>OY855903.1:62710513-63080513 GCA_963693305.1 Meandrina meandrites
TCAAGGTATGATTCTCACACGCGTGTTCTGTCTTTCGCAGGAGACAATGGAATGCCACCAGTCATCAGGACAGAACGTTAGTGATTTCTATCAAGAAGCTGCCACGTGTTCAGAGGTGTCCACTTATCAGAGAATACAGAAGAGGATCGCTGAAACTGTTCTTTGTAGATTTGTAAGTATCACTAATGAAAACTTTACGCCAATGGATCTATTATGTTAATTAAATTTGTTAGGACTATAAAGCTGTCCATGATGTCATAGAAGGCTTAGACTGCATGTTGAGCCAAAGTAAAACAAATCGTAATCTCTTCAATAGCCATATAAAACGATTCTAAGCTTAAAATCCTTTTCAAGCATTTGGTTTCTGCGTGTTCCAACTGAAAGGTGATGAACACGCTTGTTTACATCACGTTTGCGAGGTTTGCACATGTTACCTTGCAATAACATGACATCAAGGAAGCAATTTATACGGTGTGCTGTCTTTTCAGCTGAGAATTATTTTTTAACCCATCTGTCATGGTGTTGTGTTTTTTCTTTTATCAGATGGACAGTGTTCAAGTTCAAGTTTTGTCTCCGCTCAATTCCTTGCTCAACTTGTTTCAAGGCCCCCAACGTTTGATCCAGAAACGAAACGACAAGTGCTTAGATTACGATCGCTGGTCAAACAAGATTGACAAGATTAAAGACAGGGACAAATTGAAAGTCGTAAGTTGTCTGACAGGTTGTTGAACTGAAGGATGTTATTGGTTTGCCTTGGTTTCCTAATTCCTACCACTATTAAAACTCTTTAAGACGTTTTATAATTCCGATTCTCAAACTCATAAACAATTCAGCTAGTTAAAACAAAGGAAATCAGAATTGTGACGGTGGTTTGGAAATCTGATTTTAATTAGCATTGATTTTTACGATTTTATTTCATCGTAGTTTTAGTTTCGATTGAGAAGATCAAATCAAACACTCGAGAGAGTGTTTCATCACATTTCCAAACACCTCGTAGCCTGCGCCGCAGACGAAACTAAACCCCGATTACGTCTGCGACGCAGGCTAAACACCTCGAAGTTCGTCAAAAATACTCTGTTGTGCGTCGTATTTTCAACTCTCTTCTCGGTGTTTGGTAATGTGATGAAACACACTCTCTCGTCTCCGATATATTGCATCAAACAAAAACTTTTGGTGTCACAAAAACATTACACGTTTGTTTGGGAGGGGGACGGCTGTACACAAGTTAATTCCAGTCTTACGTTAACGTGGTTTGTTGTCCGAAAAATAGAGATTGAGAGATGGAAATCTAGATAAAACTGTGTAGCGCAATAACTGTAATACATTCAGTAGTTTGTTTAATATGTGCGCTATTGAATGTTAGAAAAAAACAGACGTTTCGAAGGTTCTCCCTCTTCCTCAGTGGAAAATGCCTTGTTTGAAAGCGTTTAGTTTTCAATTTTACGAACCAAGATTTCCAAGTTTCAATTCAATTCTAGAAAATCCAATTTCGCAACGTTTCCTCTGGAATCAGCAGTCTTTTGTTTCAATTGGTTTTGTCCAACATTTAAATCTTCGCTAACGCCAAACTGTAATTTAGAATTGGTTTTAAATTGAAAAATACCTCTCCTGTAATGCCTTGACTTTTTATCCTAAACTTGGTTGTAAATTTTAAAGTGATATGTAGAGAAGAGTTAACAATGTAAATGTTCCTGGGTTGTTTGAATACCAAAATCCTTTTTAGGCGAAGGAAGAACTCGAACTTGCCAAGAAGAACTACGAAGCCATGAACACGCAGCTGCTTGAAGAGATTCCTGGTTTTACTGAGAAATGTATGGCTCTGATGGTGGACTGCTTAGAAAACTTTGCCTTAACGCAGAACAGACTATACTGTGAAATACAACAAGATTATGAGGAGCTGTTACAGGTAAGGTTTGACATCCAAAATATTGTCTACTTTTCGGAGGGTGTATGTAGGCAAAGTCGCAAATCTGCGGTTGGCCATGCAGGGTGCCTTCTATCAAAAGAAAGCCGTCTGAGGCGATTTTCCTTCATTTTTATGCAGAAGAGTAATGTTAAAACTTTTCCACTCTCAGCTTTTATCGTGAAACCAACTCAGTTTAGAATTTGCTTTGTTGTTGTTAGCAAGAGAGATGACCTGACTGTTTGTCTGCTGAAGGGAATAATTCTATAACCTTCGCTTCTCCAATTAATTCTCTAGCTCGGTTCACTTACAGTGCGACTACTCCAACCAAGGCCACCCAAGCAAATTCTTTGCAAATTTCACCTGTAAACTATCAAAAATGTATTGATTCTGTGGTGTGCAGCTTGCTTGGATCGCTTATTTGTAAAAAATTTATTGTTAACATCCAAGATTTTCATTCATTTAATTTGCAAAGAATTTGCTTGGTTGGAGTAGTCGCACTGTAAAGTCCATGCAAAAATGTTTACGGTATTTTAATTACAAATGATAAGATTGCAGAGCAAGACATTCAGGAAGACCGTGACGCCTCCTCGCCTGCTTGTCACGCAACACCAAAAAGAAGCCTGACCGTGCATGACTTTATAAAACATTCTCTTTTTCAGTTACCAGTTGTGCAGGCTCATGATGAGGATATCGTTGAGCATCACAGCAAGAGATCAACACAAGTTATGGAACAGTTTTCAGACCTGAGCTTTATTCCATGTAGTTTTGTGGCGAAAGACAGTTCACGCAAGAAACGGCGATCAGTAAAAAACCCAACCATCCCTTCCCCCGACACAGTAAGTACTTCATATACCTTATTATAGGAAATTAACGCTTCATGAAATTAACGCGAATTTGGAAAATTCGCGTTTATTTAAGTCGCGTTCATTTTTGTGAGCGTTAATTTCCACGCCCTTAATTTAGTGGAACGTTAATTTCCGCGCCATTAATTAAGTGGAGCCTTGATTTGGACTTTTTTAGTATTGTCTAATCAGGGTGGAGGTCCACCGGTATCGTTGGCGATGAAAACAACGCTCGAAGTAGTTAATTCGTTTGGGTCTTGGATTTTGTTAACTTGTTAACAGTGTGATACAATAAATTTGCTCCTGTTGCCTCTACAAGTTTCTTTTCTTTGTGTGGCGGCGTAAATTTCCTTCATTTTGAAATTTTAGCATCTCTTTCGCGTTAATTTCCTTTATTGGAAAGTAGTTTTTCCCTTCACTCCGCGTTAATTTAAGTCGCGTTAATTTCCACTACCTTAATTAACACGAGTGTTAATTTCCTATAATAAGGTAACACCTACGATGCATCTCTTGTATTATTGCAGAACACATACTAACGAAAAGCTATTTCCTTGTATTTTTAAAAATAATGTATTTTCTCTCCACAGGACGCAGTAGAAGATGACAACGAGACCAAGACCAACTTGCTAAATATCAAAGAAAGCGAACTGGGTGGGGCAGCAAAGAAAGGCCATGCACCACCCCCCTCCCCTGCGATTCTTCAACCACGGCCAGCGCCTCGGAGACTGGACAGCACAACTCGGCTGGTAAGTAAAGTTCTGGTCGAATTTCATACTTCTTTTCGAGCGGCCAGGAATAATAGACACTTTTCATAAATGGTGTCCAAATTTGAATTTCAATACTTTGTACATCCTAAGCCTCGTGTGGATGTTTATAGACAAAAGATTTTTTACGTGAATGTGAGGCTTGGGATGTATAAGTATTGTTATTATATGCCACACAAGTGAATAGTGCTTTCCGCGCGCGCTGATTGGTTAACTCGGAGGTGATTAGCAAAGTACTATTCACCTCCGAGCAGCCGAAAAGAAACAAAATGGCTTCGCGCGTCGATTTGGGTACCGAAAGTAGTGTTTTGGTCCGCTAGTTATTCAACTTGTGTGGTATATACTAAAACAATTATTCACCTCAGCGTCGGTGAAAGTGGTGGATATTTACCTCCACTTCGGTGAATAATTGTTAATTATTCAATGTCGACGCCATTTTATGCAAAGTGTCTACTAAGGTCACCAAAGACTTATAGACGCGTAATGCAAAAATCCGCTATTTTTTGCTTTTTTCAAGATAGCTACCTGCTCTTTTAACAAATATGTGCATTTTTCTATTTTTTTCTAGGAGCCCAAGGATGTCGACAGCTCACAGCCAGTGGAAGTGACCCCAGGAGAAGACAAACTCTATGTTGCCGAGTTTAACTTCGAAGCTCAAAATGCGGGGGAGTTGAGTGTATCCGAGGGGGATCTTGTGTCTGTTTTGCGACACTCGGACAATAGCGGTAATCCAGAGTGGTGGCTGATTCACTATAATGGTGCCACGGGGTATGTCCCGGAGAGTTATCTGTCCCCGGTGGGTGAAAATGATAGTGACAATGAAGGCGAAGATGATGTGTATGACAATCAAGATGGCGATAATAACAGTACTACTACACACGACACAGATAGAAATATAAGCGAAGTTAAAGATGATGGCACTACATCCACACAAGCTGAAACCACTGCTGCATTATACTACTATGCAGAATTTGCGTTCGAGGCCAGCAGTGCGGCAGAGTTGAGTATTGACGAAGGGCAGTTAGTAATTGTTTTACAGAAACAGGATTTGACTGGAAACGATGAATGGTGGCTAGTTGAGGTTAACGGCCAAAAAGGATATGTTCCTTCAAGTTATTTGACACCAGTGGAGGACTGAACAAGTTGTTAGCCAGCTCTTGCAGAACACGATGTAGTTAAACTCAGAAAAAAGACATCGCTCGAAGATGATGGCTTAACTTTGACTGTGAATCGTAAACATCCTTTATTTCCCCAAGAAAAAAAAAAAATCATTTAAAAACTCTCCTTAATTTATATTTACATACGTTTCTCTAGTGCTGCTTGGGAGAATTTAGCTTGTATCATCACTTTCAAATGATCATTCACTTATTCTCGTAAAATTTGCTATCATTTTGCTATATCATAATCGAGCCTTGGTACGAGAGTGGTAACCTGTGGTATTAAAGCGCGGGAAACTCGCGTAAGCAAAATTTTATTCAGCATTTGATTGGCCAGTTATTACTTTGGGAAGCCATTTGATAACCACTGGAAGTGGTGCAACGATACACACTCGCTATGCTGATTATTGACATTTGATATCTTTGAAACGTTTTCCCATTCGTTTAGCCAAGCCACTGGTCGGATATAGGTTGAGTCTAGGCAAATGCCAAATAAATAAAATTTAATTGTGAATAAATCGATCAAGTTGTTACGGAAATTTCCCGGAGCCTAAGTGTGGTGAAGTTCGCACTTCAAAGTATTCAAGTGGATCTTTCTTTGCTTGCGGATAAAAAAAGTTTTATTTTTTTTCTGAGAGCGATATTGGACCGAAACGAAGTGTTAGTAAAAATTTTTCAGTGGCAATTTGCCCAGCAAACCACACACCAGTTAGTCTGCTGAGAAAAACTCGCATAAATGTGATGTTTTCTTTAACGCGCTTTAAAGTTATGTGTAAGATAGCCAATGTTTCTCGTCATTTTTGTTATGTGTATTAAACATGTTTTGCTACATATTAAGAATAACAAATTTTAGGAAAATATAGTGTTGTGCATGAAATGAATGGTGAATTTTAAGAATTAAGAGTGATATTGAGTATTATATGTAATATAATTTTGAATAGTTTATTAATTTGCCCATAAAATTGAAGGCCGGGCTAAAATTTTGAGTAACAAGTTGAATAACTCACACCTGCACAGAATTGTTGTCAAATTACGTCTGTCTAGGTTTTATAATAAAAAAACATGCGCACGATTATGTTAGTCTCGTGTTTTTCGTTCTGTACGTAAAACTTAACGACCCTGTTATTTTCGGAGTAACAGTTCATTTCTCTTGAGGACCTATTAGGGGGAAGGGGTCTGGGTATCCCGTATCCCATTAATTTTTGACCTAAATATCCCGTTAATTCTGGCGGTTTGCATTATGTTAGATATCCCCAAATCTCACGTTTAATATCCCATGTGCCGTTAATTTATCCGCCAAATAGCCCGTATCCCCATATTTTTAACGCAAATATCCCGTATCCCTAAACCCCCTAATAGGGCCTCCCTATATATTGCTTCCGGCTTTGAATGGTTTGCACCTCACTGGGTCGGGTGGAGGAGGGGCCGCCACTTTCCGTTAGCTGAAGTATTTTGTTTGAGTAAAAACTGAAATGAATCAGCTTTTGTCCTATGTATGGAGAAACAATTACATCATAAGAGAGAAATACATTGTCCTTGGAATGAATCATCAAAATAAAAATACCTTATCAAACATTTTTGAGTGTAGAATCACTCCATATTTTGAATGAGTAAGAGTTGCGCCGTTTTTTGGCGAGCCCATAGGGCGAGTCAAAAAAGCAAACGACGTGTAATTTAAAGAGGGTACTGCATACTCAATTGGCTATTGAAGGATTTATCATATCCTCCTTTTTCTTTTCCAAAATGGAGATCGTTGAACGCGGTGTTTTGAAAATATATATTTACTGCTTATAGTAGCTGTGTGGGAAGTATGAAAAAGGTGACTGTTCAAGCCTTGGCTTATAATTACCACCCCTTCCGCCCCAACCCACCCATAACAGAAAATGTATCGAGCCAAGTGGCCCATACTGCCGGAGCATAGCATGAAGCAACTGGATGGGATGCTAGTCCATCACTGGGTTACCCCCAGCATTATTTTGCTGGTACCCATTTATACACCTGGGTGGAGAGAGACACTGTCCGGCCAGGGCTCAAACCCAGACCATTCTATGCAGAGTCCAGCACATTAACCCATAAGCCACCACGCCTCCCACAGCTTGCAAAAGGCACAGGAAAAATGCATGTGATGCAAAATACTTCAGGCAAAAGTTGTGAGTGCCAAAGGGGTGTGCTGCTGGGGGAGTGCTCCCCTCCCCCTCCCCCAGAGAATTTTGTATTTCTTCAGAAAAAAGGAGGCTCACAATGGTTTCCAGCACTTTCCAGCTCTTAAACTTCGATGGGTCAGTACTACAAATCTTTATCAGTTGCTGTTACAATAATGATATCAAACAAATGTCCAAACATTACTGAACAAGTTGTGGTCATTTTCATCATCACTGGTTACCATAGCAACAGCAACTGTTGCTATGGTAACCAGTGATGTTGCAAAAATGACCACAACTTGTTCAGTAGTGATTGTATATTTGTTTGATGTGATTATTGAAGCAGCAACTGATAAAGTGCTTGAAACCATTGTGAGCCTCCTTATTTAAGCTGTTCACATTTCAAACTTTTGGGTGACCACCTGCACCTGAACTTGGAAATCAATCTTCAGTTGGAACATGCAACATCTTGTAAACTGTTTTTGACGCCTTGTACAACGGCAAACAGACCATCTCATTAGTTAACAATACACAAAGAAACTTTTACCATTATATTTTGTATTGTCATTCTTCTCTTGGGATATATTTCAAGAGCACTATTAAATTACTTTACATATACTTTTTACATTATTAATGCCATTAATATAATGCAACATAATATTATAATTCTACTCATAATTATCCTTTAAACACATGGAATTTTCTCCAGTAGCAGTTAGTGGCTAATTATATAAGGTCATGTAAGATCCAGATCTGTGTAAGATCTTAACATAGCTCATTTCTTGTAAAAGCAAGATACTATACATGACTTTTGACAGAACATGTAATAGTTTGCACAGGTAAAACCCTTAGCTAAGTTCCTCCCCTGCCCTCCCCCTGGTGGGGAATACTAAGATGTCTGATGGTCTTCAGTCTGCATTTGTCGCACACTGTCTTCCCTGTCCCTTTGGCGTCCATATTAAAGAGGTTTGACAGTACCTCTTGGAGTGATTTTTGATTGAGTGCCAAAAATACCCAAATGAAATCACTCTGGTCAATCACAAAGGCCTAAGATGATTCAGAACCAATCCAGCTGAAGAAAAGCGTGGGACGAGCAAGTCACAATTTGTTTTGGTTTTACTTCTGATTGGATGATAAAGCGCTGCATGCAAGCTTTTTTAACCAATCACTAAGCGTTGTAACACTTTAACTCTGGGCAAAACCAACGTGAATTACTCTTGACACTGAAGTACAAAATTGCTCTAAGCGAGCTACAATAATTATTAGTACAATCATGCAACAAGGACTACAACTCCATTATACACTGTACTGTCACAAATGTACAGTAAACAGTCAAATTTTAAAATAATTTGATAATTTTTTTTATGGCATTACAATTTCTTAATTTTTACTGTCTCTGTGTCTTTGTTGCTAAAATCCAATTGAGTTGAGAACTCTGTCTTTAATGAGAGGGTCAAAACACCCATAACAGTTCTCAAACAGACACTGTGGCTTATTGTATTCCAGCAGCTTCTGTGGGCCACGCATCAAAAAGTGCTCCAAACTGTACGCAATACACACAATGCACTGCTCCTGGTAATCATCGCACTCCTGACAAACATAAACACGACCTGAAGACTTCCCAACAAACACGCCCTGAAGAAAAAAAGCATCCACATTCATTACAACATACTGTAGTTACAAGAAGGAAATGGCTGTGATACTTGACAAACTTGAATGGAGCAAACAAGATTCCAAAATTAATGCTAGAAGGTCTGTGACTGTGCACAATCTTTGTTTTGCACATACCTTAAGCCCCCCTCTGCTGGATGACAGTACTGAACAGGGATAAATGTTGCTTTATTCTGACTTTTTAACTTAAAAACGTATTTCGATCAACACTGCCGTGGCTTGTTTCGAAACATTTTTTTTATTCCACTTATAAGCCCCCCCCCCCCCCCCCCCCCAAAAAAAAAACCCCTTACGAAGTTGTATAAGCCCAGGGCATACATGTATAACCGGAATTTTATGGTACATAACTGTTGTGTCATTATTATTGGTTAATTGCTCCGATACATTTCCAGTAGTGAGGCACAAATCATTCGAATTGGAGCAGAAGGGATGAATTCTTTCCAAGCTGACCAGATAAGGAGAAAATGAGCTATCCTTCTTCATGTTGGAGGGAAAAATCAAGCAGCGTATTCGCATTGTGGCAAGAAAATGACCTTGCGGTACAGCTCGTTCAAAACGGGCTTGTCCAGCATTGACTCTGTCTTACGAAGGCTATGACAGAAACCTCAAAACCTCCGAGAAACAATGAAATGGCCCAAAAGGACAGCGGAAACAAAGCAAGGTGCATACATTTTATTTATTTCATTGAAAAGAAGACAAAATTGTACTTTATATTTTTGAACATTTTTAGTCTTTATATTCCACATTATTTTCAGCTCTATAGAATGTCTTACTTATAGAGCACTCAAATTCTCAACTGCCTAAATTGTAACACAACACTGCCTACTTCAGGTAGTCACGTCTCACTTGATAAATCATAATATTTGATCAAATCATGAGTGTGGGAGGCCTGTAATTGGTGTCAGAATAATTCACACTGTGTGATTCTAGAAAATATCCATACACACCCCATAACATTCTAAGGGGGAGGGGTTTTTAAAGGCCAGGATTTTTTTTCGATAAGTTAAATTTTTATTGAGGTGTGGGGGGGGAGGGGGGGGAGTATTGCTATTTCATGGAGCAACACATATTTTCATTTTTTTTAATTATTTTTTTTTCCATGAAACAAGAACAGTAGCTCTTTCTTTTTTTGCTACAATCTGGGACATGATCTGTATCTTCTGTTGTCTGGCACAATATTCAACATGATGGCTACCAATCAAACATGTTTGAGTTACCGCTCCTTTTTTATAAGAGTATTGTTTTTCCAGCCCAGGATGAACATTCTTATTTTTCGGCTGATTTTCGGCTGAAAATATTCTTTTGAATATTCTTGGATTATAGCTTGTGACATCTCCATTTTAGAATGTATTGGGGTATCAATAATAATAATTACATGTTTTTTGGTGAGTGTATTAAATTTATGAGTTCGATTTTGAGTTAAAATTTTGAGTTCTAGTTAAAAGGAAGGGCCTGAAAAGTTACTGATTTCGTGATGGAAGACGAAAAAAAGAAAAAAAAAGAAAGAAAACGAAAACGAAAACGAAAAGCCCACAACATGGCGTGACATTTTCGTAGTTGGTCACGCGTAGTGTCGCCCTTATCAACAAATGAAAGCTAACCACAAGCAAATAGGAGCGGAACTAACCGCAAGCAAACCAGAGTGGAGCTAACCGCAAGCAACTCGATATGTTAACTCGAACTCGAAATTCTAACTCGAACCCGAAATTTCTAACTCGAAGTCATGAAATCGACAGACCCGTTTTTGGTGTCTAGATCTGTATACCATTTGAAAACCATACAGATGTATTACATGTACCATTCATCGAACTGTCAGTCGGGTCGAATGTTTGGCTAGTTTTGCCATTTAGAGAAAGGAAGAGTTGTATTGTTTAATATTGTTGTTGTATTGTATGAGTTGTATAATTAAATCGTATTGTATTTACAAATTTTCAGCACAAAAAAATACATTCTTTTCAAAATCTCAGCCTAAGGTTTTTTCTTAAAATGTTCTTAAAATTTTGCAAATCTCAGCCTCGATATATATTCTTATAAAAAAATGTATTCTTATTAAAAAAGAGTTTATTTTGATACAAGAAAATGAAATGTAGGTGGAGTGTGCATGGGTGGAAATTGGGAGCATTGGGCGTTTACTACAAGAGTAATGGTATGTGTGATGCCTTGTTAAATGGACGGCTGATCACTAATGCGTGTATATTTGACGGCAGGAATTTTAAGTCATGTATATACGTAAATGAAATTCAAATGAAATGAAATTCAATACATACAGTAAAATCCGATGAATGCTTATAAATGCACTTTTAGTACTTTCCGCACCCAAGGGTTTGCTTTAATCATAAATCGCCCTTTTTCAACATTTTGGATTCAACCAGTTTTAGTCGCATTTAATTTAAGCTCAAGCTAATTTTTAATTCGTTCTTGTTGACGTTCCACATTTTAAAAGTCTACCATTAAGTTTTCTTTGACTGAGGCAGCTAAGTGGTTCGATCTAATATTTATATATAATAGACATTTCTTCTCAAATAAACAGAAGATTATTTGATTCTAATGTAAAGAATAATTGTTCTCACCTCTACTGGGAAAGACAAGCTGCCTTGCAAAACGCCGATCTGGGCGACATCTTCGTCGATGTAGTATTTTTTCCACACTTGTAAAGTGAAGTCTTCAAAGACAGTGGACTCGTTACGGCCAACTATAACAAGGTCGCGATTGAAGCCCGACACAATCAGCTTGCGATACTTATAGTCGTCAAGGAAAGAGTTCAGCTCGCTTGCATTGTTGACATTTAATTTTCTCAGTCGTGCGAAGAAGCGTTCCTTGTCCGAAGGGTCTGCCAGCTGAAAGGCGCTGGAAATGTCACTGTCGCTGTCCGCCATGTTTGTTTTCTGAAGTACCAAAACCACGCCAGTTAATGGGTAGAAATTGGTGGTAAAATCCTCGATGATCTCAGAACTTCAAAAATATCCAGCAAATGCTCAGTTGCTGTATGGCTTCCCCTGTGCTTATTAGCTGTCTTTACGCTCCATATCGCACAAACAAACGCACAACAAGAAATCCGAGGGCGACAACTGTGTCTGACAGATGTCCACAATCTTGCGTCGGGGGACCGGGAGGAAACTGATAATCCCGTCCCACTCCTCCCTCAACGAAAACTTTCTTGACTTTTTCCCTCTATTTCCATCCGATTTTTTCACAGAGTGTAGTGTCCTTATTATTGTGTTTTGCTTACAACTCTAATTTAGCTTCTCTAAAGTCACATTTTAAAAAGAAATGAAATAATTTTTCGGCGTGGCGGAAGTGTGCGTGCGATTGTGACGATAGTGCCTGCAATAAGGCTTGTCAGCGGTGAGGATTGAACCGCTTCTCTTCGACAACCAACGACTGCAACTTCGACTGCACTGACTGCACTGCCACCTGCTCTTTCCTCCACTGTAGTTCTGAATCTTTGCGTTTGTTTGACACTGGCTACGAAATAACAGCGGTAGAAAATGCTCCTAGATAAAGTAAGTTGTTGTGATCTTTGCCTTGTTGAATTGGATCGAAGGAATAAGCAATTTGATTTCCCTTTGTAGACTGCATTGTTCAAAATATGCCCTGGAATCAGTGAAAGAATTAGAAACGAACATGAAGACTTTCAATTTGACCGATTTTTATATTGTTGCCCTTGCCACGGCTTTGTTCTGAAGTTTTTTTCACTGATCAAACCTCAAGGGTCAAAAAATTTCGATTCTTTCGCTTGCCCGTGCGTTTATCAAAATTTGTTCTCCATATAAAACAGACTACATATTTATTCCTTGTTACACAATGCAACTTGTATTTTCCATTGTTCTGGTGTAATTGGTGTATAAATAATAAAGCTATAAACAAAGGGAAATACCAAATTGTGCAAAGGGTAAAATTGAATCACAACATTATTACGTATGTTAAATATACTTGCAGGTATAATTTTTATTAGCAAATATTATTATGCAAGAAGACTGGCCAAAAGAGAAGCAAGCCTTGCTCAGAAGCATAAAAGAAAAGGAAGAAACATTGAAAAATTTTGAAAAAGTAAGTTCATGACTGAGTGCAAAACATCTTATCACAGAAACAGACATCTACATGTAAATCGTATCTATACCAAAATGTTGATTTTGATTGGTTCTGCATGTGCCTGTTTGTCGTGTAATTGACGCGTGGTCTTATGGCTGCCCAATTACAGCTGTCCAATTGCAACATTTTATAACTGGATATACCTGCAATTGGATACCTTTTGCCATTTGCACATCAATCTAGTACACTTGGATGGATGGGTTCTTCCTTGCTGTTCCTACTGTTTGTAAAACTGATGCAATTATACACATACCTTTGACTTTTTCACACAAAAGAGGTTCTCAAAGACTTGCTAATCTCAGCTTACAAGTTATATAGTAGTAGTAGTAGTAGTAGTAGTAGTAGTGGTAGTGGTAGTGGTAGTGGTAGTGGTAGTGGTAGTGGTAGTGGTAGTGGTAGTGGTAGTGGTAGTGGTAGTGGTAGTGGTAGTGGTAGTGGTAGTGGTAGTGGTAGTGGTAGTGGTAGTGGTAGTAGTAGTAGTAGTAGTATACTTAAGTGTCAGTCGTTCTAGCGTTTTACACACTAATTGTGATAATGAATTGTAATAATGTTACTATTTTACAGTCAAAATATTCAGTGCGTGCTGCCTAGTATTCAAGAATAGTTTTCATTTATTTTGTTCACTATTAATGGTGAACAGAGTTGCATAAATTATTTTTCAGCCCAAGTGTGACCTCATTTGAAATATCAGTTGTTGCCAACTGCGGAACTACAGTAGATGAATCTTTGAATGACAATGCACGTATTTGAACTCTATACATTCAGATGTTTCTCAGGTGGTCATCCCCTTTTGAATTTCCATGGCACACTTCCTGCTAGTTTAAACGGATCCTTGTCTGCTTGAGAGAGGACGACATTTGAAACAGAATTTGGTGTGTGGCAGCATTCACCAATTTCTGAGGTGATTTCCTTCCACCAATCTGATCACATCTGTTTCAGAAAGTTTTCATCTATTCCAAGAAGAGTTCTTCTATTAACGAAAAAATTGATAAAAACCTGACAACAGAGACCCAACAGACTGAGAGTGAAGAACGACTCAAAATGGCACCAAACTTCACATTGATGTTAGCAAGTCAAAAATATACCAATCAACAATCAACAGTTCAAATAAGGTCACACTCTGGCTATAGTTGGATGATTACAGCATTCAAATTAAATTTGAGCATTTGAAATGAGTAATGCAGTCCATTTGCTGTTAATCAAAACTATTGTCAAATAATAGGCAGCACTGAGTATTTTTGACTGTAAGGGATTTACTGTTTTGTTTTCCTTGTATAAGGACTTTTTCAAAATATCACTGAAATTTGGTTAATATTCTTTTTTCTCCCGTGTACAATCATGTGACTGTACAGTGATCTTATTAGTACTCCTCTCCACAGCACCCACCCCTGGGCACAACATACTGTTTCATGAAGAACAAAACTTATGGACTGCTATATGGTTGTGATTAAAAATCCTCTGTAGCCTGACCATAGAACATCACAGAGAGGTGCCCTCAATAGATGTCAAGGACTGCAGTTACTGGAGGCTTGACTGTACATGTATTACAGAAAATGACTTGAAATTTAAACCCAGGGCTCAACCTTAGCAGTAGGCAACTCGCCAAATACTAGTAAATTAATGGTTTTGGCTAGTGGAATGCTCTCAGTTACTAGCCATTTGACTACTGAAATGCTGACGACAAATATTTTTGTCTACTCCGAGATCTAGTAACATATTTAATGTGGCATATTATCGTAAAAAAAAATGGCTATCAAAAAGAGTATTTGGCCTAGTAATTATTACCATTTTACTAGCCATAAGCCTACTTTAAAAAAAAAGTTAAAGTTAAAACAGATAGTGATCTGGCTAACAGAATCAACTTTTGACAAATATGTTATTTACCATTTAATTAAATATTCATTTTATTTTTTATTTTTAGAGGTTCCTCCCCACAACAATAGAAGATGAGAGGCTTATCTTGAAGGTACTTAATACACTTTATAATTATCCTGTGAAATGGCATGGAATATCACCTGATACTAAGCCAACAAGGCTGTAGACTGAGTTGGCTAAACTCAGACGATGTTCCACAAGACTAAACAATTATTGTTTAATTATTCAACAAATTGTCAACAAAACACTTTTTGCAGCAAGAAAAACTGTGGTTACAAGTGAAGCTCTTTGCAAGATTTCAGCCGATTCTTGGCAACCTATATACCGATGACGGATATAGCTGTAGCAATTACTTTATGTATACTTATGGGCATGCTGCAAATTTGTTGAATAATTAATGGCTATATTTGTAACAATGTATATGATTTAACTACAAACCTGATTGATGCAAACGAGAGAGTTCCCATTTTCTATTTCTTTGACATTTTTAATTATCAGCAAGAAATATATCATGCAAAACACCAAGTCATTCATCATTATCTTACATGTACAGTACCACATAATCATGCTAGTTATGTTGAGGTTTAAAATTTTTCAAGCCAGCTTGATTTGCAACCAAGGCTGTGTTCTAAGAAGAATTACAAGGAGCCTGGGCAAAGGTTCCAAACCATGAGATCCAGGGTGCCCAGCATAAAGCTTATATGAAAGAAATAAGATTATCTGGTCGCCCAAAGGCAAAAGATAGTCACCTGAGGCACCCAGGCACCCTCAGAGCACAGCCCTGAAAACAATGGAAAGTCAATATAAAACAAGTTTGAAAAAAATTGAACCAAAAATAAATATAAACAGTTATCCCATGATTTTCCACAGAATACCAATGAACCTTTCATGGCAAACATAACTACATATGTATCGGGATTGTACGTGCAAGGGCTGGAAGAGAATATCAGTACTTGACTTGAGTTCAGGCTGAGCCAAGCATTAGGACTGTCAGTGCACAATGGGCAAAATAATTTATTATTAATGTCAAATATAATTTACCTGTCTAGTGCTATCTAACTGAGTCAAAATGCATCAATTGGTAACTGGATAGTCCTGAATTGATCTAACTATACGTGATAAATTATTCAATGAATGACCATAGAATTTACACACCTCATTGCATGGGGTGACCCTATTTGGCACTTTGGCAGTATTTTGCTTGTGGTTAGCTTCACCCCAGTTTGCTTGCAGTTATCTTTTGTTTGTTGGTTAGGGCAATACTATACA
This sequence comes from Meandrina meandrites, assembly GCA_963693305.1. NCBI lineage: Eukaryota > Metazoa > Cnidaria > Anthozoa > Scleractinia > Meandrinidae > Meandrina > Meandrina meandrites. The sequence continues at coordinate 62,726,231 of OY855903.1, forward strand.
TTGCCCTAACCAACAAATAAAAGCTAACTGTAAGCAAACTGGGGTGAAAATTAGTGCCATTCCATCATTCCACCATTATGCCAAATAGGATCACCCAATGTGTGAACTTGCTTGTTTAGACATTGTGTAGTTCCAGAAAATATCCATACCCCCACCACGGAGGGAATTCCAGCTAAGACCCCCCACCTCTCCGGAATTTCCATTTTTGTGAAGGAAAATAAACCCCCCCTCCCCTCCGGAATTTCCAAAAGTTTCTTTCATACCCCCCTGTCCCTCTGGAAAAAGCAATTTCAAAAGAAATTGTGCAAATGTTCTAAACATTAGGCCGCATTCCATTGTAAACATCGCTATAGTGTTCAACCGATCGATCGCACCATCTTAACGATACATACTGTTGAAGACAAAAAATAAGTCAGTAATTTCTTCAAATGTAAGCACAAAAAATATCTGGTAGTCACTTGTAAGATTACCTTGATGTATAACAATCCATCCCCTTTCATTCCAATCCAAAAGAAAACCGCTAAATGTATTAGAACATGGATTGAAAACTGTTGACAACATTCACCGTAAATGTGATCACAAAATCGCAAACACGCTCGCAGAGAAAGCATAATTGACCTGGAAAATTGCAAACAAATAGCCAGAAATAACAAGAACAAGATATTCTTGGGTTTCTGAAATTGTTACACTATTTTCATCATCAATAAACAGACAAATGTTCGCAAACAAGGACGACTTTCTTTCGATCGAACGTGAGAAACAACTCTAGTCACCAGTGCATTTCGGTCAAACCACGTGACAATTTTTTGTGGACTGGTAACAAGTAATGGCGGCCGCGTTCGTGGAACAACATGGAGGATTTCTGCGAACTTGTTAGCTTTCACTGTGCTTTCAGGAAGAAGAAAACCTGTTTAAAATGTAATATGGTCATGTATCGAAAACCTAGGCTGCTATTTTTTCTATGTAAAAGATTTTCAGAGTAGGTAAGAAATGATTTTGAAACAAATTTGCATGGCATCGAACTTGACCATCTGGCCCCAGTTGTTCGACGGGTGGATAACGCTATCCACCGGATAAATCACTATCCAGCGGATAAGTGTTAGCAAAACAAACCACGCTATCCACTGGATAGTGATTTATCCGGTGGATAGCGTTATCCACCCTTTGAACAACTGGGGCCTGGAAACGTAAATTCACTAACAACCCCCCCTCCTCTCCGGAATTTCCTGGGCCTTTGACCCCCCCACCCCTCTGGAATTTCCAATTCCCTCCGTGGTGGGGGTACGGATATTTTCTGGAACCACACATTGCATTAATGATCCCTGCAGGTGATAAAACCTCACAGGGTCATTAACGATGTTATCATCACTTGCAATCATTAAATTCCAGTATAATGATAATCAAGTATATGTTTTGATTAATTGTAAGTGTGGCATAGTTATGTAGTATATTTTCATTGTGAAGGCAAAAAATCTACAAAAAGAAGTTGATGCTATTAAGTCAAAGGTAATTAGTAGTAAACTAGTCATTAATTTCACTAAAAATTATTCATCCGATCTAGGTTTTTTAACACTAAATTTTTGGTGGCCTCTCTCCACCTTCATCAGAGTAAAAATTATTATACTCTGATGAAGGTGGACGGAGGCCACCGAAAATTTAGTGTTAAAATACCTAGATAGGATGAATCATTCTAGTGAAAATAGTCAATGTATAAGTACTTGTGTCTTAGTCTGGGGTTGCCACTGGTAAAAATGGATTTCCACAGGTCAGGAAATGCTGAGTCAGGGACAAAATTGTTGTAGTTCAGGGAAAGTATGTGCTCACGTAACGGCAGCACATATACTAAAATTGGAATGATTTCACCCTGCACAAGGATGACACGCAAATTCATGAAGCGTTTTTGTGGGAGGCGTGGTGGCCTAATGGTTAGTGCGCTGGACTCCGGATCGGGTGGTCCGGGTTCGAGCCCTGGCTGGGGCACTGCGTTGCGTTCTTGAGCAATATACTTTACTCTCATAGTGCCTCTCTTCACCCAGGTGTATAAATGCGTACCAGCAAATTTACTGCTGGGGGTAACCCTGCAATGGACTAGCATCCCATCCAGGGGGGGAGTAGCAATACTCCTAGTCGCTTCATGCTACGAAAACCGGGATAAGCTCCAGCCTGATGGGCCCCTAGGCTCGTATACAGACTTTCCTCAGGGAAAAGTCAGTGACATTTTGAAAACTGATGTCTGTGGCAACCAAATGCTAATAAATTTGACAACAAGTCCTTCATTAAAGGGGCACTGGCAACCATGATACCTTGACATCTTTCTGTTACAGAAATTACGGATCTTTGAAGATCGAGTTAACTTTTATTACATCATCATGTGACTAATTAAATAACAACTTGTACCTCCTAAATTTGAAATTAGTTTCTAATAAATATTTATTATGTTTCATTTTTTGCCATTATTCAAGTGATAGATATGTTTTGTTTGACATTAACAGTCACACAAAGCTAAGGACACTGGATAATGGTGCCCCTTTTACCCATTGACTCCTGGAGTTTTCTGAAAAAAAAAATACAACCCACACACACATTTTAAGACATTCTTGACAATTTGTGGTCATTTATGAGCTGAGTTAGTTCCAAACTTCATGTAATAAATGAAATTACTGTACTTAGCTAGGGTCAGAGATGTATGCTATGCTCTTTCTTGGTCATTAGATTGCCACAGTGAGGCAAGAAGTAGAAGTCTTGAAATTGCGGAAGAAGCTTAAGGTATTTTTTCTTGGATCTACTGAAAATTAAGATTCATATTATGTCAGATAACTTTGAAATCAAACTAACTAGTCTCGTCTGCATAGTAATAGCTGCCATATTTTGTCTTTGGTTCCGTGCTTTCCTGCTACGGAGAAGAGATGGTTGGCCGGCCGGCCGGTCGGTCTAGTACTATACTTATTAATAATTAGAATTATTCAATAAGCAGAGCAGTGTCATTTACGGGGGAGTTGACTGTAAACACACACTTGTCTGAATTATTTAACTGATGGGAATGCATTAGAGAGTTTAATTATTTAAAATTAATTGATAATTTTTTTATGCAAACTGTCATTGTTTGGCTTTTTTGCAGGAACTTGAAGAAGAGAATGCAGCTCTGAGCTCATTGCAATAATTTATTAAAAAAGGAAAAGCCTTGTGAAAATGTAATTAGATGTAAATGTTGTTTAAAGTGGTCATGCACTTAGCTTCATATCTCTTCGAGGCATGCCACTGAAACAGAGGAAATAAATATTTAATGTGAACATAACATGGTTAAAAATCCCAGCTGGAAGGAGGCAGACCAGATTTCTAAATACACTTGGTCATTTGTGAAGAATTTAAATGGCACATTTTGTGAACATTTTATGTGAAGATTGTCAAGGAATTATATTTGATGTTCTTGAGAAGAGGCACATGAAGTAGCTTGGGACGAAAGCTGCTAATTGCTTTTCTTTTGCTTTGCTGCCTTGTTTCTAACGAAAAAAGAAAATAAAAGAAGAAAAGATGGGCAGATGACTCGGAAACTTTATGTAGTATTACAATTTCTATTGGTGAAAAACCGTTCAGTGTCAATCAAGACCGCGCACATGCATAATCATTGTGACAAAGGCCCTTTAATGCATGCTCTGATTGGCTGCATTGCATACTGCTCAGTTATAAATTTTCTCTTTCATTAAAAATTATGCTGTTATCATCTCAATTTTATGTTCTATATTTTATCAATCAATCAATCAATCATTCAATCAATCAATCAATCAATCAATCAATCAATCAATCAATCAATCACTTGATTGATCATTCAGTCTCAATTAATTAGTTTGTCCTGCAACTACTAGTACATGTGAACATTTTAGTTAAAAGAAAACGAACATTTTTTAGAATAAAATTGTTTAATGCTATTTATTTCTGTTATATTTATCACCGTTTCTGTGCTCCTTGTCACATCATCATCATCATCATCATTTTCATTATCATTATTGTTATTATTATCATCCTTGCTTATTGGATGATAGTGAAAAGCCACTATCATCAAATCTCTACTTATCCCCAAACTAGGCTGTGTCCTCGTTAATTCCAACTCCAGCAAACGTTATAAAACAATATAAAACTAGTTAACCACAAATTTTCACACGAAATGAAAAAAAAAATTGGAAAATTCATTGCGAAGATCATTTCATCTCACATCTATATCTGCAAATATAATAAAAATCTGCAATATCACAGAAGGCAACCCCCACCCCACGACCATTCAAATTCAGTTAGCGAATCAAGCGATTCCATAACACTTGAACTTTCCGAGTGTGCGATAACCTTGTTCATCCGAGCCATGAGTATCACCAAATTTTAACTGTACTACTGGAAGATGGGATTTTTCAGTGAGGAAACCGCTGTCCTCTCTCCATGTATTATCATCTTTGTCACAGTTGCATCCATAACTAGTGTCTGCGCATGTGCTGGTCAACCCGCATGCGCACTTTGATGAATCAGCGGGCGTTGCTCCGCCCTAGTGTTTCATGGCCACAAAATCGCGCGACACCCACCAAGCAAATGAGTTTCCATTGTACAATAGAACAGAATGCCGACATTCGTACTTGATGAACTGCTCGCAGTGAGCAGAGGAGACTTCAAGAGAAGCTGTGTCAGTTCAAACTAGCCATCTCCTTTGCCTCCACATCCGTCCACAAGCATTCTGTTCTCACTGTTGTGACCAATAACCGTCTCGCCAACTTCACTTTTGTCCTTAATGTCACAGTGTACAGCAAAAGGTGCGGTTCCTAATTCTAATACCCAAATTTCAGCTGAAATATACCGTATACCTGATTTAAAAAGTGCTTGTATACCGTATACCCAAAAACCCTGGGCGAGCCTGAATTCTCCATCTGGGTCGATGACGTAAGAACCACTTTTCGCCTTGGGATAACAGATTTTCATATTACTGCAGGTTCAGTTTTCTGAGAAATTAAAAAGAATAATTTTATTTGTGATCTGAGAGCGTTTGGTGGTTGGTTCTCCTGTAACACTCGTGGCTTCATTGTTCGCTGCTTAATTTCCTAAAAATTCGGGAGCTGTATTTCGCGAGAATTGAGTTTGGCAATTTTAGAAAAAGAATGAATAAAAACTAATTTCGCGATTTTGCAATTGGTCTCAGGTGGCCCACGGGTGTTGATCGATCTTATAGGAAATTTCAATCGATTTCTTAGAGACTTCATAATCTAACAGAAGAATCTTAAAATAATACAAAATTATAATTTTTTTGGCAATTAAACTTGATTTATTTCAGTTATAATGGTTTTCCGTAGCCTTCTTTTTCAATAAAATGCGATTATTTTTCTTATACCACTGTGAGCGCTTTTTTAATAGCCTCAAACAAGGTGCCAAATAACCAAGGTTTATTCACAAGAAGTTACTGTACATGATGGCGAAGACGGAAAAACACGCGTCCACCTCTCCCCCAAACTCCTCGTCATTTTAGTTCTTTGCGCAGCTACCTAACTAACCGAACACTCTGGTAATTGACGGAAAGAAAAAACGACCAATCAGGCTGAAAACGAAATTTAAATAATTCCACCACAATCAGTTGGGAACAATTATGTAACGATCGAAAGAAATCATTTTGACGTGTTGGTTATTTAGTTGCTATGGGAACTGCAAGTGCCAGAACTTTACAGAATTCTTCGGTCTTCCTTCGTTTCGTAATTCATTGCATTCTATCTATTTATATTTTTTCATTTATCACCGCACAAATTACAAGTGCAAATACTTAAATAAATTTTAAATATAACGGCGAGGAGGCCTATAAATCAAAGCAGGGTGCAGCTGGTAATTGTGTCCAATCCGAGGTTTACTTTGTGCAGTGTGGTTTTGGCTGAATGTTTTCGTAAAAGCATATTTTTCTCTTCCGAGGAACTAATGATGGAAGGTAGCATTAGCGTGAAAGTTTTTATTCGCTTTGTACTTGTCAGTGGGCAGCAACTCACACAGATGAAGACCTTTCGAGTCAGGATACGCCGCCATGTTAAACGAATAACACTTTGGTTCACCAACACAAAGGAAAGTGCAATCTAACTGATCTACCACCATGGACCATGTTATATTCTTTACCCATAAGTAGTGGAAGGGATTTCGCTTAAAGTCGCCAACTGAAAAGTCGCCTGTTGGATTTCGATAAAGAGCACAGAGTACGTCATCGTTAACTGAAAGAACAGAAACAACAGGAGCGGTAGGAATACCATGGCACGTCGACTTCCAGAAAGACTAGATGATCACATGGCGATTAAATAGTTTTTTTTCTTTCAAAAACTCTTTAAGTTATCCAATCCAAGTATGTCAGTTAGTTGTTAAAAGACTGCAAACATTTAACTTTATCACCAAACTGAGATGTTCAATCGTATGTGTTTCCTCTGTACGCGTAAACTAATATTATTTTGAAATTTGTTTTTGACCGAGAAGCTTACATGGTTTGTTGCCATATGTATAATGACATCATGGCGAGCGGTATCAGTTTATTCTGAGTTTTCCATAATTAAAAATCTACGTAGCTTATTAAAATAAATCAGATAAGTTGTATACTTGCTGCCTGCGAAATGCTCATTAGGTAGAATAGATAATATTGCTAAAACTGAAAAAAGGCAATTCGGACAATTTTTAGACTGTCAAATTTTACCCCAGTCAGAGTAAAAGAATATCTAATTTTGTTGTTTTTTTTATAAGCATCGTGAACAATATAAGATTTACCAAAAACTGCCTTAAGTGAATTGCAGTCATTAAGAACTTTGAAGCTTCACTGCTGTTAAAGCCCTTTTTGCCACAATGTGATAAAGCCTAATGCTCGACTTCTGATCGGGAGGGGGATATGGGGCGAGGGAACTTCCTGCGGTGGACTTTACGGGAAGTCTCCGCGCGAAAGGGGTGCATTTTCAGGCTGGTGGTATATCAAAGCTGCGGCAGGTATTTACTTGTTGGAAAATAGGAATGGATAAATGAGGGTCTTTCAAAGTGCTTCGAACATTGATTTATCTTAGGGGCTACTCAAGACTCAAGTAAAAGGAAAGGGATGTAATATTTCTGCTGTACGTAAGTGGAAAGGTTGCTATTTTCTATGAAAGGTATATGAAATTGTTACCTTCCCCGTAGATAATGGTATTATATAATATAAAAGGGTAAGGCTTTGGACTTGAGCGCAGAGCCTTCCAGTATAAAACTCTGTTGAGTACCCACGCCCCCGAACCCCGCCCCCCCCCCCCCCCCCCCTCTCTTTTAAACTTGGTCGTTCTAATCCGAGGAAATTTTTTCGAAAAGAATAAAACGATGATTTTTAAGGACTAAATTTGTTCAAGTTCGGTACTTTATGTTAATGAACTGGTGGTCATATTGTATTAAATAATTGGCTGTTATTGTAGTTTCATAGAACTGCATATAACTTTAACGTTTCTGCAAAGGCTTTCTATCCTGTAAAATATTTCGCTGGTCAAATATTGAGTGTTGCTCTGAGCAGAAACTAAAAAAGGACAAAGCTTTCGTTCAGAAAAATGGGGACAGTTTAATCTTTATTAGCGTTAATGCGTGTAATACTGGGGACAAATAACAAAAGCTAATAGCTATCGACGAAAACCAGCCTAATTCATTTCATGTGGCACAAAAAACGTGCAAGTGGGTAATACCAAAATAAGCTTTAAACGTACTCCTTTATTAATTAAAAACATCTTCATAATGCACGTTTTTACAAAAATTAAGAGCTCGTTTTGCGCTTTATATATTCTGTAATGTAATAATTATTTAACAACCCTCGATTTTCGAATTCTACAATTTACGCAGACACTCAACGATTGAACACCACAATTCGAACAACTACAAACCTTTCAGACGTACACAAACCAAAGAAAGCTAGGTAATTACAGAATTCCATGACGTTCCTTCGAGTCTCAGTTATATTTCTACAAATTTTGAATTGCAAAAGAATTCCTCAATTATCCATTTCAGAAAGTTCTTTTATCATTTATGAAAATCCACGTTTATAATACCTAAAACTCATTAATGTATGAGCTTTATGATGAGCTCTCCAATGGATGACGCTTTGCACATCATGTTCTTTCATGCTGAATGCTCTGTTAAAAATCATAGGTTTTTAGCCAATCCGACAGCGCACAGAATCCAAACTGAATTAAGATTAAATGTGCGACTTCTGATGATCCGCCAAAAGTTTGTCCAATTTGATTTCATGATTTCAACAAATGACTTTACCTGGAATATGTTGCAGCAGGAAAGATTCCCATTTTCCAATTTGGAATAGACATAAAATGACGTTGAGAGAATATATGAGCTCATCAGTGTTCTACTTCTTGTAGAACATAAAGCAGGACAAATCAGTAGGTTTTTTCAAATACGCGATTAAGTTTGGCGATTTAAAGCGGTAAAACTGGATGGAAAATAATCCGCAGGCCAGAAGGTAATGTATTAATAAATATATGCAAGCACAGATTTATATATTTGAGGGGGACATTGGGGTTTGCGGTATTGCGGTATTGGCCAATTTTTCATGCGGTATTTCGGTAATTTTAATCTTGAATTGCGGTATTCTCCAAACCTGCGGGATGCATTTTCTTTACGTTTTGGTCGACGATTTTCGGTACAAAAACGTATTCTTCACTTTTTCCGACCATTTTTAGCCGTTTCGGAAGCAACCTGAAACAGCCTTATTTTGACACACATTTTAATCTACAATTTGACTGTTTTAACAACCAGTTTAAAGCCGTGTCATTGTTTCCACTGTCCCACCGCTTGTTTTTGCCTCTATTTTTGCCCTCGCGTCAACGAATCCACCAGTTATACAGGCTTACTATAAAATTGCGGTATTTTCCGATTTTTTTTGCGGCATTGCGGTATTTATCGAATTTTTTTGCGGTAATGCGGTGTTCAGCAACCCCCAATGTCCCCCTCATATTTCTTTTGGCTTTATTAATAAGTAACAGCAAATTCAATTAATTACATTGTTCATCGTTTAGGGAAATTAAGAAAGATTCGATATATGCATTTTCGGAGAACTGTATAAAGCTAAGTCAAGCCATCTTCACAGTCTGATAACAGGTTTTTTCATAGGTGCAACACAGGGGCGCATCCACGATTTTACTTAGGAGGGGGTGGGGGAGGGGAAAGGTGTTTGGGAGGTGCGCACCCACTGCACCCTCCCCATAGATTCGCCCCTGCAACAAATCACAAGCACTCACTTTTAATAACATGAACATTTGATTGATTATATGTAGTACATTTTTTGTATGTAAATGCAGGCAAAACTGGCTTAACAAGAAAAATGACAAACCCCAATATGCATATTAGAAAATACTTACATAATCTCTAATTATTTGATGTCCTGTTTACGAAATGTGTTTTCAAACATTGATAACGATAACTAAGTCAATTAAGTCAACTTGTTATTATAAGTAAACTTTAAATAATTTATTAAGCTTTCCCTAAATTCAATTGCTACTTCAACTTACAAGCATTGTAATTGAAATCAAACTGGCCTTTTACCTTTTATTATATATGAATTTTATTATGCTTTATTTATGGCAAACCATTTATAGCAATCCGATAGCAGAATGCCATGTTCAAAGAACTGACAGGAATTGTTGACACGTCCAGATTAAATGCAAGTCACGTGATTCAGTTGCCTGACATTCCGTAACACTTCAGTTTTCCCAGAGTGTGATAACCCTGTTCAATGTTTTTGTCGTAGATGGTGACGTCTCCAAACCTAAGCTGCATCACGGGAAGGTGAGACTTGTTTGTCAACAAACCGCTGTCCTCTCGCCACACAGCATCATTTTTGTCGCAGTTGCATCCTTTACTGGGGTCTGCGCACGTGTTAGTTACTCCGCATGCACACTTGTAAGGAAAGCTGGAGTTACTTCCGCCCCAATACGTCATCTTGTCTCTGTCACGTGACACCCACCAACCAAACATGTTACGCAAGAGTTGTGCGTGATAACATTCGTACTTGATAAACTGCTCACAGTGTGCAGATATGGCCGTTAGGTTTCCCAGCTGGTGAAGATCTGCCCCAATGTACTGAATGTCACGACTATAGCAGCCGCGTGGTTCACATCCTTGCACCTGCGTTCTGTTTTCACTGTCGTGACTGATGACTGTCACGCCAACTTTTTTCTTATCAGTCATGTCACAGTCAACAGTGAAAGGTGTCACGCCTCCTTTTCCATCGGGATCGATGACGTAAGAACCACTTGGAGCTTTGGGACTTCGCAGCTTTATCTCACTACAACTTTTATATTCTGCAAGGGAGTTAGGAAACGTTTGCAAAAATATATATGTTTGGTATTATTTTGGTGATAACATGACATGTTCACATCAAAATTAAAGATGAAGATAAACAAGTTATTAAATTAAAACAATTATAAATGGATGTAAAGAACTTTTCTCCTGAAATTCAAAGTTTTTTTTTCTTCCACTCCAAAAGTCGTGCTTACACTCGATCTCTTACTCGTATCCCGATCTGAAGGTTCATAGGTAAGGAAGTTGCTATCATGTGATACCGGGAAAACATTACAGGTGAAACGTTGTAAATATTTTAAAATATGGGTCTTTGAAATTTTACTGATAATATATCTTAGCTGAATAAGGAAAAGATGGCTCTAAGTTTGTGCAAGAATTTCCTACTGCCGAGAAAGTTTGAAAAAGGCGCGCTAGGCAATAATGACACTGCATCGACTCCGCGAGATTTTTACACGAGGGACAGCTGGGTTTATCGTTGGACACAGAGGGAATTCGATTTGTAGCATTAGTGAGACTTATCTTTGAGAATGGTATTGAGAAATTTTTAATTTTCACCTCCGTCTTCGCAGTGAGTTCCAAAGAATCCGAGTTTACAGTGACAGCGATAGGAGTTCAGTTCATATTCAGGAACACAGTCGGCACCGTTCTTGCAAGGATCACGTTCACAGGGAGACTGAAAATAACACACGAAAGATTAGCAATAAATACTGCTTTGTAATTTACAAATGAACATTACTCAAACTAACCATGTGTCTATGAACTATGTCTTACCCAAAGACTGTAATGATGGAAGGTAGCATTGGCATGAAACTTTTTAGTTTCTCTGTACTTGTCTGTTTCCAACAACTCACACAGATAAAGACCTTTCGAGTCAGGATATGCCGCCGTGTTAAGCGAATAACACTTTGGTTCGCCAACACAAAGGAAAGTGCACTCTAACTGTCTTACCACCATGGACCATGTTATATTCTTTACCCATAAGTAGTGGAAGGAATTTCGCTTAAAGTTACCGGAAGAAAGGTCACCTTTTGGACTTCGATAAAGAGCACTTTGTTCCACAGCAAACGTTATCGCCGTGTGAGCTGAAAGAATGAAAATGAGCAAACGTGGAAAGGCCTGCTGCATGCCTAGTGAACTTTGCGCCATGGCGCGGCGGCTGCTAAACAGAAATGGTTTGGTTTGACTAAAGAAGGCCTTTTAAATTTATTTTCCAACTTTATGTGTGAGCAGGTGCACACATTTAATTAGTGTCAAGCAAAACAATAAAGTCCTTGGAGTGCGTCAAGTGTGTCATGCACCTTCAGATCTAACAATCGTGGCTTGGCATCGGTTTTTGAAATTTTGAAATGTTTCAAACGGTACAGTTTATCAGAATCGAATTATCTTGACGTTGTGCTTCAGTTTGAGTGTCAGGTGGAGCTAAAATAAGTTTGACGTCCATCAAGAAAAATATTGACGGTCATTTTCATTTTCTAAAATATTTATGACTTTTAATGGGCGTAATGAGATATGCTGGATTGCCTCAGGAAGTGTGTTTGTAAAGAGGAAGATGAAACTATATATGGCACAGACTATTGCTTCTGTAATGAATGTTTAAGACTCGCTCTTTCTGTCACCGTGAAATATTGAAAGTAAAGAGGCGAAAAAAGTATTTTTTGAATAGTGCTGTAATAAGAGAAAAGTTCCTGCAAAGTTCTTAAAGAATAAGATGGTAACATGCAACCCAGCTTCCTAACGTTATCGAACATTAAAGTTCAAGATATTGACGGTCATTTCCATTTTCTAAAATATTTACTGATGACTTTTAATGGGGGTAATGAGATATGATGGATTGCCTTACAAAGTGTGTTTGTAAAGAGGAAGATGAAACTATATATGGCACAGACTATTGCTTCTGTAATTAATGTTTAAGACTCGCTCTTTCTGTCACCGTGAAATATCGAAAGTAAAGAGGCGAAAAAAATTGTTTTTTTAAATAGTCCTGTAATAAGAGAAAAGTTCCTGCAAAGTTCTTAAAGAATAAGTTGCTGACATGCAACCCAGCTTCCTAACGCTATCGAACATTAATTTAAATCCTCCATAGTGAGTAGTGAAGGGAGTTTTGCGATTTTAAGAGCGCTTTTAAAGTTTCCCGCGCACGAGCCGGGATATGTCGCAGCGGCAAAAAAAGTAGCAGGGCAAAAATTATGCGGAGTATTCGAATTCGCTATAAAAATGCTGATGTGCATACAAACAGTTTGTCCGGCCCCACTGTGTGTACATATTGCGATTTTGTCACTGCTGCCGTTCCTGCTGCACTTCCCTGCTACATGCCCCCTCAGTGTGAACATGACAGTATGCGTTTATTTCATTTTGCAATTTGAAAGAGACGCTTACGTGTTTTGCTGCTTTATGTATAACAAGATCATGGAAAATTATTTAGTCTGAGTCTTCCACAATAGCAAAGCGTGCGAGTGACGTCATGACTCAGACAAGACTCAAACAAATTGAAACCGGAATGGCGGACGATTTTCCTAAAACACTTTTTAAAGCAGCCGGTGTTCCTTAAACGCTTTTTTTCAAACGAAAACTTCGCCTAGATTCCCTCTATTTCTCGGGGGGTATAATCATTTGCATCATATTTTTAGACCTCGCGCGCTTCGCCAATAAACATTTACTAACCTAATTAAATAAATAAGATAAGCTATGTTCTTACTGCCCTAGAAACGCTTCATTTCGTAGAATAGAAAATTATTTGAACTGAAAAAGGCAATTCGATTTTCCAGTTAAGTCGTTAAATTTTTGCCTTTTTTAAACATTGTGAAGAATATAAAATTTGCCAAAATACTGTCTTAAATGGATGGCAGTCATTTTAAGCTTCACTGCTATCAAAGCAAGATAAACCTCAAGTGCCGCTTCCGAGGGGAGCGGGACTTTTCTGTGAGACTCGGCACGAAAAGGGTACATTTTCAAGCTGATAATATATCAAAGGGTAGGTATTCACTAACTGGAGAATAGGAAAGGACAGGGGAAATTCCTTTAAGTATAAATGAGCGCGTTTCAAATTATTTTGAACAGACTCGCCTTATCATTAGGTATGTGGAAGTGCTACTTCTTTTTAATAATGAAATGGTTACCTTTTCCCTTCAGGATAAACAGGATAAGGGTTTGGACTCTCATTTAAAAAAAAACTCTTCTAAAAGATTCAAAGGGTGATTTTAGAACTAATTTTGGTCAAACGTGGTGCTTTTTGTTAATGCGCTGGTGGCCATATTGTGTAATTTATTCAGAAAATTATGGTTCAAGCTTTTCCCTAACGGGTTTGTTTCCCTTAAAAATTTTCGCGGGGGAGAATTTGGGTGTTCCAGGTAAAGTAGCTGAATAAACTACAAAGCTTCCACTCAGAAAAATGGGGAAGTTTTTTCTTCAATAACGTTAATGCGTGCAATAACAAAAAAAATATTATTATTATATTATTATCACTAAAACCATGGGTCGCCAAAAATACTGTAAGTGAGTAATACCTAACTAAGCTCTCAAGGAAAACAATGAACAGCTAGTCTATAAGATCTTGCACTTTTTATATTCATAATAAAGATAGGTTTTTAACAACTCTCGATTTTCGCATTCTACAATTTATGCAGACACTTTACGATTGTACAATGATCATAATGAATATTTACTGAGGGTGATTCACTGCAATGAATTTTGCCGCCCAAAGCAGTTGGAGCGAAAGAACTGAACTTATACCTAGAGGAAACAAAACAAAACGCAGCCGACAATCATATGAGAAGGAATACAATAAACAGTTACGCTTTCACCGGGCTGGAATAAAATTAGATATATTTCCATTCAACATTTACTCAGAAACCTTATTTGAAAGAAAAAACTACCTCAAATTGATCGCGATGAAAGCTTACTTGAATTATTTTTATGGCAGAAACTCACGCTGTCCTTGTACGGGCTTGAATTAATCCTAGCCGTTTTATGCAATTTCAGTGCTTTCTGTAAAGTCTGTCATTCGGCGAAAAAGAAAATTACGTAACAAATAAGTTCGAAATAAAATTTCCGAAGCAGAGTTTCTGAAACTAACCTTTATTCTTAATAACTTATAAACGGACTTTTTTAACATTTTCGTGGCTTCGGTTCTTCGATTTTGGTGTGAACGGTCGGTGAAGCTGAACCTGTGCTTTATTCTTTCAGCCGCTGTGATTGGTTTACCACTTAATTCGATGAACATGTTGGGATTAAGACACTTGATCACGAACTATAAAATAGATTCCCATTTCTTTTTTAAAAAACGTTTTCCATAGTTATTTCATAAAAGCAATAGACCACACTTTCTAGGGGTTTACCGGCGCAATAAATCACTCGACTGCTGTTATTTAAAAGTAATAATTATCTTTAGGTTCGGAGTTAAATGAAGAAACATCCTAATGGTACGAGGTGTGAATTGTGAAGATAATTGTTCTTTAGTATTCCGTTTGTACAGGAACCGATTGTAACAACTTAGGTCCAACTCAAAAGTCGTAAACAACTTAGTATTAAAATATGGAAGTAGGCGGATCAGAGCTTGGGTAAGGGAACGCCTGCCTTGCCCGAAATTTTCCGTAAGTTGTTGTTTGAACGTTGTTTGGGGGCGGGGGGGGGGGGGGGGGGGGGGTGACGGTGACCTCCTTGCCGAAAAAAATATGACCTTAATACGGCGCCATTAAATCCTATACAAATTGCAGAACATTTCAGGGGGAGCCAACCACGATTGGTCAACTCGGACGTGATTAGCAAAGTTCACCTCCGAGCAGCTGAAGAGAAACAAAATGGCTTCGAGCGTAACCTTGGGTGTTGGGTACCGAAAGTAATGTTTTGGTCTGCTAGTTTTTCAGCTTGTATGGTATATACTAAAACAATTATTCACCTCAGTGTCGGCGAAAGTGGTGGATATTTACCTCCACTTCGGTGGCTCGGTAAATATCCACCACTATTCACCTCCACTTCGGTGAATAATTGTTAAAAGATATCGAAAAATAACGCAAAATTAATTTTAACTGTTAAATTACGAACTAAGGGCACGCACCAAGGCGCGCGCATATAACATGAGACTAGCAGGAAACAGGCGTGAACTGAGGAACTCGGATTACTTAGACGCGTACGATATAAAGACAACAACCAAGCAAAGGATACGTTGGTGGATTTCAACCATGAACTGCCGATCTTAACTCTCTTAGTGCCGTTTTTTTCTTGGATTTGATTGGCTGAGAAAAACTGTCTATTTATTACAGTTGGACAGCTTGTAACTGAAACTATCCAAATTTAATCCTAAATTGAACAGTTCTCAGAAATTAAGGATAATAGTTGCACTAACAGTATAGGATTAACTGTCAGCTATATAATTCATAAGCAAAAGCAAGCCCAATTACATAGTTACGTAGTTTCTCGTCTATGAAAATTATCATGGCAGTCCAAGCCATATAAAAGACCTGATGTATGCATTTGAATTGCATGCACCTAATTTAATCCACAGAATCTGATAACTTTACTGAGCTACACATAGGTACAATGAATTACCACTCACTTAATGGATTTAATTAATTATATTATATTTGTTAGAGGTAAATGTAGGCAAAACTATAACTGAATTACAAGAAAACAAATTTCTATGTCTGACCATTTGATTTCATATATTTCAATGTGTCAGTTCGAACATCGATAACGATACTACTGTCAACTGAGTCAACTTATTATTAGTGAAATTTAAATAATTCAGGCCTTCAACTAACTTTAAGTTATATTTTAAACACGAGAGACAGTGTTCCATTGGGATATCCAAACACCGAGAAGAGAGTTGAAAATACGACGCGTAGCGGAGTATTTTTGACGAAATCCGAGGTGTTTGGATAGCCTATGAACACTGTCTCGAGTCAGGCCTGGTCTCGAGTGTTTGATATATCTCAATCGAAACAAACACGAGGGAGTAATCGAAGAAATAAAATTGTAAAATTCTACGCTAGTTAAGACCGAGTATCCAAACCTCCTTCACTGTTATGATTTTCTTTGTTTTAACTTGAGGAATTGTTAATGAGTTTGAGAAATAACAAGCAATGCAAGCCTAACTGAAATCAAACTGATGTTTTGTTGTATTTAATTTTACAATACTTAATTTATGAGAGTCCGATGGTAGACTGCCGTGTTAAACGAACTGACAGGAAAAGGCCCTTTGCAGCTGTAGCAATGTGACCAAATTTTTACTTAAAAAAATATCTATTATAGGCTATAACTTAAAGAATGCCAGAAATGGAGAGGACATGGTAAAAATACCACTATGGCCAAGTTTTAGGCTTCTGGTATTATAGAGTAAGGTAATACGACGGTTTGAATTTTTGGAAAATTTAAAGGATTTTTATAGAAAATGTTACTGGAGGGCAGTGTCTTCCACTCCAGTAACTCTTTCATACAAATTTTAAATTTCTCAAAAAGTTAAACCATCATATAAAATCTCATTCACTTGGCTATTTTGTTATTTTCGACATGCTCTTTCCATTTCTGGCAGGGGCGTAGGGGCGTAGCCAGGATTTTTCTAGAGGTACGCAAAATTTTCCTAATCTCCCTCCAAGCTCCCCCCTCCCTCCCTCTTCTTACCTCAAGTCTCAAATATTTTTTTAATTACATGCTTTGTTTAGGTTTCGCTATGATTTAAGAGTAATGTTGCAAGTCTAAGCGTTCTTTTTTGATATAAAATGACAACTTACTCTTAAATTTAGCAGATTTTAGCAGGTTTCCCGTTACAACCAGAGAGTTTATCCCGTCTTTCTTCCCAGCAAACTCAGAATGACCTAATTTCAAGTCTAATTCCCTATGTTGATGAACATGTTTCACGAATACATGTACACATATTTTAACACGTAATTTTATGAAAAGTAGATCACGTGATGGCCCAGCTGCAAAGGAGAATTGTTGACCTGTCCAAACGCGATGTGTTAAGTCAGTGAGTCATGCGATTCAATCAGTTGTTTGCCATTCCGTAACACTTCAGTTTTCCCAGAGTGTGGTAGCCCTGTTCATCAAAGCTGCTGTACTGGGAGACGTCTCCAAGCCTGAGCTGCATCACGGGAAGGTGAGACTTGTTTGTCAACAAACCACTGTCCTCACGCCACACAGCATCATTTTTGTCGCAGTTGCATCCATAAGCAGTGTCTGCGCATGTGTTAGTTACTCCGCATGCGCATTTGTAAGGAAAGCTGGAGTTACTTCCTCCCCAATACGTCATCTTGTCTCCGTCACGTGACACCCACCAGCCATACATGTCACCGTTCCGTAAGAGCACTGAGTTATAACATTCATACTTGATAAAGTGCTCACAGTGTGCAGATATGGCCGTTAGATTTCCCAGCTGCAGAAGATTTGCCCCAATGTACTGAATGTCAAGACTGTAACAGCCTCGAGGTTCACATTCAGTTGCCGCCGTCCTGTTTTCACTGTCGTGACTGATGACTGTCACGCCAACTTTGTTCTTATCAGTCATGTCACAGTCAACAGTGAAAGGTGTCACGCTTCCTTCTCCATCAGGGTCGATGGTGTAAGAACCACTTGGAGCACTGGGACTCCACAGCTTTATCTCACTGCAACTTTTATATTCTGCAAGGGAGTGATGAAACGTTTCTAAATATTCTAAGCTAAGTTTGGTATTGATAATAACACCCCTAAAGGATGTACACATCAAAATTCATTTACGAACTTATAGAGGCAGTAAAGACCTTTTCCTTTGAATTTCGTAGTTTGTTTCCTTTCTATTTCACTCTGAGAAATGTTTCTCGAAATGACTGTTACAATGCTATCATGTGACACCAAGATAAACAATGCAAATATTTTAAAATTGTGTCACAGTTAAACCTACGAGTCGTTTAAATTTTACAGCTTTTATTTTAGTTGATGCCAGGTGGCCTAATGGTTACTGCGATGGACTCCGGATCGAGCGGTCCGGGTTCGGGCCCTGGCCGAGTCACTAGGTTGTGTTCATGGACACAGTGTCTCTCTCCACTCAGGTTATAAATATGTACTGGCGAATTTATTGCTGGGGGTAACCCTGCGTCGACCAACATCCCGTCCTGGGGTGAGTGGAAATACTCCTGGTCGCTTCAGACTACTGAAACCGGGATAAGCTCCGGCCTGATGGGCACTAGGATTGAACGCAGACCTTACCTTTGCCACCTTAGTTGAATAAAAGAAAGATTCCACTAGGTAGTGTCTTGAATAAGGGGAAATAGAAGCTTGAGATTGTGTCACTAGTAAAGGCGTAACCTAACTGCATCAACAGCAAGGTGCACGCCAAAGTACAGCTTCTAAGTTTACTAGTCTTAGGGGGATTTTATACGAGGGACATGGCCTTTTGAGAAACAGAGAGCATTCAAGTTGTAGTAAAGAAAACAGAGTGTTTAATTAATTTAGGTGTGTTATATTTACCAGGGCAACTGGTTCCATTTCCGATGAATCCATCCTTGCAAGAACAATTGAATGATCCTTCGGTGTTTTTGCAGGTGGCATGTGCACTACAGTTGTCAGTTTTCAAGGCACACTCGTCGATATCTAGATAGAGATAATCAAATTGGCCGAAATTTTTTGATTGCATTACTACCTAAATCCACACCAAACAACAAATTGTTCACTGCGGCTTGTTCCATTTATTTGAGACCAGGCTGTGTATTTGCTGTGGTCGGATTTGAATTGTTGTAACTGTCTAAATAAAAAAGACTGAAAACTCCTTCAAATTTTATGTCAATTGAATAGAAAAGAATTGCTCGATCGAACAGTAACCGCCACGGCAAGCAGCTAGGCTGAATTTCAAAGATGCTCTACAATTAATCAACATGATTGCTGCATGTTACAAAATTTCTCTAATCGAAGAAAATAGGGCGTGACATTTCATTCAGGTATGTTATATTTACCAGCGCAACTGGTTCTATTTCCGACAAACCCGACTTGCAAGAACGATTGAATGATCTTTCGGTGTTTTTGCAGGTGTCATGGGCACTACAGTTGTCAGTTTTAAAGGCACACTTGATGGTTAATTTTAAGATAAGTAAGTTTAATTGGTACTTGTTATCATGCAATATTCATTTTCGTTTTCAATTCCTTCATTAATTTACTTCACTCTGGAAAGTTCTAAAACGTCCAAGTGTTTACGTGTAATCCCTGACTGTTTCACAAACAGACCTATTACCTAAAACACTTTCTTACAAAAAATAATTGACTATTTTGAACTCATGCACCGTTCCTCAAAATATATGAGCCGGTTATTAACTTTGCCACGGGACTGTAAGACCGGAAGAAGCACAAGAGAGACGTGAGACAAGTCACGAAACAGGAGACGACCGAAGACACAACTCGATACGCAAGACAAGACACGCACAAAGACACAAGAAAACTGCTCGAGACAGGAAACGAGGAGAGACATTCGAGAGAAGACTCGAGACAAGACACGAAGCGAGACAAGACTCGAGACAAGACTCGAGACAAGACACGAGGCGAGATAAGATTCGAGACAAGACTCGAGACAAAACACGAGACAAGATATGAGGCGAGACAAGACACGAGACAAGACACGAGGCGAGGCGAGGCAGGTCTCGAAACAAGACACGAGGCGAGATAAGAATCGAGAATCGAGACACGATGCAACAAATACAACACACGAGGCGCAAGACAAGACACGAGGCGGACCCGAAGCGCCGAACAAGACAAAACACGAGGCGGATCCGAGAAGCGAGGCCAGGGAACAAACAAGAATCGAGACCACAAGACAAGACACAAACCACAAGGCAAGACACCAGACGCGAGACGCGAGACATGAGACACTAGACACACGGCAAGACAAGGCACGAGGCACAAGCCAAGACACGAGATGGGGACAATACACGAGACGCGGGGAAAGACACTAGACAAGACTAAGCATGAGACAAGACATGAAACACGAGACAAGACACGAGACACGAGACATGAGACAACACAAGGCACGTATCAATACACGTGATGGGAGACAAGACACGAGACGCGGGAGAAGACAACACCGAGACACTATGGGTCCGGACGCACTGGACTGACAAAATTTGTTCGGCCCTTACAAAAATCTCGACAAAATTTGTCTCTGCCAAATTTTCAATTTGTCAAGCGTGGGCGCACTGAGACACAGCAAAACATTAGTTAACCACAAGTGTCAATCACATGGAAATAAACACTTTAGCTCAAATTGGCTGTTTTCAATTTGATCAGTCGTGATGAACTTACACATTATGTACTCGGCTGACTCGGGAGGTTTGCATACGGATGTACAAATTGAGCTGCATTGGGCCTTTGAAATGCCGCTGGAACGTAAACTTGGGAAACGATATTGTTGTATTCTGAGTAAGGGCCGTTAATATGCAGCATGCCGGAATACGAATCTTCCATCTTCACCGTTTGATTGCCGCACAAAAATGAAATAATTTTGGCGGGGTTCGGGCCGAAATACTCCGACTAAAATAGAGATCAATTTTTCTTGATAGACATTTTCCTTCAAATCGTGGCTTGTAAATTGACAAATCTGTCAGATTTCACGCCTGACAAAAATTTGTCCTGCTCCGAGGCAGGACGACGGCGTCTTTGAAGTTTGGTAAGCCTTGACAAAATTTGGTAGGTCTAAAATTCACCGGGCGCACTTGTCTGAGGGAACTGATGACAGATTTTTTCGCAAAATAAACAAAAATTTGCCTAGTGCGTCCGGGCCCTATGCACGCGACAGAAAATCGAACAAACTCATTCTTCATATGCTGTTCGCACCAGAATTATCCATAAGCACAGGGAAATATAATCGTTCCTTCAGCTGCTTAATTGTGTAGATACTTGTGAAAACCAGCATTTACTTACCAATGAAATGCTACTTCACCGAACTGTTCAATAGATGGCATGCATATAGCCATATTGGCTACGAGGGAAAAGTTTGTCTCCACCAAATGAGTTTCTAAAAGGAACTGATAACATTTATTGCAAAAACGTTCTTAGCTAGCACTCTAAAAAGCATCGAGCTTAGCTCCACCTCTGGATAATGGCATTAAAACATTGAAGTTAAAGTATCATGTACACCAAAGCTGGTCGTACAATTGACAAGCATTGCAGCCAGTTGCTGATAAGAGATTTTGACACTTACGGTACGATAGTCCAGTTGAAGTGTGACACAGAAACAAAATAAGTTTGCGTTACCCTCACCTGTTTCGCAGTGTTCTCCTGCATAACCAGCCTGGCACAGGCAAATGTATCCCTTGTCTGTGAATCCGTTCAGACATGTAGCATTATGAAGGCATGGGTAACTGGTGCATGGATCCTGATGAGAAGAAAGAATTTCTTTTCAGTATATTCTTTTTACTTACCTCGTTAAAATCGAAATTAAAACCAACGCTCAAGATACCATCGACTGTCATTTCTTACCTTACTGACCCAATAAAGAAATCCTTCTTGTGGTTTAAGATCGTCAGGGTGACGTATGTGGTCAGAATTGCTTAGTTGGCATAACCTGGCACCGTCGCTTGCTGGCGGACCGATGTTGATAGACACACATGTACTCTCAAAAAGGCACATGACTCTACATTCGAAACGTACTTCATCATTTTCGATGTTTATAGAGATGTTTTCTATCACGTGGCCTTGCAGAGCAATTCCATCAACTGGTTTGGCAAATCTGAGGGTGCGGCAGCCAAGACCTGCAAATAATGACAGTTGATATTCCAGTTCATAACGACATCATTATTACAAGACACCTCATGAGAAGTGTGTTAAACACATTTAAAGTTTGGAATATTCCAAACAGTTTGTGACCAATCTAGCTAAAATAAAGTTTATTTCAATTGCATTTTTCAACTGTTCATGATTTTGTGTTGCTCCTAATGCATCGAAATTAGACGAAAACAAAAATTCATAATACTGACAGATGACACAGAGCACCCCATTTTCGGATGCCCAGTGGTAGTTAGTAGGGGAAAAACGAAGTAAACCGGGCAGAAATCGTAGCGACGAAAGTTTTCAAGAAAAGCGAAAAGAGCCCGTGGGAAACGAGTCTCTCCAGACCCTATCCAAATGGCTCTGCAAATTCTGGCTCCTGGTTGAGCAGAAAAAAAATCCTTTGTAGTATTCTGCCCGATCGGGTAACAGTAACAACGTAGTTGCTAACTTTTGGCTACACAGCCGTAAGGAGAAGTCCTTTATCGGCCAAAATTTAAAAATATCCCATGTTTGTTTTCAGTATTTCAAAAATTATGACCGTTTGTATCAGCACATGTACGAGTATTTACTATTTTTTCGCCTATATCTAAATCCACCCATTTCAGCATTTGCCGGAGATGTAATGGAACTCAGCTATCTTGAAGATTGGAAAATGGCTAAAGGTGTAATAATTCCGATCTGCGAAGCAGGTAAGCTGTTTTTATGACAAAATCTGCTCAAATGGGTTGATTTCGATATAGGCGGAAATTCCGTTTAATACTCGTAGATGTACTGATACAAAAGGTCACAACTTTTAAAATACTGAAAGCGTACATGGGATTTTGCATATTTTGGCCGATGAAGGACTACACTTTCTGCCTGTGTAGGGTAGATTCAGCAACTAGGTGCCAATTTTTAAAAATTAGCCTCTAAATCAAGGTCATTTTCAGCCTTTGATCGATGCCGAATTGTAGTGCTCAATATAAAATTAATTTCGCATTTCCAGATAAATTGAGGGAAAATTTGCTACTTTCGTAGTTAACTAGAAATGTTTATGAGCAAATTGATATAAAATTTCTTGGTAGACGACGCGAGTAAAATAGTTCACAATGACTTGAAAAGTCTGAAAACTGCCTATTTTTTAATTTTTCAGACGTTGCAGCGGACTCGGAAGGGGCAAAATATTCTCTGGCTCCTAACGCGACCAAAAGTCATTTTGAATCAAACCAAATGTGTTTTAGTTCTAGCCTTGGTAAAGTCTTTCAGTTGCCAGAGTTTCAAGCAAAATTATTTTTTATGCGAATTTGCAAATGGGTGGCTCTTACAGAGACTAGCCTCTTAAATATTGCAAACAATTCATCGACCACAAAGAAGTCGTCACACAGAAAATGTTTTAAAATTAGTAAGTACAGACAGTCTACTCACCATGATTGTCAGCAACCGCGCGGCAGGGAAGCCAGCCTCCCCAAAGGACAAATATCAAAAGCAAAGCCTGACAGCCTTTCATTCCTTGAAGCCCCTTCAGCACAGCAGAGTCTCTCATAAGTTACTGTGAATGGCCTTTGGAAGACGCTTAAGTTCAAAGCACAACTTTACTCGAAGGCGTGAGTTGCAATGGACCAATTGTCAGTGATGTTTGACGCTCAAACCTGTTTACCTAAACAAAACAATGAATGTTTAATACCACGGAAGTCAGTTATTTTTAAACAGATAACTGTAAAACTTTCTAATAAATGTAACGCCTACATGTGAGAAATAAAATATTTGCAACATTTCTGACTGGCTTCTACAACTGCTAATGGGAAAGCTACAGGTTTTTATACAAAATGCTTCGGATTCTGAACAACTTACGATGAGCGAATGTTATTCGGCTGTACACAGCCGTTAAAATAAAACTATGTTTTTCTTCTACGTTTATTGATTTCTGCAGTGAAGCAGACCGACCAGAGCTGGCTAGAGCAAGCTTTTCGCGTCAACGATCTGCAAAAATCCGAAAACGGAATTAAAAGTATGTAAAACAAAAGTATTCGGCCCGGTTGGATGGTCGGTTGTGGATCTGGTTTTGAAGGTGCGCGCTATAAATTGGTTTCTAACTAGAATAAAAATAGCTTACATTATGCCCTCAGCTAAACCTAAATGAAATTGTTGTTTTTATAACGAAAGAATAAAGAATGAAAGTATCAGGAAAAGATATGTGCGCATTTTAATTAAACATGAATGAATGAGAGGGCCCCCGTTATGCGAAGAGAGTAAACATGAGACTCGCGAGAACAGTAAACGATATAAGAACATATAGAGTACAGTACGGCGATAGGTTAAGTTTGAATGCCTATATAATTTAGAATATATGAAACACTATCAACGACTAAGAAAATAAAATATATGAACGCCCGTTAGATAAAGTAAACGATTACTGAATATGAACTCGCGGTATCAAAATTAGCTACAAGAAGGACAATGATGGAGATACTAGCGAGAGAAAATGCTGAACCCACGGGCGCCAGCGAAATGAAACAAATAGACAACGACAACAGTAGGTATCTAATGCTAGAAAATCTGGGCTAGAAACTGCAATTTGAACACTACTTATGTAAGAGCAAAAACTAAACGTGGCGACATAGGGTAACAATATAAACTGAAGCCAAAAAGCATCTCCGAAAATACTAAGCTAAGCAACATCTCGCGAAAGCCCACCAAATACACGCACAAAAATTAAACATTGATCTCATGTTAGAAAATATAATTTAAACAGACATATAGTCTTAAGAACAGTATGGAAGTAACTAAACTAAACTAAAACAAACAAAAGCTAATAATTAGATCACCGGATAACTTCACTTGTTATTGACTGAATGCAGAAATTCGAAGCAAAACTTTACCTACTTCAGCAATTTTGCAAAATAAACCAGGCGGCTACCAGAGACTTTTGACGAAAAACACTCAAGTAAGAATATAAATAAAACGCTTACTTGCAAAGAGAGGGAACAGATGGTAACAGCTGCGGCTAAAGTGGGAAGGGACTTTAGAATATTGGAGCACGTACGGAGCTAAAAGACAGCTAGACTTCCATCAAAATGATGAATGAATCATGGGTTGTGTAAACAAACCAATCAGCTTTGATAAAGTTCATTTTCCAAAACAACGGAAGAAAAAAAACAACAGTTTATCCACAGGCTTACCAGACTGTGCTTGTGAGGTCACAGCACGCCCCATATAAATATTCAAATTTTCTCGCTAATCGCTATTGTAAATATTTAACCGGGTCTGGGAAATTAATTTATTTAAATATTCAGTGAATTTCCTGAATATGGAAATAAGCGCTCAGGAAATTCACTGAATATTTAAATAAATTAATTTCCCAGGCCCGGTTGTCTTCGGCTTTGCTGTCGACATTTCCGAAGTGTTTCTTTGGGGTGTCCCAGAGGAGGTTCAGTTGTAGTGGGGCACGTTCTGCTTTCTAGGGCGGGCATAGGCAGTAATTTTGACCAATTTTAGCGAAAATTGCATAAATTGTCCCGACAACTGGTACATATCATGGTAAATCGGCAAATTTACGACCTAATTTGATATTCCAGCAAGGTTTAAAAGAACTATTCGCGAACTGATTGGACTCAAATTTGGCCAGATTATAGTTCAAAGACTGTTCTATCGAGGACCGGGAGCTCTTACTAAAGCGAGTAGGGGAAAGATATTTTTTGGGCTACATTCCAGAGGTGGTACCCGATTCTTGGATGTGGAAGTTGCACGCCTTGTGTAAATATTAGTATTCTATACAAGAGTCAAAACTTAAACTCATAGAACTTCTCTCGCACGCTTCAAATCGTCAAAAAACTGCGTAAACACAAACTTAAACATTGCGAAAATGTTTCTAATTCATTTTATTGCAAATAGACAGCAGTAAAAGCCGATTTTAGGAGGCTTAAATATTTACAATAGCGATTAGCGAGAAAATTTGAATATTTATATGGGGCGTGCTGTGACCTCACAAACACAGTCTGGTAAGCCTGTGACTGTACCTAAGGTTACTTACTGTACTCGTTTAAGGGATCTCTCGAGCTTAAAAGATGTAGCGCGTCCGAATTACAACAATAAATCTTACCAAAAGTCCATAACTAGTTAGTTATGGACTTCTGCTCTTACATCAAATTAAAATAAATTTAGCTGTGAATACTCTCATCACCTCCCTTGCGCGGCAACTTAGCCAGCGAGCAGGCTCTCTTTGGGGGCAACGCGCGAGTGGCGAATTGAAGCGAGTTAAGAGCGAGTTTCGAGCGCGCAACGAAAAAATGAGAGGCTCTCGTTTCTCGTTGCTCGCCGTCGTGGTTCAGGTTGTTAACAATACGCAAAATTTGGTCATTTCACGTTGTTGTTTCGTAAAGAACGGCCTTGAACGGTAATGAAACTGGTAAAGTCGAATATTCGACTGAACTCTCATTTAATTCAAAACTGCCGAATTTAATTATTTTAAACGTCGCATTTTACATGCACTTGATTCGGCAATTTGATTCGGCGCATGTAAAATGAGGCATTTAAACTAGGCCTTACAACGTCGGGCTCACGCTTCGCGGAACACTGTTTGGAGTCGAAATGTTTGTAGTTCGATCGCGCTATGATAAATTACAATAATCAGACAGGCATTTAAGGTGTCTCAATACAGTTTTTTTCTGGACCATGCCTAACATTTTCAATTGGCCGTTTAGCACACTTTCCGAACTCGGATACATGTGAAATTTACACCAGATATTGGAATTGGATTGAAGTTTGATACAATATATATTTTTTAGGAAAATTGATATTCCCATGGCAACGATAAACAGAAAAACACGAAATCAGTTTAACGAATTCTACGCGAATCAGATTTACAGTAAATAAACCAATACTTGGCTTCACACTAGAGCTCTTACGTATGGTCTAAGTACACTTGGAACCTACTTTGAGTGTGAATGGGTAAAACGTACTTACTTGAACTTTTCTTAGTGACCATGGAAACGTTCATAGTTCAAAAAAGCCGAAGTACGCCGCCAAGTATGGTCTACACCACACTTGAGAACACACTTGACCAATAGGAAATTGGAAGCCAACTGCTTTCCACATGCAACGGTGTCACGATTCTGATGGACTGACAGATAGAATTTTTCTTAATTTAACTTGCCAGCGCGCTCAAAATGGATGGTTTCAGGTACTCATTATAGTGTGAGAATTCCGCGATGGAACAGTCTTGTATGTAAGTATACTTTTTAAAGAAAGGAAAGAAAAGTCGATATAAATGGTAATAAACGTATTATCCAGCATCTCTTCCAATAGATGCCAATGGGCAACTGAACCAGCCAGTGTATCCAGCAGGTCATTTTTTTACAGCTCAACAACTTCAACAAGTACAACGTGAAGCAGCGAATGTTCCAAACAACCCATGTACGAGCCAGGAACGTTGGACGAGTCACACGGAAATGCATTTTCCATAACGGATCCATGTCTCGGTTGGCTAAAAGTACTCTAAACCAATTTTGCGGACGAGGCCAAGCCCAAGCCCTACGGCCATTTCTTTGACGAAAACTGCGTTGTTGAACCATTCTACTGAAATACAGAAGAAAACGTCGCTTGCCGCTTTGCGTTACTGCCAAGTACTCGTTAACAACGAAGTACCTATGCATGTGTTGTAATGTTAAAACTCTTCGGATTAAAAGTAACATCAAAATGAATAGGAAACTACAAAAAAACTATTTTTCGTTGCAAAGGCCTCATGATTTTGTTGGTCAGCTAACGTGTTTGTGATCTGTGTGACTGATTTTACCTCGAAAATTGATTGACCGCAATGCCTCAAGTAATCCAGTACTTTGTCATCAGGTGTGAAGCCAATTTTTCTAAATGCGACTTGAGATTTTCAAGCGCACTTGATTCAAGTTCTTACTTGAAACTTACTTAGGTTCTAGTGTGAAGCCAATTAATATCTGTAGCAGAAACTATGGTGTTCTGCACATCAAGTATACAAGAATAAAACACTTTCGTCAACGCAGTGTCTGCATCTCGGTCCATTTATCATTATCATGCAAAAAAGCATGGTTTGAAATATATTTGCATTTTATTCGAAATCACACACAAATTTTTTTTATTCTTGTATATTTGATGTACAGTACACCATAGCTTCAGATACTGGTGCTACTTTATTTACATCAAATCTGATTCGCGTAGAATTCAAGGCTAACTGATTTCGTGCATTTCTGTTTATAGTTGCTATGGAAATATTGTCTTTCCCCCCCAAAAAATATATTATATCAAACTTCAATCCAATTCCAATATCTGATGTAAATTTCACATCGATCCGAGTCCGGAAAGTCTGCTAAACGGCCAATTGAAATTACTTTGTTGGGCAGCGCGTGTATCGGGGAATCCCCCTCAACAAAAATTGCCTCATTAGCATAAGTGCTTCAGTGTTCGGGAGTTTTTGATCGCGCTACATGCAAAACTATCAATTCAGAATATTGAAAGAACAGGGCAAAATTAAATTTCGCTGTATATTTGAGCTCGATGATGTATTAATTTAGTACTTTTGCTTTTAATTTTTACTTCTATGTGCTACAACAACAACAATAAGCTTTATTTGCATGACCATGAATACATTTGGTATTGCAAAAGCATAAAAAGGAAAACGAGACTTACAATAATCGTAATCATGTAACAATGAAAAAGCAATTACGTTACATCAGTTGATTTGATAAAAGAGTATTACGTAAATCTAAGCAAGTTAAAATAAATTTTGTCAATTGAACAGTAACAAAATAATTTGCAGAATGCATTAATTCTTTGCTTGTGAAGAAGGTAATTTTCTTATATCCGTTAGTGATATTCTATTTTCCTGTAAAATTCGTCTCTGAAAAATTGACTATTTGGTGAAGTATAGAAGTAAGTGCATTTCATCTTCACAAAGCAAAAGAAAGCTTGTTAATTACAGAATTGGATGACGTTCCTTCGAGTCTCAGTAATTCTTTGAATTGCAAAAGAATTCCTCAATTATCCATTCCAGAAAGTTTTTTACCATTTATGGAAATCCACGTTTATAATATCTGAAACTCATTAATGTATGAGCTTAAGATGAGCTCTCCGATGGATGACGCTTTGCACGTTATATTCTGTCACGCTGTTAAAAACCATAGCTTTTTAGCCAATCAGACAGCGCACAAAATCCAAACTGAGTTAATTAAGATTAAATGCGTGACTTCTTATGATCCGCCAAAAGTGTGTTCAATTTCATGATTTCAACAAATGAATTTACCAGGAATATGTTGCAGCGGTAAAGATTCCCATTTTCCAATACGGGATCGACATAAAATGAAGTTGAGAGTATAATTATATGCCATTGAGCTCATCAGTGGCGAATTGTCATAAAGCAAGACACATCAGCAGGTTTTTGTGAATACGCGATTAAGTTTGGCGATTTACAGCTGTAAAACTGGATGGAAAATAATCCGCAGACCAGGTAATGTATTAGTAAATATATCCAAGCACAGATTAACTTATTTCTGTTGGCTTTATTAATAAGCAACAGCAAATTCTGATGAATCACATGATTTATCGTCTTGGGAAATTAAGAAAGATTCGATTTATATTTTTTTGAAGAAGTGTATGCAGCTAATTCAAGCCATCTTCACAGTCTGATAACATTACAGATTTTCTCACAGGGGCAACCCAGGGGCGGATCTATGAGTTTTCTAAGATGGGGTGCACATCCATGATTTGTTCTTAGGAGGGGGTGCACATCCATGATTTTTCTTAGGAGGGGGTGTACATAGTTTTCTTTCAGATGCCAGCTGTTGTAGAAATTTGCCCAGACATCTCATCTAGGGGAGGGGGGGGGGGGGGGGGGTGGGTTGGGGGGGGGGGGGGGAGAGTAGCACCCCCCTAAATCCGTCCCCGCAACAAATCAAATGCACTCACTTTAATAACATTTACATTTGGTTGATTATAAATAGTACATTTGTTATACGTTAATGTAGGCAAAACTGGCTTAAAATTAAAAGATAAAAAACAAACAAACAAACAAACCGCAACATGTACATTATAACATATTTCTATAATCTCTAATCATTTGACGTCCTGTTTTCGAATGTGATAAAATGTTGATAACGATAACTAAGTCAATTAAGTCAACGTATTAGTAAAAGTGAACTTTAAATAATTTAAGTTTTCCCTGAATTCAATTGCTACTTCAACTTACAAGCATCCTAATTAAAATCAAACTGTTGTCTTATCTTTTATTATATATGAATTTTATAATATTTTATTTATGGCAAAACATTTATGGCAATCCGATAGCAGAATCCCATGTTCACACGTCCAGATTAAATGCAAATCACGTGATTCAGTTCCCTGACATTCCGTAACACTTCAGTTTTCCCAGAGTGTGATAACCCTGTTCATCAGTGTTGTCCATGTAGATGCCGACGTCTCCAAACCTGAGCTGCATCACGGGGAGATGAGCCTTGTTTGTCAACAAACCGCTGTCCTCTCGCCACACAGCATCATTTTGGTCGCAGTTGCATCCTTTACTGGGGTCTGCGCACGTGTTAGTTACTCCGCATGCGCACTTGTAAGGAAAGCTGGAGTTACTTCCTCCCCAATACGTCATCTTGACTCCGTCACGTGACACCCACCAGCCATGCATGTTACTGTACTGTAAGAGAATTGAACTATAACATTCGTACTTGATAAACTGCTCACAGTGTGCAGATATGGCCGTTAGGTTTCGCAGCTGGTGAAGATTTACCCCAATGTACTGGATGTCACGACTATAGCAGCCGCGTGGTTCACATCCTTGCACCAGCGTTCTGTTTTCACTGTCGTGACTGATGACTGTCACGCCAACTTTGTTCTTGTCAACCATGTCACAGTCAACAGTGAAAGGTTTCACTCTTCCTCCTCCATCGGGGTCGATGACATAAGAACCACTCGGAGCTTTGGGACTCCGTAGCTTTATCTCACTGCAACTTTTATATTCTGCAAGGGAGTGATGAAAAGTTTCTAAATATTCTAAGCTAAGTTTGGTATGGGAAATAACACCCCAAAAGGATGAACATATCAAAATTTAACTTCGCGAACTTAAAGAGGCAGTAAAAGTCTTTTCCGTTGAATTTCATAGTTTGTTTCCTCTCCATTTCACCCTGAGAAATGTTTCCCGAAATGATTGTTACAATGCTATCATATACACCACCATGGCACCAGCATCCCATCCTGGGGGAGTGGAGATACTCCTAGTCGCTTCATGCTACTGAAACCGGAATAAGCTCCAGCCTGATGGGCCACTAGGATTGAAAGCAGACCTTACCTTTACCATCTTGGCTGATTAAGAAAGATTCTTCTAGTTTTTGTCTTGAATCAGGGCAATGGAAGCTTGAGGTCGTGCCACTGGTAAAGGCGTAATCTAACTACACCAACAGTTGCAGTTGCAGTTGTATGCCAAAGTGCAGCTTGTAAGCTTAAAGTCTTATACGAGGGACAAGGTTTAGCGTTTTGAAGTATAGAGAGCGTTTTCAGTTGGTAGTGTTTCAGTAAGATGTACCTCAGAGGCGGGTATTTAGACATTTTGAAGTTGTGTTTGAGTTCCCCAGATTTTTAGCTTACAGTGGAATTTAAATTCGACAATTTTCTGCATTTCCCGCATTTTTTTCAATTCAGCTGTTCGATAGTTTGCAGACTTGGTACTCGATAGGAAAAATATTGTTTCTTTCCTTTAAGACAGGTTCTGGCACTATGATAAACCTACCTGTATCTACATAGTATATAAATAAATAACAATAAATGGGAATTCCCGATCGAATCGGAATTTAGAAGTGTTGGTTTCCAGTGTGGAGGGAGAAAAAACCCCAAACCCCGAGAAAAACCCTGGATGCGGGGACGAGAACCAACAACAAACTCAACCCGCATATGACTGATGATCCGGGTAACCCAGGCCACATGGGAAACGAGGGCTCTCTCCACTGCGCCAACCCTTCTCCCCTCGTAGGTGTACTCGTAGGAGCGAGGCCATTGACCCGGGAATTTTCATGTAAAGAGTTGGATTGAGTCTCTTATTGTGTTCTTAGAACTCCCTAGCCTTGGGTTAGAAATAGGAATTTAGATATTTCGAAATTGTACCTCCCATACCTTTGCGTTCGCAGTGAATTCCATGATATGCCCCCTTGCAGTGACAGCGATAGGAGTTCAGTTCATATTCAGGAACACAGTCGGCACCGTTCTTGCAAGGAGCGCTTTCACAAGGAGACTGAAAATAACGCACGAAAGATCAGTAATAAACACTTCTTCGTATTTTCTGTAAAGCTACAAATGACTCGAACTAACTGAAATTAAAAAATGTAAACTAAATATCATAATCATGTAATTGGGTCTTACCCAAGGACTGTAATGATGGAAGGTAGCATTAGCGTGAAATTTTTTAGTTGCTCTGTACTTGTCAGTGGCCAGCAACTCACACAGATAAAGACCTTTCGAGTCAGGATAAGCCGCCATGTTAAGCGAATAACACTTTGGTTCGGCAACACAAAGTAAAGTGCACTCTGAGTGTCTTACCACCATGGACCATGTTATATTCTTTACCCATAAGTAGTGGAAGGAATTTCGCTTAAAGTTACCGAAAGAAAGGT
Organism: Meandrina meandrites; assembly: GCA_963693305.1. Taxonomy (NCBI): domain Eukaryota; kingdom Metazoa; phylum Cnidaria; class Anthozoa; order Scleractinia; family Meandrinidae; genus Meandrina; species Meandrina meandrites. Next base: position 62,758,879 of record OY855903.1, read on the forward strand.
AGCCTGTTGGACTTCGATAAAGAGCACTTTTTTCCATTGCAAACGTCTTCACTATGTGAGCTGAAAGAAAGAGAGCGAGCAAGAGTGGAAGGCGTGCCATGGTGCGATGCGTTTCAATCGCAAATGGTGAAGTTTGAATAAACACGAGAGGAAGAGAAAGCATTTCAAAGCAATTTTCATGCTAAATTCCTGAATATGTCACTTATATGTTGATTATAGTTTTTACTTAGTGGTAATTAAGACAATTAAATATGTAGAGCCCGTCATGTGAAACAACCAACGCAGTACTTTGCGCTATCAAATGCTTTACACAAATCTTGAAAATCGCGGTTTATCCTCGTAGGGTAAAAGAGATTGAAAGAATGTAAAAGTTTCGGAGTTTCTCGGAATGATTGTTCATTGGCTTGTGTAAAAGCGTCGTGCTTAATTTACATTTTAGGAACGGTTTATATAAGTTTGACGTCCATCAAGGAAGATGTTGACGGTTATTTCCCTTTTCTAGGTCTTTCTAGTAGGTAAATATTTATAAATTATAATATTTATTGCATCGACGTATCGAGATATGCTGCGTTTACCTGGCAAAGTGTTTGCAAGCCATTAGAATGAACCAGCATAAAGCCTATTACTCTTTTTTTTCCGACCTAACCGTTTTTCTCATCCGTGAAATGTTAGATAGTTTTTAAAATAAAAAAAAATTCAATCAAAATTTTTAAAGTGAAAGAAGCTGCCATCACGCAACCAATAAGCATTCAAAAATTAAAAAAACCTTTCATGTCAGTAGTGAAATAATTCATTTTCAGATCATGACGATCTGAGGGAATTTTGTGTTGTTAATTTTTCGCCTGAGATTGATATTCTTTCATTTTGGAGTTGCCTTTCCATAGTAAAAGGAAAACTTGGTGTTTCTAAAATTGCATCGCACAATTGACGAGAGCAAACAAGATTGAACTACGATGCTTGCGACCTTTATCGAGATCCCCTATACGATTATCTATCCTTTTTGATGTAATATTCATGAATTTTATCTAACAAGAAAAAATTGTCGGTAATTGCCTACTTAGATTGAGATAATTATTTCACTTATGAGAATCGTCACGGTATTAAATAATTAAAACCGTTGCGTACTAAGTAATGAAACGAACTGCGTTTAAGTTTTTCACCGAGAAAAATACCGCCGTGTGACTTACAAATTTTAATTTCATGGCGCAATTCAAAAGTTAACTTCTTTCAGACTGCTTATGTGAAGGAAACGAATTTATATATAAGAACAAATATAATGATGGCAAACAAAAGTGAATTGTGATAACAAGTTCTACGCGATGCCAAGCTAAAAAAGGAAAAACAAATAAGTTTTTTTAGAAGGGTTTAAATGGCACAAGAAAGATGTTTGAATATATTAGTTAAATCGTTTATGGTTCTTATGTGTCAGCTGTACAGTTTGCGGCATTATGGCGCGCTTTCTTTATAACACAAATTTGCATGCGTTGGGTACGTTACGTTTTGCATATTTTCTTCGCTTTGCTTTGGGATATGCAGTGCACCTGTTACGAGATAGGCCTATATATGTTTTTCTTTCTGCAATTGTATATTTATGAATGCTTCTTAGCAATTTTGCATTACCTGCTTGTTAAAGGGAAAAGAAATGGAACCTTTGTTAAACAGGGATAAAAGACTTTGAGTTTGCCAAGTAATAAAATCGTGATGAAAAAAATTACAATAATTGTCTATAGATTTGACAATTAGGCCACTTACGAAACCCTTAGTCATAACTAAGCCCACTCTTTATTAAGCAAGAAAGTGAATTTCGCTTTAAATCCTGACGTAACAGCATCGGTTAGGATTTGGACAAAGGCGAAGTTCCTATCGGAGGAATGAAAACACTGAAGAGGTCAATGAGTTGCAAGGCAACGGACTTATTCACTTCTTGCACCGAAGTTTCCCGTCGATATTAGTAGCTTTTTAAAATTTTCTCTTTTATATTATTTCTGCGAGAAGTAAGAATTAACAATTAATGGTGGTTCGAGAGTAGTTATTACACTTATGTTCACAAATACCGCGAAAACTTCTAACCAACTCAAGGACAAAGGGGTCAATAGACTTTCTTCGCTTGGGCGGTTTGTTTTCCCTTTACAGACCACGTGATATTCTCTAGAGAATTTTTCTTTATCGACATAAAATTTATTCATTCATATACACGCGACTATTCTCAAGGGTATCATCACATGGTTTGTAATGGAACAACAAAACGCCCAAGCGAAAAAGGTCTATTATTTATCTCATATAGCAAAATTATTCCACGCACGTAAACCACGCCATTACAACAGCGGATGTTCATCCTTGCCATAAACATATTTAATAATTAAAGCATCATTACCTGCATGCACAGTATTGCTTTCAGCAAGTCAACGCCAACTCCATCCATTAGCGAAACTATGATGTCTCCATAAGTGTTTTGGTAAATATGACTGGTTTAACAGGTAGAAGTAAAAAAAGGCCGGCGTAGATTAGCCAACTAAGAATTTTTACAATGGCGAAAACGAATGTTCCACAAATCGTCGACTATTCGAATAATAATCAAATCACGGCATCAGCATCGTACTTCAATGAGGAACAGTTTCGTTTCGCTTGAAAGTTACATTTCCAGTTATATATTTTATGAATGCTATTTACCAATGTTGCAATAGCTGTTTGTTAAAAGGAAAATAATCGGATCCCTTGAATTGAGAGTTAAACAACACGAATACAGTAACAGCATTTCTTTAATGTTGACTTAATCTTACTCCTTCTTTCTTGTTTGTGGAGTGGAATAGAATAGTTTGCCTGGTAATAAAAAAGCCCTGTAAAAATTAATAAGCAGAGAAATATATGCTAGCAATGGCCTAGTTATGACAATTATTCCATGTAAGAAGCACTTTGATACAACAAAGGTCTTTCGATATTAGGCAAAGCAACGAAGCGAATTTAGCTTCTTTCGATGTAATATCATCGGCTAGTATTTTAACAAAGGGCGAGTTTCTCGCATAATTATTAAGGCAGACTGAAAACCCAAGAATCGAAGTTACTAAGTTGCTAGGGAACAAACTTATTTACTTCTGGCGCCAAAGTTTCGTGTCAATATCAGAATCGATGTCTATGGCAAGCCCCTCCTGTCTTGGACGAATCACTCTTCAATTCTTACAGAAGTTGTAATTAGTGGTGGCTGGGAGCTGAATTAAACCAAAGTTAACACAAACGCCGAAAACCTTTCACGAACTCAAAGAAAAAGGCGTCAATAATTTATTTTAAATTGCAAAATTATACCACGCACATTATTTTAAGCAACCCATTACAGTCAACAGCGTGCTTTCGTCCTTGCCATAAACAATATGTTTAATGATTAAAAAAAGCGCCATTACCTGCAAAGGAAGTTGATAAACTTTAATTACAAAAATCCTAACTCTATTTATTAGCGAAACCTAGCCTGCGAGCGCAAACCTATTTCCAACTGTCGCTTCTTTCCAGCGACAGCCCGAAATACATCTGCGTCCGCAGTTAATTAAGCAAACCTAAATGCATCCATTAGTTTTTTTTGATAAAGATAGCCGATTTATCAGCTAGAAGTTTAAGAAATTTTAAATTGATGCATTGGAGAAAGAGAAATTGTTCATGACCATCCAAAAAAGGAATATTTTCAAATTTTGACGGTATGAGCACCGTCACTGGATGTAAAAACTATTCTGTTCTTAACAACACACTACATCTACCCCTCCCCCCCCCCCCCCCTCAAACCAATCATGACATGACAACGAATATGACAAATATGATGAATTCTGGTGTATGGTGCCGTAGTAGGCCGTTACATTGCAATTGAGTTACTGCGCATGAACGCCGTAGATGGCGAGAACAATCTTACAATAATAAAAGCTAAATGATAAAAAGTCGAACGCGATTAAATCGTCGTATACATCATAAAAGGAAAACCGAAGTGGAGAGTTGAGTGCGCAACCAAAGACACTTGAACTAAGTTAACCAAAACAAACCGATGAAACAGACCTAAGTAAAATGGCCGACTGTCCTTTTGACGACCGAGAACTGACTCGCATACTAAAGAGCCTACTATTTATACCAAGCACTTCACACGCATAGTTAAGCACGTGCAAACGCATGCCTACATCCCTCATAACCGTACATCAGCAAAATTTATTTTTTTTTTGAACTTTAATTACTTTAATTAAATATTCAACTCTTGTCTCTAGTAATACATTTAAAATAATTTCTACTTTACACACTTTGAAGACTGAAGGTAGCAGAACGTTTAACTATTAATAAGCTTGTGTGTTCTATTCAACTGAGCCAGTTTCGTAGAGAAAGCAACCGACCTTTGAAAACCCAGATTTTATAAACTCGCATAGCTGTAAGCTTACGTACAAACTAAAATTAGCAATTGATCTGATTGGTAAGCATACCAGTCGAAGTGATGGATCCGTTAAGGAATTCGGTCGTTTCGCCTACAAGTCGATTCGCCTACTCGATCTGATCTAAACACAATGTACATTCTTCGTTCTAAAAACGTGAGAGTCCAAACAAGCTTCACACAATATATATTCTTCGCTCTAAAAACGTGAGAGCCCAAACACGTTAAACACAACAAGCTTACATACAGGTATACTCCTCGTTCTAAAAGCGTGATAGTGTAGGCGAATCATCTTGTAGACGAAACGACCGACATTCTTGGTTAAAAGTGGCCTTTTGTACATTTTTAGTTCAGCCACTCTTACATACATCGGTAAAGATCGAGTAAAGAGGAGTTTCGAATTTTTGGTATTGATTTTCGTTGACTTTCTTTCCTTCATGGCTGCATTTGCCGAATAACTGCTGTTACGCTGCCTACGGAGTTCGGTCGATAACTGGTCACGTTCAGATTGTCAAATGTTCTCAGTTCGATCGTTTTGCAATGAAAGGTTCCCATTACAATGAATAAAACGCAGCAAAGAAAGTACTTTCCATTCCATTGAAGTATTAGTCCATGAGCCAGAGGGGTGGTTGGTATCATCTGGGGGGATTAATCTAAATGATGATTTTTAGAAAGGTTGAGTAGTAACTAGTTAGAAAATACCTGATAGCAAATAAATGATCGGTGGTAGCTTGTGGACTTGGGCGCCTTTGAAAGTTTTCTTTTAGCATAGGAACGAGGCTAACGAAGAATTGTTGGAATAAGGTCCAGTAAACAACACGTACGAAAAATCCTAAAAGCTTCACATCATTGTATATCTTATTCTAGAAGCTCAATTTTTCCTTATTTGCTTCTTTCAAAAGTCACGTGATATGTCACTGGCACATTAAACGGTAAGGATTTTTTAATAAAATCGAGGACGACAGTATGGGGCCCAGTTCTCGGCCGGGTCTAGTTCTCGGCCACCTTATGTTCAATATAGTATTTTAACCCGAAGATAGACAGGTTCCTGTACTTTCGTTATCTTAAGCCTTGCCCTCCGACTTACTGTAAGAGGTTGACACGTTGGGTTGAAGGAAAGCAAGGTGAATTCTTAGTTTTCACGTGACGTCATCAAAATTCTAAAATCCAGAATTGCAAGACCCCTGAGTTTTTATCCTTCACTGGCTATTAGACATCCTTAATATTTATCTTGTTGAAGGTTTTTAGCTCGATAGCAACCGCCGTCTTTATGATAGACCATTTTGAATTTCGGAATTTCACGCCACACGACATCAAGATGGCCGCCAGAAGGCTGTGACGTATGCTTCAGAATAATGCCTTATCCTACGATTTTTAATAATCTGAACAGTTGAGGTTTTGTGAGAAGTGTTTATGTGAATGCTTACTTGTTCATTAGGGTGATATAACTGCTTTTTATAGCAGAAGTGAATTCCAGATGTTTTCATTGATTTCCGGCCGCCATGTTGGTGCCCAACTGCATGGGCACCAACATGGCGTTTCCATACAGAGCTCTGTAAATTTGTGTGGAACATTTTGACGGATAACTCGAGTACGGAATACTGTACAAACCCGAGACTTGGACACACAGAATATCTGGTAATTTTCTACAACCTATAATATTCTTGAGTTTTTTTCACTCAATAGTTTTGGATTTCCTTTTTTGTGGCGCGACAGTGAAAACCAGCAATTTGTTTTTCCGAAAACTTGTTTGTTTACGGCTCCTTAAAATACATGTACTTAAATTCGTATTTTATCCGACTGCACTCATGCGCGTAATGCATGTCACAAACTTTCTTTCCTAAAATAAGCCCCTTAAAGGAAACCTCCACTCTTACAACAAGTTGACGCTGAATTGTTTGAAATGATGCCAAAATTTTAAATTTTACTGTTCAAGGGAGAAATAACATTTAATAACAACAATAAATGGAAAAGTTTATGGCTTTTAAATTTCCAGCGCGCCACCATTTTGGATTTTTATGACATGTTACGGCTCCCGCTATTGTTTGGAGCTTCCAAACAATAGCGGGAGCCGTAACACGTCATAAAAATCCAAAATGGCGGCGCGCTGGAAATTTAAAAGCCATAAACTTTTCCATTTATTGTTATTATTAAATGTTTTTTCTCCCTTGTATTGTAAAATTTGGAAATTAGTAATTATTTCAAACAATTTAACACAAACTTGTCTCAAGAGTGGAGGTTCCGTTTAAACACAATTTGTGATCGTATACGTAATAACAAAAATAAGTTTTAAGATTGATTTATTATACTGAATAAAGATTTGCGCACACTCTTTTTGTGGCCGAGAACTAAGTCCACTGGCCAAGAACGGGGACTGCAAACGACGCTACCAGCTTTGTTATTGCTGGGACAGAAAAAAAAAAAGTGTTGCTTATACATATAAACTTAATCCTGAAGCTAGTTATGGGCGCAGTTTCAAGTTCCTGCGGTTCTTCTGAGGTACTTGCTATTTATATTCCGCATAACTATCCAACTACTGCAATCCGCTAAGCTGCCGACTTCGGCCTTTACAGTAAATGGCTGGTTTTCACAGTTGGGCAGTCTGCTCACTTTTGTGCACCTCATTCCGTTAGCTAAGACAATGCATAGACCACAGGCATCCCAAACTCACGACTCGAGAAATCGATCGAATTAATGATTTATGTAAGCGTACGAATGATTTATGTAAGCGCATGAATGATTTATGTAAGCGTATCGAGTGGGACGTGACTACTTGAAGTGCGCGGTGTTGTGTTACAATTTAGGCCGTTGAGAATTTGAGCGCTCTATAAGACTTTGTATGGAGTTTAAAATAACGTGGAATAAAAGCGCTCGACGAAATAAAATTTTACCTTTTTACAATAAAATAAAGAAAATGTACTCACCTTTCTTGGTTTCTGTTGTCCTTTTGAGCTGTTTCATCGTTTTTGGGGGTTTTTGAGGTTTTTGTCGTAACCTTCATAAGACGAAGTCAAGGCTGGACAGAGCCATTACGAACGAGCCGTGCTGCGAGGCCGTTTTCTCGCCAAAATTCGAATCCGCAGCTTGATTTTCCCCTCCGACGTAAAGAAGAAAAGTTCATTTTTATTCTCGTCTGGTCGGCTTGGAAAAAACTTCATCCTTTCTGCTCCAATTCGAACGATTTATGCCTCACTACTGGAGCTTTGAGCTTTCCTGCGCACCTTGACCCCGTCTTTTCGACTACCGCGCAGTTGGATATCGTGACAACTACGACTAACCAGACGGGTGCACGGTCAAGCTTATAGAGCGCTCAAATTCTCAACGGCCTAAATTGTAACACAACACCGCGCACTTCAAGTAGTCACGTCCCACACGATACGCTTACATAAATCATTCATGCGCTTTCATAAATCATTCGTACGCTTACATAAATCATTAATTTGATCGATTTCTCGAGTCGTGAGTTTGGGATGCCTGTGCATAGACCTGTTCTGAATCAGTCAAATCAAGTGTCTTTAATTGGTTTTCAAGAGCACATGAAATTTTTTAACTTGTGGGACTTTACTTCTCCATGTCTTCCTCTTTGGGTGTTTTGCAGTATTTCTCACCAATATCATATGTTCTTATCAGGTTTTGTGTGAAGTTCTTTGAGATCCTAACGAGATCCTGGTTTGCAGAGAAAAACTTGAAACAGTTTTTGGTCAGCTCAACCGCCATCGCAGAAATGGCTTGTTGATAATTTTGATACAAGATCGCAAGAGGGCTGTTTGCTATAATTCATGTTCTGTTTGACTGTACCGCGTCTCTCACCTGCGCATAGTAAAGAGCAAGGTTCCTAGCGTTGTTATTCTTGCTATGCACGCCTGGAATCGTTGATCGCATACACGGATTGATAGTTCTATGTTGCCCTCTTAAAAGGCAAGCAAAAGACCGAGGGCCACGCCCTTAGCTACATCCACATTTTCACACCCAAAAGATGGCAATCTCCACTATAACACCACAGCTTCTCAATGAGCTTGACCATGTCCTCATTATCGCTTTCATAATACAGGTGGAGCCACATACCGTTTCACTGCAAGGCTTTGGGCATTTCGTGGTGTTATTTATAAGGTCTACATGTCTATAAGCATGCAGACCATGGAAAAATATGGCAGATTTGTTTTATACAGCAACTCTAAAAATTTACCGGCAAATAGAAAGAAAATTAATTCTAAGTCCCGCGCACGTGAGTTCCTCAGCCTGATCACAACTGTTTCAGCTGACATTTCACAACTTGCGGGATTTTGGTTTTGGAAAAGTGTCAATCAAGTTTTCCAAAATTTACCTAACGTTGCGTTACAAGCTACGTCATTTCTATGATCTAAAATCTTAGGGCAATAAATCTCGACTTAGGAGCTGGCGTGAATTCTCTCAATTATTGCATAATAATGATAATAAATTGACCATGACGATATAGGGTCTCTATCTTCGCTATTTTGGATCATCTACATTTCGCTATTTTGGATCATTTACACTCACCATCGTCTGTTTCTTTGTGTTCTAAAAGATCAGGCTCAAAGGAAAGTGATTTTATCACCCAACAGGCCATTCTCGTTCCCAGAGGCCGCAATCCTTCTGGTCTGCGCCAGGAATCGAGACCTCCGGCCGCTTCCAAAACCGGAAGTCCGCGATTCATGGACTCATTGTCAAATACGACAAATCTGATTGGCTGAAAAACACAGAACGAGTACTCTGCGCATGCTCAGAAATTGGGAGCGGCCAGAGGTCTCGATCCCCGGCACTGACCAGAAGGATCTTGGTCTCTGGGGACGAGAATGCCAACAGCCACGTTTTGCTTGATTACACAGTAAACTGCACACAGCTAGTCTCGAAACTAGTTGGGCTAAGCTCATTTCCGGCCAGTTTTTTGGTTTGCCGGCTTGAGCTAAACATACTCTAATCTTGCAATGGTTGCACGTGAATTAACACTCGAATTAGCAATAAGACTAATTACTAATAATTCTTACATCTAACTCTAAGTAATAACTACAAAGATCCACAAACATAAGTCACTTCATTAAAGAAAGAACTTCAATTATATATGGTGAGAATAATTGTAAGGGATACCCCAAAATACACACGAGTCCACTACATCAACCAGTGCAAGGATATCAAGAATATCAACACAAAGGAAACGTAATTATGTGTGAGAAATACAAAGCAGACGTTATTTCACTTCTCTATTTTGGTGTACATTCCAAACAAAACACACAAGCGAGGCTGTCACATGAGTTGTCACTTGATTTGTATTACATTTTTGAACAGTTCGGTCTTCAATAAAGTAAAGGAAGATCATATAGACGAGGGGGAGGGGGGGCAGAAAAACCTTCACAATTAACAGAAACTACCTCAGATTCGTTGCTCTCAGGCATTTTCTAACTCTACATTAATAGTACTTCTCAAAAAACACAAAGAACTTTAATCCCCCCGGATGATACCAATCGCCCAATTTTTGGGGTCTGGCTCATGGACTATATTGCAATCTCACCAAAGTTAACTTGGCATTGTCACGTTGAAAGCGTCGGTTCGAATGGAATCCCCCACCCCCTTCCGGTCTTAAAAGATTTAAAAAATAATTACTACCTTTTTTGAGGAACTAAATTGAAGAGGAGGAGGAGGATTAGCCGCCTCCTTCTCGTCCTCCTCCTCCTCCTTCTCCTCCACCTTCTCCTTAATTTTATTGTTAATTTCCTCTTCCTCCTACTTATCCTAAATTATATCGTTGAATAATAACGAAGTTATTTCTAGTTTTAAGGTGATTTGGACATGAAGCGAAAGCTTGCCAGAGAGCTGAATTCAATAACTGTTTTATTATTCATTTAAAGATATTTCCAGAGCTCTAAAACACAAAATGCATATAAATGGTTCTCACTATGGCATAAAGAGACTTTGCTGAGCCATCCGTTTAGCCCATTTGTCATTCCTTACGCGTTCGCATCACGAACCCAAAGACGTCTGCTCAGGAGGCTACCATCCGTTGGGATATGTGATGGGCAGGCTAAACACCTTTACCATAGCTATAATTGCGATTGCTAAAACTTTAATTTCGTGGAGATGTTGGGTTGAAAATGATACTTTTAAGTATAGTTTTAAGTGCCTCTTTTTAAGTGTATTTTTACAAATAAAACTCTTTTTTCCCGTTTTCAGATTCGAAGATATGTCGCATAGCAACAAGTACACTGTTTACAGAGCTGGAACAGAAGACAGCCCCATATTTGGTGTAACACACAACATTGACAAAGGTGAAATATTCTATAAATAAGTATCCAAACAACAACGCAAGAGTTGTCAGCTGTTTAGGTCATTTAGGTATTTTTCCCTGACTTGAAAGGGGCGCACATGATTACTGCGCCGTCTGTCCAAGAAAAAGAGAAGAAACACAGGATAAAATTGAGTCAGGTCAGCTTTTTTGGCAGTGACTGTTCATCGATGAACATTTTAACGGAGGGTTACAAAATGTTCAATGTCAACTGAAATCTCTTAGCTGAAGCAATTGCTTTCAAGATCCGTTTCTTGCCAACAACGTCCGCGGGGTCAAAAAGTTTTACTATTCATACGATCGTTTCGAGGAGTGAATCGAATTTATTTCAGAGAAACAAAAGTTGGTAGAAGCTGACACTGTATTTTATTAAAGCCCCCTTACTGAGGTGATAAGGAAGAGGTTAGTCAACTCCTCTGTTAAAAATGCATCACATTGTGGGCAATTAGGATTTTAGCCGAATGGTCAGGTAGTGGCCTTGTCAAGTCGTACGACTCGTGCGTGGTATTGGTGTCTATAATGGCATGCGGTTTCACCAGTTGCACGGCTCAGACGACTTGTACGTGTTGTACCACTTGAATCTTTTCAAGTGGTAAGTACGTTAAATTAAGATGCTAGGGTATAAATAGTGTAGCATGCTCACTGATAATTTATTACTTTCACTTGCAGTTTGGCTCGTCACAAATCCTGACTTGTATTACCCTCTTTGTGTTAAAAAACAAACACATGTTTGTCTCTGGAAAGCTGACATTGAGAACAGAGGAGATGGGCTCATCATAAAAGAGCATCCTACATTCAAGGGAATTTGTGAGGTTGAATTAGAAGTAAGTTCGGTACTTTTGCCATTGTAAAATTTATTGAGTATTCATGAGGGTGCAAACCAATCTGAGCACTGTATTAATATCACATGTACACAACTGTAAACCCCAATACAAATCAAACAATGGAATTAACTTTTGATACAAACTCCCAGTAAGACACTACCTCTCTGGAACCTCTATTTTCATTCCCCCGCTGTAAACACTACCTCTATTGTTATTCAGGGCTAGGGGCATTGTTATGACCTGTTATCTATTGTTTTAAGAACCAATGAAGTAACTCGTTCCGAGAGGTAGTGGGCGACCCCAAACTCTGGCTCACCTAATTAGTATTCATTAATTCTACCCAATCGCATAACAATACTTTGCATTCAATTTATTGTTTTCATTTCACAAGTAGAATAAAATATTCGCATCTGATCTGTATGGTCTTTTACAATGGCTCGCCAATCGGCTCGCCATTGTAAACGCCCATACAGATCTCCCGCTCATGTTTTATCAACTTCTTAAAACTTGATGCATCTGCAAAATATCAATCCAGGGTCGAGCACCTTTGGAGTTATTTGGGGTAAGGAAGAGCCAAAAAATGTGGTGAAACAAAATGCAGATGAATACCTTGAATTCTACGGTGTTTTCAGGGTTAATTACTTAATTTAAGGTTTCTCTTACCCGCACATTTTTTTGCGCAATGTCACAGGGTTCTCCCTAGTTTTCAGCACAGCAGGTAAAAGAACTTTTCAAACCGGTAAAGAACTACTGGTAAATCTCAGCTGTTTTCTAGTGTTGCCCTATGCTGGTCAAATTTTATTTTACAAGAACTTTTTCTGGCCGTACTGCCGTCTTTTGATACATCGTAAGAAAAAATTGTATAAAATTTTCTTCCAGTGTTTAAAGGAGATATACTTGCTGTCGCTTACATGAAGTAGTACTTGAAAAAACGGCGCTCTCGTTTCATCTTTGCTATGCATAGCTACAGCTACTTTCTCTTTGCTTCAAATACTCAGCATTTACAATGGCATCGCTGAAGGGTCGTATTCTCAAGGCTTCTTTTAACCTGCTGTCTGGGTTTCGTTTTAAACACTTACGAACTTAATGAGAAGCAGTTCACAACAAAAGCTGACTTTCCCTTCACCACACGTGAGCTACGGTAAACTTAGCAATCAACTACACGTAAGCTTATTTTCTCCGTAATATTTCTCACTTAAAATAAATTATTTTTTACCTATTTGCCTTGTGAATTCTTTCATTGTCAATGGACAGAACGGGCAAAATGAAAGGAGAGCAGCTATTGCTGCCGATTCATTGTGAAGAAGGCCCGCCAAAACGTGCTTTTGTTTTTTGAAAGATAACAGCAATCAAAGATTTGGAAGGTGAAGAGAAATAAAGAACATTGAATTAGAATGCTGGCACAAAGTTGTAAATGAATATTGCATTTTTCGCTGTTTATTTTCTACCTATTCTATCAGTTTTTCATCACAACTGCATTGGTGCAACGACTGGCATTACTTTGTTATTTACCTGTTGAATTTTCAACATTACTAAGCGGTTTTAGGCGGTAAAGAGTGGTGCTGCAAGCGGTAAATTTTACCGGTTACCGCCTGATTTGGAGAACCCTGAATGTCCCAATACTAATTGGCAGTTTCCTCGGGTTACTGGCATATTCAGTTTTTTATTTATCTCTTTTTTAAATTTTTAATCTGTATTTGGCACATTTAAACGAGGCTAGAACTCCTACTCCTATTTAAGGGGTTCTTACGTTTACTCGGCGAGCATTTTGAGTTAAGCCTGCGTGCTGCCATGTCCTATTTTCTTCGCCCTTTTCCAAGAGACGGGCTGCACAGGCTAGTGCATAACCGCGATTGTTTTTAGCAGACTGCGACAAATAAGCCCAGGTTGAGTTCACTTAGCTAAACTGGGAACCGCGCTTCAAAATTCAAATTTGCTCTGCAAGTTGGGGCTTGTTACGTGTACAATTTTGAACTGGTTCTCAGTTTAGTGACGTGAAATCAACCTGTCGCTACATTGTAATTTCTCTCAGTTAGCTGGTAAACAATCAAAGGGCAAGGATCTTCTCCTTCTTTTATATACAGAAGAGCTATTATAATTTTAGTTGATTCTCACAAAATGTTTCGTTTCCCGTCCCTTTTCTCAGGTTTTTCCAAGTTTCATATCCTTTGGTACTTTTAAAGTATTATAACGTCCTAAGTTCTTAAAACCTTTTTTTTCGACTATTTTGCTTGGTTACCAAGGAAAATGGTAAGAATTGGGATCATTGGTGGCACTCTCTGACCCACATTTTTGTACACTCTCAAGGGACTGTTTTAATTTGTCAAGGGAATACTTTTCGCTGTGGGCGATAAAAACATCACTGGATAGGAATGCGTCCGCAGTTTTCGATCCCGAAATGTTATTTTCACGCGTCGCTCGTCATTTAGCCTGTGTCGCGGTTCCGAATCGGTAGTTTCGGGTTCGCTGTGATCAACCACACGCTCCAACGTTTGACTTCACTGATTTATTTAAGATTACGAGTCAATGGACATCAAAGCATGCGGTGAGAACTAGAAATTACAAAAAATGTGCGTTACGCGAAAAATCGAATGGAAAAGAAACACTGAACAAATTGATAAGTAAAAGAAAACAAATGCGAAACTTACGTTATAATTCCTGACTCCTTGTTTGAATCCAAAACATATATCTCTAGAATTTTTACGAATATCTCCTTAGTTAAACACAATGTCTCCTGTCTCCGAGCTAATTCCGTTCTATCTAAGTTCGATCAAATTACGTTTACAAAAATTATAGATAAGTGAAAAATTAACTAGAACAAAAAAAAAATAAACAAGCTAGCGTAACGCAATATCAACGTTCGTGACAGCCTGTCTAGCCTTTTGCAAACTACAGGTAGGTATTTTTTAAAGATCTGTGCTATTCATCGATTGAATTGCTTAGTTTTACATGCTTAAAAGCTGCTGCGAATCTTCATTGTCAGAGGATATTGGCCAATGCTATTTTCTATTGTTACAAGTCTATTGTTTGTCGTCTTCATTGAAAGAAGTATTTTTAGCTCGTCACGCAATCTTTTGTTTTGACCACAATTCACGGACTTGATCACGACAGCAGCTTCTCAAGACTTCAGACAGGAAAATGGTAATGTACAATATTGCTTCGAACTTAAATGGAATTTCTAGAAGGATCGGTAAAGCCACTGAGTGAAAAATTGACTGCAAAAAGCCGTCGGGCTAAAATTAAACTTACGCTTTAGCGTGAATAATGCAGGATCTCACGGCTTCAAAAATATGCAGAATTTTGAAGCTTTGATACATTAGCAGCTACATCTTGAAATGAGAATTAATCTAAAACAAAACTTCCTTCAAGTTTCTTTCATTTGCCCAGTTTACGTTTGGAATTTTAGGCTTCTGAAGCGTATTGATTTGAAAAGCGCATGGTGACATCTAATATGCAGCGTGCGGCCGACTTACTGTACCATCGCATTGTTGTTTATTTTAATAATTGTGTTCAGTTTACGACCTTTTACATGCAAAGATTTACTGCAGTACTTCGGAAAATGCAAACAAGTATTTTTTTTTGTTATTAGTTATAGTGATGGATAGCATAAAAAGCAATCTGAGTGTTAATTTTGTGGAAGGAATTCAGTAGTTTTCCGCTATCTCACGGCAATCTCACGGCTTATCTCCAATTACCGCTTTTCTGTACCAAGATAATACCACTGGTGGTTAAATGAATGTCAGTGACAGTTATACAGAATGAAAACCTACCTTTCATAAAACGCAATGTGAGTGTTAATTTTGTGGAAGGAATTCAGTAGTTGTCTGCTATCTCACGGCACCATGATTCGCAAATTATTATCCCCAGTTACCGCTGGTGGTGGTTAAATAAATGTCAGTGACAGTTGTACAGAATGAAAGCCTACCTTTCACCAGAGTGTTTCGAACTAGTGTTATATTTTGTAGAAAGAGTTCGTGTTTTTGCGAGTTGTTAAAATGACGCGCGGAGGTGAAAAAAAATTTTTTTCACCGTCTTCAAGTTTGGTTTGGGATCAATTCATCAAGGTTGATACCGTAAAGATTCGATTTAGTGCCCGGGGCGCTTATTTACTTTTGGCACCTCAAGGGAGGGCGCTTATTCGAGACAGGGCGCTTATTCGGGACAGGGCGCTTATTTAATTTTTTTAGAAACTTCCAAATGCTCAAAACAAAACTTTAATACATATTGAAATAAATAACAATAACAGAAACTGTAACGGAAACAAAATGTTGGAAGTTCAGTTACTTTTAAAAGAATTGTTCGTTTTACGATTTGGTGATCTATGTTAACGATCAATAACAGAAACCGCAACAGTAACAAGCCACGTTTGATACGTACTCTGAAGGCACTGTAATTATATTAAAATAGGGGCGCTCATAAGAATGGGGGGTGGGGGTACTTATTTAAACAGGGGCGCTTATTAGAGTAGGGGCGCTTATAAGAATGAGGCGCTTTATCAGAATGGGGGCGCTTATTGGAATAGGGGCGCTTATTGACAAAAACACATTCGAAGGGGGGCGCTTATTCGAAAGGGGGCGCTTATTGGAAGGAGGGCGCTAAATCGAATCATTACGGTAATTAACATTTCAAACCATGAATTGGTCTTTCAGCGTGTCTAGTTGTAATAAACGTTTACTTCAGAAAAGAATTGTTTGTCTGAATTTAGTACGCATATGGTATATTTTTTTCCCACTCGCACGTGTTAAAAGTCGTAAAAGAGCCAGGAATTTTTTTTTTCTTTTTGGTGGGGGGGGGGGGGGGGGGGGGGGTGGGTGAGCGCTAATAAAAGCCTTCTGGACTGTAAGTCAATGGGTTAATGCATCACAAATCGCTTTCAATACTAACATTTCCCCAACGCATACTCCATGCGAAATAGTCGAATCTCGAAGAGATCTTTGATTTAGGTATGATAGCGGCTCTTGTAAAAATGTAGACGCAGATGTATTTCCGGCCGGAAATACGTTAAAAATCCGGATTTCTCAATTGAATGCACCCTTAAATTACCGCAAGATTAAGTTTAATTAATTAGTCTAGCCTAAATTATCCTTATCACTCTTACATCACCTGTTGTGTTTAAAAACGTCCACGCTATTATATATTTAAAAATAAATATTCAGCGAACAAAATTACGTATACATGTACGTATTTTTTTATAAGTATCTTTTGAAGTGTCAGAACATCAGAACCTAGACTTGCGACAAGTCGACTCTTATTAGCGATATCGAAAACGGGCTTTGAGAAAGTCTAATCTGAACCTTACTGTTCATTCCTGTACTTTACATTATTAGGGAGCAAGTAAACCCCCAAGCATCGGCGAAGTAAAGGCAGCCCTGAGCCACCTTTATGAATGTAAGAAATCTACGAACAGTTCGAGCAAATGGGAGAAGTGTACAGCCAAAAGTTGTTGCAGAGGGTGGTCCCTAATAGATTTCAGACAAATCGTTAAAGCCGCTAGAGTGTACATGATAGACCACTATCCCACCACCCCCGAAGAATTCAACTTTCAAGCTGAATTAAAGGCCGCAAGCCACTGGCATTGGCCCAAAGACGACAAAGAAGAATTTAAATCTGTTGTTGCAGGTTATCATGACAATTGCCGGTTGATAACAGCAGTAAAGAAAACCCTCATAAAATGGTACAAGGAACTGGACTTACCAGATGAAAGGCTGTCTACAACAAGAGGTAAATTTACCACCTAACAATAACACTGCTCCGTGGAAGAGCACTAGACTGTGATGCTGGAGCGTGTGGAAATTTAATTATTTTATTCTATAAAATAATGTCTCGTCTTTTGCAATTGCCTGTGCCTCTCGCCACGATAAACCCCATCTCACTTAGCTCAGTTTCAACCGTCCAGGTGGGTTTGGGTCTCCCCTTTTTCTTTTGCCTGCAGGTGTCCACCTAAGGGCGACCTTAGGTATTCTCTGTGGTGACATTCGTAGGACGTGCCGTATTTATCTAAGTCGGCGTTTCTTTATTTCAAGATCGATACTTGTGCACCCGGTCTTCCGATACTGGTCGTTGTTGGAAATTTTGCTGGGTCAGAAGGCAGACAGCTGTTGTGAAAGGCATTGACTTTGTTTATGTCCCTTTTAACAAGTCTCCAGCATAACTAGAAATGAAATATTTTCAAGGATTAGAGCCTATTTTCTTTTTCGAGCGCGACGGCTCGCTTAAAGTGCTTTCTTCGCCCTCCCGCCCAAGATTCCGGCCTGTCGGTAATTATCGTGGCTAACCGCTAACGCGCTGATTAACTGGATCGCGGACTAGTTGCTTAAATAAAGGTCAAGGGATGACGAAGACGTATTAGCCGTTGCTTCCCTTTTTCTTCCTTAAGGCTGCGAGTAATTGATAATTGCGATAGTTAAAACATTTGTTCAGTGATAATGACTTTGCTACTGCACGATATAGAAAATGATTTACAAAGTTTGCATACACGTTTTAGATAACGATAACACATTTGCGCTGACTTCGCGCAAAAAAAAACATTTTTTGCTGGTTCTGATTCTTAAAAATATAATATAATCATTTTCCCGTAGATTTAGAGCACAGCATTTTGGAGTTGGCGGTGTATTACGATTTGGACGTGGATGAAGGTGACAGTCTACCTTTACTCTTTCTTTCTTTCGTTTTGTTCCCCTCCCCGTTCTTCCTTCCTTCCTTCCTTCCTGTCTTCCTTTCTTTCTGTCTTTGCTTTTTTTAGTTTCTTTATTGTTTGTTGTCGGAAAGTGTTACTTCTAGTGCTAGTTTCAGTGAAAGGTCCTCTTAATTTTCCTACTTAGAATTGGAGAAAGAAGAAGCTTCAGGCACAGTTGTACGTTCCACATAAAACGAGGTAATGAGGTAATTCAGGTGATCCCGGCGCGCGTATGACCGGAAGTTGTATGCTCTTTTGAGTTGTTGAAATAAAAATCGGCGGCAAAAACCCGATTAGAGAATTTACTAAAACAATTATTCCATTCGACCTTGTTGAAGTGATCATATTTATCACTTCATATCCAACGCGGTCTCATGGAATAATTGTTAAATATCAGTACCAATATTAAAGTATCAATACCAACTGATCAAAAATGAAAAAAAAAAAAATTCAGCCAGAAATTTGAAAAATTTAAATGGTTTAAACTTGGAATGAAAAAAGATTCTACTGGCTAGAAATACGGCATTTTAAAATATGTGCTTTTTATGCGAAAAATAGTCTTAAGTGAAAAGAACTGTATGCTATCTTCGATTCATAAGCTTAGTGCATCTTTTGTTCTCCGCCTCATGTACAAAATTCTTGAAGCCGTTTTTACGACTGTTTTTGCGTATGCAAAACGGGAGTCACGGAATGAGTGGCTGGCGAGTTGAAGCGGTCGATCCTTCCCCGGGTCGATCAGATGTAAACAAAAGGCCGTTGACAGATGGTTGGCAGACCTACATGTAACGCAACTCTCAGTTTGACGTTGCGGTTTATTAAGACCGATGACAGACCACTGTACTTTAGGCGCTAATGGTTTTGTTTTGATGGGTGATGATAATTTGAAAATCGATTGTGAACATATTCTATTTTCATTTTATCTTAAATCAGGTGTATGTTGTTTCTGCCCTATAGAAAAATCAACATAATTGTCTTAAGTTTACATGTGACGGTCAAAGCGAAATTGAAAGCGAAGTTTGTGTAAGTTTGACGTTGCGGTTTTTTAAGACCGATGACAGACCACTGTACACTTTAGGCGCTAATGGTTTTGTTTTGATGGGTATGTGATGATAATTTGAAAATCGATTGTGAACATATTCTATTTTCATTTTATCTTAAAACAGGTGTATGTTGTTTCTGACCTATAGAAAAATCAACAGAATTGTCTTAAGTTTGCATGTGACGGTCAAAGCAAAATTGAAAGCGAAGTTTGTGTAATCGCTAGCTGACAGAAGATTATCAGTGTCGGCACGCTTTGCGCCGGCCACAAAGGTCAACGCAGCCGATTTCAAAATAAATTTTATGCGACGCTTAATCTTCACAGCAATCAAAGAACGCAAGACCAAATCATGCTCATGGCACTATCAAAACACATTCCGGAAATTGAACGTCGTACACGCTGTACAGGGAAAAGAGTGTACACACGCTAGGACGAAAACACGCAAACTTGAATTTGTCTGCTTGGAGCTTGCTTCTTTTACTCCCAATGCAAATCAAAATGAAAAACAACGAAAATCCGTATAGATCTTTACAAGTGATGCACGTTAGACTTCGACGATTTAATTCGTCACTTGTTATAAAAGCGACAAGAAGGGACAATTACATCTTGTGCTTCACAGCAACAACTTAAATCAACGCATTTCAAACACCTTTTATCGGCCCTCGGAGTTAAGAAGTACCCTTCCTGAGTTTTATAACCCACAACAGATATTAAATGTTCATCGCAAGCAAGCAAAATCTTAAAAGTGATCATATGTTTTCAAACACGAATAGAAAAATACATAGACGAAAACAACTTGCCTCCAAACAAATTGCTTCAACAAAGACGAACAACAATGCTCCCATGCAGTAGTCTTCCGATCGACGATTTAACCATTTAAAGACTTTAAAGTCTAAAATGTACCATCTTCGGTTTTAAACATACTAGGTTTTAATTTTCGCTGAGCTGTTGTTGTTCCGTCGGACGAAAACCGCCAAAATGCTTACTGAATAAACCACTCTGAACTCCTGTGAATAGTATAAATTTAGAAGATTTTTATTCGATCTGAAATAAATTAAGCAAATAACATCCTAAAACGCTAGAAACTAACCGAAAATAAAAGACCTAAGTACATCGTTTCAATCCCCCCTAGAAACACGAGCAGATTTAACTGAGTAAGCCACGCGGTAAATAACCCAATTGTTAATCACATGCGGTCGATTACAGAAATTAAACTAACAGAAATCAAAGCAACAAGTTAAAGTAACAAAGCCTAAGAAAACGGAAAACAACTTTAAACTGACTTACTTCGTGACGGGATTCCAGAGTTCAATTTAACTGTCCATTAAGGTACTCAAATTGCAATGTCAATCAATGTAATCAATATAAAACAGAAAAAGAAAGTGTAATATTAAACTAGATCAACTTCTAAACGTCACGCAAATGTCACGCAAGCAATGTTCTTCACGAAACAGTTGTCGTACATACTTGCACGTTACTTAGATTTTAGGGCCGTGAAAATGGCTGTTCGAGAAAGATGGTAAAACGAAGCGTACACTGAAATATATTTTTCCCGATCAGCAAAATCACAACAGAGCTAGCCTGCGAGCAGGCTCTCCGAGCGAAAAGAAAAAGACGTCGACGGATTAGTTTAGGAATTAAGACGTAAAAATATTCGTTCCATGGCCAGTTTTATTATTCGCTGAACTGCTGTCATTCATAGTTAGACGTAACCTTTATTCTAGAGCTGTAAAAATGGCTTTTCCTTAGAGAACAATCACAACAGAGCCGTACACGATTTGATACATGGAAATTCAAGTGACAACCGGAAATGAATTGAATTGGTTGAAATGTTATCGTCCGCTTATCACGCGGTGTGGGGGTGAAAATCTGTGAAAAAAAGGGTTTGTGTAGATCTTATCTTCTTTCGCGCGTATTATCGTCCTCCGTTCCACGTAGGAAAAGCCTAAAACTCAAGTTAATTTCTCACAAAAATCGATAGCGTAACACAATGAAGCTTTCAAAATCATGTAAGTACGATATAACGATCCTCAGTTTACCCTCTTTTGTAGAAATTCCGGTTCTAAGCCCTGGGCTTATACAACGGAAGGGCTTATATCTGGAGGCGGGGGGGGGGGGGGGGGGGGGCTTATAAGCGGAGCAGAGGGGGGCTTATATCCGAAGGGGGGGGATTATAAGCGGATGTATTCTTTTTTTGGCTTCCACGTATTTGGGCCCATGACTGGAGGAAGTTATAAACGGGGGGGGGGGGGGGGGGGAGGGGAGGAGGGGGGACTTATAACCGGAATTTTACGGTATACTGTAAGCTGCTTGCTTGTGGTTAGCATTTACTACGGATTGCCTGCGATTAGTTTTCACTCGTGATCTCGCTAACTTGTCAAAGAAGAACAGTGCCGTAAACTGACACTAGTTCACCTGACAGTATAAAACAAGATGAAATTCAATTTGAAATGTGTGATTCCAAATAATGAAAATACTACCCACACAGATTACTGAGGATCAAGGGTACTACACTCATTTCAAATTCTACAAACTATATAAATCAAAGATCTCTTCGAGATTCGACTATTTCGCATGGAGTATGCGTAGGGGAAAAGATGATAATATTGAAAGTTATTTGCGATGCATTAACCCATTGACTCCCAGTCCCGAAGGCTTTTATTTAGCGCGCACCCCATCCCCCAAAATTACCGGCTCTTTTACGGCATTTAACACAAACGTGCGAGTGGAAAAAAATAAACCATATGCGTACTAAATTCATACAAATAATTCGTTTCTAGACACGCTGAAAGACCAATTTATGATTTGAAATGCTTATCAACTTTGATAAATTGATCCCAAACCAAACTTGAAGATGGTGGAAAAAATTTCTTCACCTCGGCGCGTTATTTTAACAACTCGCAAAAACACGAACTCTCTGTACAAAATATAACACCAGCTCAAAACGCTCCGGTGAAAGGTAGGTTTTCATTCTGTACAACTGTCACTGACATTAATTTAACAGCTGGTGGTATTTTCTTGCAATTTAATTGGGGATAATAAAATTATTTGCGAATCATGAACATGGTGCCGTGAGATAGCGCAAAACCGCTTGCAAAACCACTGATTTCCTTCCACAAAATTAACACTCATATTGCTTTTTATGTTTTCCATCACTATGACTAAAAGAGAGGTTAAGCATGACGTTTACGGCAAACGGCAAAAATAATTCTGATTTTGCTCACTTTTTCTTTAGCACTTAAATAAAGCCAGTCGAAAAATAGGAAAAAAATTCCTTAATGACAGTAAATGCAAACAACTTCCCTAAATTGGACAAACCGCTAAAATCAAACACCAAAAGTTCGATTTTTGCCGTTTGCCGTAAACGTCATGCTTAACCTCTCTAATAATAAAAATACTTGTTTGTATTTTCTGAAGTATTGCCGGTAATAAATCTTTACACATAAACAACGCGACAGTAACTCGTCCGCAAGAAATGCGTATCAGATGTCACCATGTGCTTTTCAAATCAATTCGCTTCAAATGCGTAAAATTCCAAACGTAAACTGGGCAAATGAAAGAAACTTGAAAGAAGTTTTGTTTTAGATTAATTCTCATTTCAAGATGTAGCTACTAATGAATTCAAAAGCTTCAAAATTCTGCACATTTTTGAAGCCGTGAGATCCTGCATTATTCACGCTAAAGCGTAAGTTTAATTTTAGCCCGACCGGGCTTTTTGCAGTCAATTTTTCACTCAGTGGCTTTACCGATCCTTCTAAAAATTTCATTCAAGTTCGAAGCAATATTGTACATTACCATTTTCCTTTCTGAAGTCTTAAGAAGCTGCATTAAGTCGTGATCAAGTCCGTGAATTGTAGTCAAAAACATGCATGTCACAAGGTCTTCTTATCCGCGTGATGAAAAATACATTTCTCACCGGAACGGTTCTAGCACATCGCACTGCATGATTTTCCATTTTAGATCCACTTAAAAATTGTTCTGTATTTCTTCATTTCATTTTAAACTTTGAAAAGGAATTCTCCGTGCTCAGAATACAAAAAAAAAAAAAAGATCCTAACAGTTTGTAAATACGTGCCGCGACGCGCCAATCTATCTTGTACATTTGGTTGCCGGGAAAGATTGCGTGACGAGCTAAAAATACTTCTTTCAATGAAGACGACAAACAATAAACTTGTAACAATAGAAAATAGCATTGACCAATATCCTGTGACAATGAAGATTTGCAGCAGCTTTTAAGCATGTAAAACTAAACGATTCAATCGATGAATAGCACAGATCTTTGAAAAATACCTACCTGTAGTTTGCAAAAGGGTAGAAGGGCTAAATGACGAGTGATGCATGAAAATAACACTTCGGGATCGAGAACTGCTGACGCATTCCTATCTAGTGACGTTTTTATCGCCCACAGCGAAAAGTATTCCCTTGACAAATTAAAACAGTCCCTTGAGAGTATACAAAAATGTGGGTCAGAGAGTGCCAAGATCCCCCCAATTCTTACTATTTTTGCAAAATAGTCGAAAAACAGCAAATTTGATGGCTCTTGGCAAAAAAAAAAAAAATAAACGTCGCGCAGTGCATGCAGAAGCGATAACGTTTCACAAGGGGTCTTTAATAAGTTTCGGGACATTTGTCAAAAAATTAAGTTAAATAAAACTAGCCGACAACTTCTGTGCTGAGTGACTGTTCAACAAAAGTTGCGTTATGTTGGCGTGACATCCGATATACGATATACAATGCAAGGTCAAACGCTGTCTTGAAATTCCTTACACCTTTTGTTTTAAAAGAATGGAAAGATTTCTGTTTACTAAATCTTATAGAACGCATCAAATATAATTTGTCTCTTTCGTTTATACTTTAAATAAGTCCTTTCTAACTGCCCAGGAGTATTTTGCTTTGAGTTCTACGCGACGATTTCTTGTTGAGTTGACTTGATTTCTTTTCCCAGTCCTATTCGGTTCGGTCCATCGCAACAGACAACAGATCCCGTCCAATCGCACGAAGACATTAAGCGATGACGTCATCGCTTAAAAAAACAGTCGTGGGCTCATAGGGCCCTTTGATTTCCATTCAAGAGCAATAACTATTTGATTTAAGGTGGCTCCATATTTATTCCGGGCGCACTTGTCCATGACAAACTTTGCGTTATAACTTTTTAGGCTTTGACGCGGTGGCGGTGAAACTTTGGGAAAATGTTGACCTATCATTCGGCGATAGTTATATAAAAATCGATTTAACTGGTTAAAAATATTTTTGATGTTACTGGCAATTAATTGGACCCCACTTTTTACAAACAATCGAGTCCAGAAAAAAATTTTGCTGATAGATTTTGGCTAAACTTCTGAAATCAGCTTATATTGACTAAATACATATTATAGTTAAGTTTCAGAAAACTCGTCGGAACAGAATCGCTGAAATATTAAGGTGGCTCGATCGTCAAGTAAATATATAGAAATCCAAAGACTTTGCTTAAACTTTGAGGGGAGGGGGGGGGGGGGGGTGGTATTTAAAGGCTCTGTTTTCTGCAAATGTTTTGGTAGAGGGACTGGGTCTGGCATGCATATTTAATGTCTGATGGCAGCTGGTCACGTGACCTTACTCGGCTCATTTGAATTAACTTTCTCTTCGGCAGAATCGTGTGGTACATTAATGCAATTTGGGGCAAAAATTGCATCAAAGAACACTCGAATTTCCCAGGATGCAATGCGGTCAGGTTCCTGCTAGTTGGCTGCTTGGTTGAGATTGCTGACAAGAAGGAGCTATTTAAGGTGTTGCTTGACCTTTTTGGCCGAACTTTCCATTTGAGTTGGAAGCAGAAGAGTTGTTTTGTAGTGTTTGCCCTGTGATTAAACGACTGAGTTAATGAAGGATGTGTCCAGACTGTTTGCTTGTGAGGTAAGATTTGCATGAAATCCATGTATTGTTTTGCAACTGATATGTAGTTTTTCTGCAATATGTATTGGCTACATTTTCGGAGAAAAAGCACAGTGCTGCCATCTATTTTCCTCCATTGTTTCAGTGCAAAACAAATGCTTCTGCACTAGAATTTCTTACAGAAATGATAAGACCTAGCCCTGGGAATTTTTTTCTCAACCCTATGCAGTTTTGAATGTTCACACCTGCATGCAAAAGGTAAATAGGGAAATATTTATTTTTCCATGCTTTTAACATTTCCAGCTTTCTGCAGCTCAGGCTGAAGGTTGATGAACACTCTATGCAATGAACTATAATTATGCTTATCTGGCAAATTCTTTTGCTACAGCAGGCAAAACACTGGTGCTGGGTATTGGCCAGAAATGTCTGTTTTTGCAAATTGCAACTTTCCAGATTTTTTTCTCTGAGTGTATTGAATGCCAGCCAACCATTTTACTTCATTGCATACACCACTGTAAACTTAATCTGTAAAAAATGGTTTCTTCCCTGTGTGACTTAATGTTTTTTCTCAGTTATCGTTACAAGAAAAGCACCCTCTGAGACACCATACAAAAGCTTGTACTGTTACCATGGCAACAAGACACCCAAACATCATTGTGTTTGTCATCATTCATGGCAACTAGTGTCATGATGTTGACTTTGTCTGATTAAGTAGCATTTTCAAGTCAAAGGCTTTTTTGACTATCGAGCCACCTTAAATAGCTCCTTCTTGTCAGCAACCTCAACCAAGCAGCCAACTAGCAGGAACCTGACCGCATTGCATCCTGGGAAATTCGAGTGTTCTTTGAGCGGGAAAGACCTACCTCAAACCAATTTGATATTTTTTTATGTCTCTGACCAGGCTTCAATAACACACTAAAAGTTTCCCAGTCACTTCCATCATTGATTGAAACTTCCATATTTGCCAGTTGAAGCCTGGTGAGACGGGCTCATTTGCTTTTACGGCCCCTTGTCCATGAACAACAAACTGCCAGTAACTGTGATTGAGCATCTGGTCGAAGTTTGTCACATTCACGGTACCAATAAACAGTTCTTTGGAATTGGCAAGGTTTAAGCCATCTCAGCCCTTGATGATGAGCTCCGGCACCAGCAAATGTCCCAAAACAATGAAATTTGGGGCAATTTTTGCCCCAAATTGCATTAATGTACCACACGATTCTGCCGAAGAGAAAGTTAATTCAAATGAGCCGAGTAAGGTCACGTGACCAGCTGCCATCAGACATTAAATATGCATGCCAGACCCAGTCCCTCTACCAAAACATTTGCAGAAAACAGAGCCTTTAAATACCCCCCCCCCCCCCCCCTCCCCTCAAGTTTTAAGCAAAATCTTTGGATTTCTATATATTTACTTGACTATCGAGCCACCTTAATATTTCAGCGATTCTGTTCCGACGATTTTTCTGAAACTTGACTATAATATGTATTTAGTCAATATAAGCTGATTTCAGAAGTTTAGCCAAAATCTATCAGCAAAATTTTTTTCTGGACTCGATTTTTTGCTAAAAGTAGGGTCCAATTAAATGCCAGTAATATCAAAAATATTTTTATCCAGTTAAATCGAATTTCATATTACTATTACCGAATGATAGGTGAACATTTTCCCAAAGTTTCACCGCCATCGCGTCAAAGCCTAAAAAGTTATAACGCAAAGTTTGTCATGGACAAGTGCGCCCGGAATAAATATGGAGCCACCTTAATATCAACATCATTATATTCAAAGCTACCAATAACATTGTCTTTTAATTTAAGAAGTATAATTTGGCTTTTTATGACTCATAACAGGGCTCGTACAGCACAAGGACGAAAACAAAGATGCAGAGCTGGCTTTGGGCGAAGAAAGGGCTACAGGAGAGAAATCAAAAGTCAAGGTTCTGAGAGATTTTTTTTGCTAAACCGTGTCGAGTTGCACAGATTTAGTTGTAATCGAAACCATGGAATAAAAGTCAAGAATTTAAAATGTTTTTGAAAATTAATAGATAGTTCTCGATAATTTTCTTATCCGAGTCTCAGTGGTAAATTTTTCAATTAGAAATTAAAGAACCCACAATTGACCTTGCTTCCTGTGTGTGGTTGCATAGCTTAGTTGATAGAGCATCAAGTTTTAATTAGAAAATTCACTGCCATGATTGTTTGGAAGACCTTAGATAACAAGGACCTGAACCAGATTTAAGTGACCAGCAGTTTTTGTGAAAACATGGGTTTGGTTTGAGTGCCCATTATCGCGGCTCAAAAACCTGGTTCAGGTCCTTGGTTTTGAAGGTTTTCCTGATTTTGTTTCTCATTTGCACGCAATTAAGGTGGCTCCATATTTATTCCGGGCGCACTTGTCAATGACAAACTTTGGGTTATAACTTTTGAGGCTTTGACGCGATGGCGGTGAAACTTTGGGAAAATGTTCACCTATCATTCGGCGATAGTTATATGAAAATCGATTTAACTGGTTAAAAATATTTTTGATGTTACTGGCAATTAATTGGACCCCACTTTTTACAAAAAATCGAGTCCAGAAAAAAAATTTTTTTGATAGATTTTGGCTAAACTTTTGTAATCAGCTTATATTGACTAAATACATATTATAGCCAAGTTTCAGAAAACTCGTCGGAACAGAATCGCTGAAATATTAAGGTCACCTAAATTCGACACTTGAATTCCATTCAAATGTTCTTTTCTTGGCGCCTGTTGTGAAAACAAGCTACGAACCCAAATTTCTGCGAGAATTGGTAAATCAATGTGCCTCGCCGATTTGCGATCATGACAACCGTTAAAAAGTATTTGCTTTCCCAATATACATTACAAAATGATCGAAAATCTTCTCAAGCCAACAAAGTTACATTTTTCATAAATTTTTCAAAATTACACCGTAGTTTAGTGTCAAACCCCTTCCAAACAAACTTCAGGATACTGCAATGTTTTGGCATTGATTTTTGCTGCTGTGCGATGCTGTAAATTGGAGAATTTATGCTGGGATTTCAAGCGGCTCCGCAACTGTTCTCTGGCCAAGCGGACGAGCAGTTTTGTTTATGTAGTTCTGAATACGAAATGAGCACGTGCGTTATATATTGCACGTATTCGCACCTTTTCAAGGGGGGTGTATTTGATATGCGCGCCCAGGAGGGGAGGGAAGATGTACGCTCAATGAACGTAACAATGAGATGTAATAAGTTACATAAGAGTTGAACAAGCGATTGCAATTGTTCTAAAGGATACGCAGATGAAATAAATTCTTTGTTTTTGAGTTTGAATGCAGTGGCGAAGTGGACGAGTAATTTTGTTTAGATTTACAATGGCAGATTATATAACTGCTGCACCTCCTGGGTGGCACACATGTCCAATATACACAAACGGATGCGATTCGTCAAAACACTCTCACCGATCGAACCATTGGTAAAAGATTACCATCGTGAAAGAAGCCTGACGATTCGTACCATTGGTACGAATGGTTAGCTTCTCATTCGGTTGGTCACCATTGGTAAGCTGCATCTCATTTACACCTGAGAGCCGGGCAAAAACGATTTGTCGATTGGTACCAATGGTTCCATTGGTACAAATAGAAAAGGAGTCACAGTCGATTGGTATACCATCGGTAAGCCACATCTTATTAAGGCACAGTGAATACAACAACAAAGAATGTACGGTAGCCGCAGGAAAAACAGAAACACATGTATATTCCTCGTTTTAAAAGTGAGCAACCGGAGGCAAACATTTAACTTTAAGCGTTTGCACGCACAGTAAACGCAACAACGGAGTGTACGGTAACCGACAGGAAAAACACATACACATGTATATTCCTCGTTCTAAAAGTGAGCAATCGGAGGCAAACATTTAAATTTATGCCTTAAACTTTTTATATGAGCGTCGGGCGGCTTGTTGGCCGAAATTAAGAAAGGATTGCGGTGCCAGAATGATTATTTTGTTCCTTCTTTGAGCATGATATCGCGAAACACAAGCGTTTTTAAAGCGCGTTAGCTCAAAAGCATATTAGAGACCTTCAGATCGGAGTACGACTACGAGATTGAGTACGAGAACGACTTTTCAAACCTAGTGCTTATGCTTTCGATTATCACATTTCACGCCAATCTCGTACCGATAGTCTCCTTTTCAACTGGTCAGCAACAGGGAGGAGTGAGGGCTCTGAGAACGCAACTGAATTGAAATTCGAAACTTGTACTCGTACTCGATCTTGTACTTGTACTCCGATCTGAAGGTCCCTATTCTTCGTTGTAGAGCGCGAAAGCCCGAAGGCATATTCTGTGCTCTATAAAAAGGTCAAAAGAAGCGGCAATACAATGACTGTGTTTATCCCTCATTCTAAAAGGATGCGGCCGGTTGCCACGTATGAACGACGAAAAACGACACACTAAAGCCTGAGTGCTCAAAATCTATAAAAACAATGTTTTTTGCCTCCAGCTGTTGCAGTCAAAGTTTGATGCCTGAAAGCGCCAGAAGCAATTGTTTTTCCGTTTTTTTTTTTACCATCAGGCGGTCGTTGGCAGGAACTAAAAACGAACACCGAAACACTGAAGCGTGAGACCTACTCTCCTTCGTAGACAAACTGTATAAACACATATATTTTGCTCTTTCTTAAGCATGAAATCCAGAAGCGCAAAGAGGCGAAAGCATATTTTTGGTTCATGAAGCGCGAAAGCTCTCAAGATATTCCCGAAAGCCCTAAAGTGATATACATCATTCATTATTCTTCAATCTGGAAGCGCGAAAGCTCCAAACACAATGTTTATTTTTCGTCACGGGGCGCGACAGCTTCATATCTTCTTCGTTCTTTAAAAAACGAAAGCTCAGCTAATTGCATATTCTTAGGCTTAGTTCTAAAGCGGTCTTAAAACCCTTATTAGATGTCTCCATATTTTTTTAGCGGGTCTAGTAATCGGGAAGCGCAATTTCTTTTAATTTATTATATTTTACGGTAATCGGCTAACTTATTGGTCATTGCTTTCACCACATTTGGTGGCTCCTAAAGGAGCCGGTTTTTTTGTCCTTTACAGGGGTTTTTTTCTTTTTGTAGTTTTTTTTTGGTGTTTTCCTTTTTATGGTGCACAGATGTTGGTGTTTACTGTTTAGGCAGGCCGTTCAGGTAGAGTAGTTTCCGGTGATCGAAGTCGTAATAAAACCAGGTGCTTCGTTTCTGCTCGGCATTGTTCAGGACGAAATCAACTTGCCTCGCTCTCGTCTCTGCTTTTTCGGGAGCCCAACTCTGTGCCAGCAGAATCCATCTGCTTATCAAGTTTGGTGAGCCTGGTGAGCAGCCGTTTCCAATGAAAAAGAGCACCAGTTTAAAGGTATCTTTATCGCCAATCGGCTTCCGCCAAAAAGCCATTCTCATTTCCTCGGGCCAGAGTTTGATGGGAAAGAAGGCGTCTCCGTTCACGGTTTTGAAGAGGTCTGCCCTTTCTCTTGAAACTCCTCGTCTTGATAAATGCCTCACTGTTTCGCGATACTCTCGTAGAGTAGCCATGGATTCAACTGCCCAGAAAATGCACCCACTGGTGTATTTAGAAGCAAACAGTGTTTTTTGCACCTCTATTTCTCTTTTTTTTTTGGTCATTGTAATACATCTAGCGCTCTTGATTGCGGTACCCTTTATTTTAAAGAATGAAATTCAATCACACCTTTGTATTCATTTTTCTAAACACAAGAAATAATAACGCTAAAAACTTCTTTGTTGAGCGGTCTTTAGCGTATTAAAATTTTTCTCATCTTGCTGTTGTTGTTAAATACGTAATTTTAGTTTATTTTATCGGGGTCATTATTTCTGTCTATTTGTAGACGATCACACAAAGTTCTTGTTTAAGTCAAAGGTTGCTGTTTGAATCCCACCTTTTTATTGGACGTAGCCTTTCGCTTGTTTAGCAAGCTATTGTTGCTTGTGGTCATTGAAATCTCGGTGCTCTATTGTCAGGCAATTTCTTTTGCATACACGGCTACAACGGCGTTATTGGACGTTGCTTCTCACACTTTTTGATTGGCTCAGCGAAAATAGCTTGTTTTACAAGTAGATCACGTTATCAAAACAAACGAATGTGTCCTCCTGCTTCATTTTCCTTTGACGAGCGTTTGCAACACACCCGATTATGGCTAGTCGACTACAAAGACTTGACGTGGATTTAGCAAAATGCTACGAGAACGACCTGGACTGGAGTCTGCTACCAGATAAACTACGTGAGGTATGTACTACGTTTAATCTTCCAATTGCATGTCTCATCAAATTTGCGATATTTCTTTGAGATCGAGCGGGAATTTGCTTCAACTTATCTAGGTTATGATCACAACTAAGATTGCGATGACAAGCGTTTATATGGAATTCGTTATTTTTTTAAAATTTTTAGACGATCCATTTGGTGATTGCAATTTCTTTTGAAAGAGTTTCTCTGGTAAGCTATGAATAGTTTCGGAAAATACGGATGTCAATAAGTTATAACTTTTCACAAGTTGCAGTAACGTGAAATCTGAAAAATTCTTTCTCATTTTCCTTGAAAGTCGCTCGCTTCTGCTTCAATTGAGACCTTTCTCACATGCGGTTAGTGTTATAATGCTCGTTTTTTTAGCCAAGTCGTTTTTTTTTCTTGCCTTGTAAAATTAAGCAGCATATCAATTTTGTAGTTAATGCCGATTAAGGACGTTTGCGCCAAACTTCTCCCAGGGTCCGATTTTTTTCCCATGACTTTTTCCAAGTGATGTCAGGAAGGGGTATAAATTGGGGGTTCACCAAACTAGTTTGAAATATAGTGTATAAGTCAAACCGAACAAGTGAAGGCAACGCTTTGCGTGTCTTTTCACTTACATTTGGGCACAGGGAACTAGTGCTAGATTATGGCGCGAGGTGACTAAACCCGCGGTTTTCGTCTCAGGGGTTGCTAAGCAACTTAAGCAACATCACGTATTTGTAGCGCACGCGCTTTCGATTGGATGAAATAATTAGACGTACAATCCACTGATTCAAAGAAGGTTTCACAAAACTGGCAGTTATACATTCCCTCGACTGAGTTAGTATTTGGGAGGGGTAAGTGCTTGTCGTGCAAGTTTGCAGCGTTTTAATTTTTCAGCAAGTAAACAAACTCGTATAAAATGAGAGAATATGTCACAATCATTATCTAAAATTGAAAGATTAAACATTCACCATGAAACAACTTTGTCATTTGTGTCTCACCACACAGGATAAATTATTAAAGAAAAGCATTTAGCAGATTTAGCAGATCGCTTTTAAAAAATCTTACAATACGTTTTTGTCTCGTGTCGTCATGACGACACGAGAATATGCGATGGGGAGAAAGTGCATTCCAAGGTGCATTCCATGCGCGTTTGCTTTGTGAGGCCGCGGAATTTTCCCGCCATGTCAATATTTTTCCCGCCATGTCAAGATTTGCTTTGTGAGGCCGCCGGATTTTGTGCGTGTTGTGAAAGAACAAATAATTTCTGTTTATAAGTGGGAGTTCAAAAATATTGCTTTATTGAAAGTTTTTTGCTTTTCTGTTTGTTCATTGTAATCGTTTGTCGGTTGGGAGTGTTTATTGTAAATGGCTTTTTAGTTGAACAGAATTGAACTTTAATTTAAGGGAAAATCGCGGCGTAGAATGTAAAGCAGTGAAAGAGATGTATTAAATTTGAGCAGTTTTATTAGGTGAAATTTTTGTACATTTTTTAAATGGAATGGTTGAGACAATTAGGAGAGAGTGTTTGATTTATGAACTTGCAGCGAACACAAATTCTTAGTGGTCCAACAGGCAATATAAATGGAACAGAAATAAGGCCCCTTTTAGCTGGCGACAGTGCCTATTCACAAACGAACTGGCTAGTGAAACCCTACCCGGACAGAGGACGCCTGACTCAGGAGCGGAGAAAGTTTAAAACCTAAAGTTCGGTGCGCTACGATCTGTAGTGGAACGAGCATTTGGCATGTTGAAAGTTCATTGAAGAATTGCGTTGAAAAAGGTTGGACAAAAAACGAGCATCCTAAAAAAGACTATGATTGCTACATGAGTTTTGCACAACAATTGTATGTATCGTTTCAATAACAGAAGATAAACGATTAGATAAAGACAATTATTTTGATGTTAAATCTTTAAAAATGTCAACTATGGCGTTTGTTTGTTCCATTTGCCTGCTCAGGGCGTCACGGAACATTTCAGCTGATCGTTCAAAACTTGCGTTGTCCTGTTCCATACTCTTTTCACACATTTCAGTAAAAGATCTCTGCATGCCAGTCTGGAGTCCTACTTTCTCGCCTTTCTTTACTCAGGATGTTGAAATAGGGGAAGCCTTCTTTAATTTTCTGAATTCCATCTTTTCCAGTCGAGTGAGATCGCTGCCTGAACTGCTTCAACTCGTACTCTAGATTCTGCTGCCGTTTCTTCACCTGCTGTAGCATTCTCTGGCTTTCTGGACACCTTTCTTTATACGAAGAATAGATATCGTTCCACATTTTTATTTTTTTCTTTGTGAAACTCCCCACAGCTTACTGAATTTGGGGGCCCACGCTTCAAGAAGTTC
The DNA here is from genome assembly GCA_963693305.1 of Meandrina meandrites. Classification (NCBI taxonomy): domain Eukaryota; kingdom Metazoa; phylum Cnidaria; class Anthozoa; order Scleractinia; family Meandrinidae; genus Meandrina; species Meandrina meandrites. Next base: position 62,792,542 of record OY855903.1, read on the forward strand.
GTGCGTTTCTTTCTCAGTCCTGTCAGCAGACTTAACGCGAGGTTTTTTCGTTTTGTGTTTGCCGTAGCAAGTACTTCGATATCACTTGCAACTGAAGACTGAGGCGATGGCATGCTTCTTGCCAGTAGAATTGGTGATCATCGAGAAATGTTTATCAGTGCGCCGAGATAAAATCATTTTAAGTCAGCTGCGTTAGGGGACTAAAAAAAGCCTTGCTTGACTTATCTTACAAACATCTCAAAAGTTAAAGGGCAACTCTTGGCTAGAAAACTATATTTCAGTAAAAGCTTCCGAATGTTTCCAAAATTACACAGGAAGCAAAAAAATTGAATTCAGAAGCTTTTTTACCGGTTAATTTTAACATAAAACTTCGTATTTTACGTGACATTTCGCCATGGATGCTTCGATTATGATCACGAGATGTGATACGTCACAGGTGTGGAACCGCAACAAGTCACGAACATGGCTGACTCAAATTCTTGCAGTGAGAGCTCAACTTCTGCTAGCGACTCCACTGATTTTTAGAGAGCTATAGGAGGGGATATGTCAGGGGATAATTAAGAACCTTCTATGGTATTTCAACTCTGGCGTTTTGAGCCTCCAGGGAAAAACAACGAGACAGAGAAAGGGAGTAAAATATCGAACCTCCTCACCGCCGACGGCGACGAATGGTGAGTGAATTGAAGTCCTAAATGTACAGTTTCTTTCTCTATTACCTCGGCCAGTTGTTTGTGAGCTAAGTCAAACCTGAAAAGCCTTGTTATTATTTGCATGTACGCGAGAAGCTTAATTAAACATGCTTTTATACAACCAAACTGTTTGCTGCATTTTGTTGTTTATATTCGGTCTTCAAATATTTTTGCTCATGTTTATAGGTTTTGACCTTTTGAGCTTCAGCCTAATGTACATCTTGTGCGTTTGAAAGCTTGCAAATACAGAAACGCAAGTTAAATTCTTTGTCTCTTTTGTGTTACCGATTTTTCTAAATTCTGCTCGAAAACGAAGAATTCTGCCGGCGAAATGCCAGCTACCGAAACTAGACTATCCGAAATTCTGCGGCAGATTTTATCTAGAACATACACAGGTCTACACAGGCTTGCAGTTAAATGTGGACAAAACTCTGCTGGGTCTCTTCACTTCTTTTGTTGGGAGAAGGGAGTTCGCGCTTTCTGTAGTTGAAACAACTTGTCTCGAGGAAACTTTGTTCAAGGTTGTTCGTGCTTGTATGCGTAAAACTGTACTGAGAATGATTTAGTAAACTGATTACTGCCACCGGGACTATTACACGACCCTGCGTGATTTTATATTTATCGGTATAATTAAGTTGTCATGTTTTTATTTTGCAATTTCTTATCTTTTTGCGAAAAGAACCCCCACGAAAATCGAAAATTGTGCTGTGTTTGGCTCCTTATTACTTTCGCGTTTGCGTGCGTTTTAAAGGTCAAAATGCAACGAAATTGGAAAATTTTTCTTTTGTCCAAAAACCTGTCCTAAATGGCAACACTAATCATAACCGACTCTCGGAATTGGTGTTTGTGCGAATAGTGGCGCTCAGGAGATGAAAATCCGACGATTTCCGACGGCTTTACGAAAACGAACCAGAAATAGCCGCGCTTGGAATGGTAACGAATAAAGGTATTTGTGACGTCACGTGTGGTGAGCTTGTTTTCACATGTTTCCTTGAACCCCATAAATTCCCTTGCAAATCCTTCAGAATCATCGGGTTTGTTCGATGGATTTCCAGAGTTTATGGACTAGCCGTTGGTTGAAACCGATGAAGACCTTTATTGGAGCTTTCAAAATGTCCAAATACAGCCATATCTGTTCGAATTACAGATATCGGGCAATGTATATAAATCAATTTTTCGGGTGAATCCGACTCGGCGAGTGAACAAGATGGCGGTTATGATATCAAGAACGAAGAAATTGGCCAGGTAGATTGGTGAGCCTAATAAATACAATAACAACTGCTGTTAAGTCTATGTCTTGCTTTTATGCTTCTATGCAATTACTTATTCGTCAGTAAAATATGTTATGGATGTGTGTTTGCGTTTCTGGAAATCATGGCCAACCGGACAGCTGTCACTCATGTCACGGCGGGGCTAAAGTACAGGTCACAGGTTACAGGTCACAGGTCACATAAACGAAACAAAAGACAAATATATAGAGTACTGCCCTAACCAACAACTAAAAGCTAACCGCAAGCCAACCGGAGTGAAAGCTAACCGCAAGCAAACCAGGGTAAAAGCTAACCGCAAGCAAACCGGAGTAAAAGCTTATTGCAAGCAACCTGAATTAAAGCTAACCGCAAGCATCCAGAGTAAAAGATAACTGCAAGCCAACAGGGGTAAAAGCTAACCGCAACAAGTTTTGTTCATCATTTTGGGCCTCGGTACATACCCTCCAAATGTTTCATTTTTTTGACCTGTGACCTGTAACCTGCGACCTGTGACCTGTAACCTGTGACCTGTAACCTGTGACCTGTGACCTGTACTTTAGCCCCGCCGCTCATGTCATGATATTTTTACTGAAAGCCATGCAGTTTGCTCGCTAGATTAACACAGCTTGAAATATCTGAAGAACGTCTGCTTTAAGCATCAGAGTTCTGCTTGGTGTTGTGTGTTCTTTATGCATCATCCATGTAAACTGGCTTTTATATTATATACTACAAATAGATGAGTTTTGAAATTACTTCTTCAATAAAGTGGGGAACGATCTGATGCATGTTGTGTATTTGATCCTCTGTAACTGCTTTTTTTATCCTTTACAAAGATTTTGTTTTAGCACTATTTAATTTCCTAAATATATATTGTTAAAATATCTAAATTGTTTTAATGGGATGGGATAGAGTTTTAGGATGAAGTTTAAATATCTGCAAAATATGTATGTTCCTATGGTGCTGACACAGGACACATCACAGCAGCATGTAGCAGGGATAAATTCAGAATGTACACACATGGTTTGTACCACGAAGTCCCTGCTCCCCTGGGTCCCTGCTGCGCATATCCTTGTATGTATATCTGTTTTTGTCCATGCTGCATGTTGCTGTGAGATGTTGATCCTGGAATTTCACCCTTTGTGTGTCAGTTCCTTTGGTTTATGCATTTAGTGGTATTTGTTACATCATACATTTGTTATACCTTGTCTCAGCCTGCTAAGGGGGCAAGATAAAAACGTGGCAGCCATGACAGGTTTCGTTGTGCTTTGGTTGCCCCACAACAGTATAATTTCTTTCCCTTTGGTTATGGGTGTATGGGGTGGAGGTTGTGGGGGGGGGGGGGGGGGGGGGGGGTAGCATTGTGAACAAAATTTAATCAAGAGGTCTTTGTTATCAGGTATAGGTGGTGTACAGTTACTTTTAGAAAGCCTGGGCATATTGATCATAATATTGATTTTGAGGTCAAATCCGTTTCAAACACTGCATGATAAGGGATGCTTTACCCAGGACAGGAGAGGGCAAACTCTCAAGAATTTGGCTGGAAGTATGCTTCAAGACCTTTCAAACCTGTACCCTATTTCAGACTAAACAAAGTATTTCCCCTCCATATTTCAGACCTAGCACAGACAATGATCGAATAGTATCCGAGGATGCATTTTCCATTTTCTACCAGATCTTGCTTGTCAAGGGATGAAATACAAATAGAGGTTTCTTCTATTATCACATACGGGGCAAAATTACTGAACGCTGATTGGTTGAGACAGAGGGCATTTTTTCTTAAGGGGGGTCCTTCTTAACTACTAAGTTGTTGCTAAGGAAGGCATCTAACCACCATATTTTGGAAACTTGACCTGCTACGGATAAGCTTTTTTCGCGACTTTGTTCAATTGAAGAGTCCTTCAAGAGTTTCAAATCACGGCCATATTTGACAAGTGGCGTGGCCAGAATAGAAAAAACCCTAAAACTGAAAGGGCATATAAAACTGAAAGTTAAAGTCAGTGCCAATAAATAAAGAATGTCCACATGCTTAATGCTTCGTATGGGTTTTACAAAATTTGCATTATTGTAAAAGTTATGACATAATAAACACCCGTATTTTCAGACTTTCTTCAGTAGCGTTTTTTTCTTTCTTGTAAACGGTAATTCCATACGTAGGATTATAAAGAAGGCGATGTTATCTCCGATTCTTTAAAAAATTCAGAACTCTTCCTTTTTTCCTCCAAGTTTTAGGGATTTTAAATTCTAACGCGCGGTTTAGGACTGGCACTAGTTATGCAGGCGCAATGTCAATATTTCAAGCAGGTATTTCCTGCCCCACAAAATTTATCATTTAGCGTTACAAAACGGTCCAAAATGGCTTGCCACTAAAACTGGTCTTCAGGAATTCCCTAGCAACTGCTCTAGATCTGTAGTTAAGAAGGACCCCCCTTAATCACGAGGGCACTTTTTGGTAATCAAGAGGGCATGATTACTTGATCCTGATTGGTTGAGCGCGCGTCGTCTGCACTGAGTTGGTTTCCCGCTTAAAACGAGTTTGAAAAAAGTTCAGAAACGCAGTGCATCCGAGTTTGATATAAATGCGGTTATTTCATCAAATGTGAAAGAAAATCGGTAGGCAGAAATGAGTGGTGCCTTGGTGGATTAGAGAGAGGACTTTTCAATCCAAATTCGTTTGTCACAGCCCGAAAAAACCTCTGGACAATTGGCGCTGCACGGAGAATAGAAATTCATGGCGGCTGAGATGTACCACTGAATCGACACTGAAAGATAACATTTCTTCGTTTTGCTTGCTTCGCCTTATAGATACAGAGCCTGGAAAGGGCATAAATTTTGTTGGTACTTACAGTTTTCGCTGTGGAAAGGAGAATGTCAGGTTCAAGAAGTTATTGAAGCTCGTTCGGACACTTTATGACTTTCATCGATGCAGCATTTCTGCACGGTCGGACGCCTCGTAAACAAAGGTAAATAAAATTTAAACTGCATTCAGTTTTATCTGTGAAGGAACTATTATGAGTGAATTGCACATGCTGTGTTATGCTTACTTTTACTGTTTCTCGACATAAGTTGATTATTGATGTGGTCATTTTGCTACGAGCAAATATTCTTGCCAACCGGTTTACGCCATGGCGGACCTCGTTTAAGTTTTCTTTTGTACACAATTTTGCCCTTTATGTGATAAACATGCACGTAATCGCAATGTGCCCTCGTGCAATTAAGGATTAATTTCACTTGCATTTTCAAAGTTTTCCAAATTGCCCTCGTCGCTTCGCGACTCGGGCAATTTTGTGAAAACTTTGAAAATGAGCGTGAAATTAATCCTTAATTGCTCTCTCGGGCCCATGCGATTACATATACAAAGTATTCCCAATTCTAGGCCAAAGCTCACAAAAAATGGTCAATATTTTTAATACCCTATTTCAGAATTGCTCAAAAACCATACCCTGTGGCACCAAACACACCCATATAGCTTATTAAGGGTGTACCCTCCAAGCTGTCAATGAGGAATTTTTAATAGGTCAGCTGTGGGGCTGACAAAATTATGAAGAGTATTAGTTACAGTAATACTATTTATTTAATGTCATGATACATGTACTGGAGTGGTTGCTGATTCTCCTGAGCCAGTGGGTCTTGATAAAAGTACTCAACAACAACAAAAAAGTGAGCTAGTCTAGTAAGGTTTTTGCATTTGATTTCTCCCAAATAAATACCAGGAATTAAAACTGAATTACCATTCAGTTTTACAAACCAGTTTAAAGGCCAGATTAGGCCTGATTTGCAGCTGATAATGAGCACGAGGAAGTACACCAAATAAAGAATTTGCAATGTAACAGATGGTGTAAAATGTCAGGCCTGTAGGGCCCACGAGCCTTGGAAGTTTGCTTATTGTGAAAAAACAATTATCAAAATAAATATATTAAGGGAAATGGTATTTCTGTGCTTCTACTATTTGCATTCAATATGGTCATGGGGGTTGAAGGTCCACCATTTGTAGATTCGTGTGGTATATTTTGGACCAAATTGTGTGATTCTAGGTTAATTTCAATGATACATTCTACCTAATGTCCTTCACTTTTACCCGCCTTGTTTCCTAAGAAACTGTCTTCAAAATGTACAAAATGCTAAGATAACCTATGCTTTCAAAATTTCCTGGGGGAGGAAACTGCCACACCCCCCTAAGTTCTCGTGCCTGCAGCACTCAGAATTAAGTCCCAGAGGTGCTCATGTGCACCCTCCCCCCCCCCCCCCCCCCCCCCCCCCCCCCATGCAAAATCCTGGCTACGGGCCTGAATATGTATGGGGCTGATTTACATTGTAAAACGAATGCTGGCCAAAAATTAAGCAGGTAAATAGATCATTTTGTTATTCGGTATTGCACTGAAACTAGCTTGCAATGGAGGCTAAGTGCAGGAATGTCATGAAAAAAGGCTTAATGTCATTTACATGTGGGAGAATTCCCTGTATAAGCCTCCATTGTAAGCTAGTTTCAGTCCAATACCGAGGATACGAAAATGGTCTATTGGCCTTCAACTCCTCCACAAATGAAAATTGCCAGAAAAATCGTTGTATGTACATTTGCCTTGGGCACCAACAATAGGGACCTTCAGATTGGAGTATGAGTACGACTTTCGAATTTCAATCCAGTTATGTTCCCAAAGCCCTCACTCCTCCCTGTTGCTGACCAGTTGCGAAGAAGACTACTGGGAAGAGATTGGAGTGAAATGTGACAATCTAATGTATAAGCACTAGGTTTGAAGTCATACTTGTACTTCCACAATGATCTAAAGGTCCTTTATATTAAGCCAGGAGGACTTCTGTTATTGTATTTTGCATTCATAATAAATTTCAAATAGTAAACAATTCAAGTCTCCCTCGAGATCAAGAAGCAGTTTTATTAAATGTTTTCTTGTTCTGTACATTAAAACCATTATTATTATTCAATATCTACACTATTTAGTTTTTTTTAGACGATCAACATAGTATAGAAGAATTTAGAAGCATCCGACCAGTCACAACACATATTGGTGTCCTAGACGCGCCCAATGGATTTGGTGTATATAGGACACGAATCAAAATTCGAAAACGCATCTTTAAGAACGAGACACTTGAGAATGTGATAAGTCATATTCTAAAGTGTCTCGTTCTTAAAGATGCGTTTTCGAATTTTGATTCGTGTCCTATATACACCAAATCCATTGGGCGCGTCTAGGACACCAATTGATTACCCAGGTTTCTTACCAGTTTCAATCGTTAATAATCGTGCTTGAAATTAGCGTCATGAGGCATGATACGTTATTCAGCTGCAAAATAACCCGTTATGCATAAGGCCGCTTATTTCAGCAATACTCGCTGCCTGCTTTAAAAAATGTCTTTATGCCCCATTACGCATTACTCGGCGAAAACATTCCTATTCTGTTCTTAACAACACACTACATCTACCCCTCCCCCCCCCCCCCCCCCCCCCCCCTCAAACCAATCATGACATGACAACGAATATGACAAATATGGTAAGCATAGCATAAGATATTTAGGTCCCTATCTCTGGGGAAAAATGGACAAAGACCTCCGCAACAAAACAAGCCTCCATGAATTTAAAAAAGCAGTTCGGGCCATTAATCTAACAGATGTGTTGGACGGAAGATGCAGCTGCCATGCTTGCTCAACATAATAATACAACTAATTTAAGTAATCTGAACTTATTCTTAACTAATTAAATTTATAAAATATATTTAAATTCTTAACTCCTATTTATATATCTATTTAACATAATATTAGTATTTTATATTTTTACATTTGCATGTATTTATGTTAGTGTCCCCAATTAGCTATCTTTAGCTAAATACCCCGACACTTAAATAAAGTATATGTATGTATGTATGTATGTATGTATGTATGTATGAATTCTGGTGTATGGTGCCGTAGTAGGCCCTTACATTGCAATTGAGTTACTGCGCATGAACGCCGTAGATGGCAAGAACAATCTTACAATAATAAAAGCAAAGTGACAAAAAGTCGAACGCGATTAAATCGTCGTATACATCATAAAACAAAAACCGAAGTGGAGAATTGAGTGCGCGACCAAAGACACGTAGACTAAGTTAACCAAAAGAAACCGATGAAACAGACCTAAGTAAAATGTCCAACTGTCCTTTTTACGACCGAGAACTCACTCGCATACCAAAGAGCCTACTATTCATAGCAAACACTTCACACGCATAGTTAATGCACGTGCAAACGTATGCCTACATTCCTCATAACCATACATCAGCAAAATACTTAGCATCTTATAACATAAATTATCAGCCCTAAACAATAGCGAACAGAAATCAATTATCTTCTAATGCGCTGCAACCGAAGATAATTTTCAATTCTGCGCCCATTGTTGACTTCGCCCTGACTGCTTTGAGACCAGGAAATAGCTAAGATACAGTTATAATGATGATGAGGAGGCCCTAAACAGTTTAAGCCACCTCAACCAGGTCGCAGCTAGCGTGCATTAATTACAATTGACCACTTTAAAAATAAAGTACAGACCTAACGAGTCAAGAATGATGAGTTTTGTTAATTTGAGAACTTTTAGATGACAAGTCACCTTAGTACACATCATCATCATCAGTCCTTTAAACGCCTAGTGGCGCATAGGGCATCAACAATTTGCCTCCATTCCTGTCGGTCCTTTGCAAGCCGTGAAGCTTGCCCCCAGGTAAGGTTTAGAGCCTGAAGTTCTGCTTCTGCAGTTCTTCTCCAGCTGGATTTTGGACGGCCTCTTTTTCTTTTACCCTCTGGTGTCCATCTGAGAGCAACTTTAGAAATGCTGGTAGTTTCTCTACGGAGCACATGGCCAACCCAACTCCATCGTTTCCGTGTAAGAACAATACTCATGTCCTCCTGTTCTGTCAATTTAAAGAGTTCATTGTTGGAGATCTTTTTTGGCCAAAAGATGTGCAAGATTTTTCGGAGACAAGATGTGTGAAAGCTTTGCAGCTTTCTCAAGTCATGCACAGTCAAACTCCATCAATTGTCTGTTTTTAAGAAGCAATTTATTCAACTTCTATTCAACTTATTAGTTTTAACTTTGGCAAAATTAGCACTGTTGAGGTGCTTTGTGGATGCCTAACATAATTTTAATCAATGGATTAATTTTGAAAAACTTTCCCAGGCCTCTTTTCGTTTTTAAAGTGGCCAATGGCTTCCAGCTCGACTATTAGTTTTAAAATAGTAAGACAGATACTTTTAACAAAGCGATACACCGGAGGCCGAGTATCTAAGGCAAACATAATTATTTCCTCATGTCACAAGAACACAATCCTTCAAATGTACAGAGTCAGTCCGGCCTCAGATGATCCCATAACACTTAAGTTTTCCAAGTGTGTGATATCCGATTTCAGAAGAGGTGCTGGTATCTCCAAACCTTAACTGTATCACGGGAAGCGTTGTCTTGTTTGTGAGTAAGCCGCTGTCCCCTCGCCACACGTTGTCATTTTTGTCGCAGTTGCATCCGTATCTGGAATCTGCGCATGTGTTGGTTAAACCGCATGCGCATTTGTATGGGGTCGAATCCACTCCCCCCCAATACGTCATACTCTCTCCATCACGTGACACCCACCAGCCGTACATGTTACCATTGAAAAGGAGTACTGTGTGAACACATTCATACTTGATAAACTGCTCACAATACGCAGATGAAGCTGTTAGGCTCCCCAGTTGAAGGAGATCTGCCTCGGTGTATGTCACGTTACGCGAGTAACTGCCCGGTAAATGAAATCCATTCACCCGCGTTTTGTCGTCACTGTCGTGACTGACAACTGTCACGCCAACTTTGTTCTTGTCGGACATGTCACAATCAACAGTGAAAGGTGTTACACTTCCTTCTCCATCAGGGTCGATGACGTAAGAGCCATTAGGAGCTTTAGGAAAACACAATTTGATTTCACTGCAGGTTTTGTTTCCTGAAAAACAACAAAATAAAATAAAACAACAACAAAAAAAATCAAACCTCAAAAGAAATAGCAACAAAGCAAACATGCATCTTTTGTTTTTTTACAACTACCTATTATTTTATAAAGGAAAAAAGATTCAAAGGAAAATATTACGCCTGAAAGGTACCATTCCATACAAGAAAGTCCTGTACTAGCATCATTCTTATTGATTGTTTTTTATTATCATGCGATTTATCAATTGTTCAACGGAGAGTGAACTGTGAGCTGTAAATTTGAACTTGTACTTTTCGATCCATCTTAGCATGTTCTCTTCGAGAATTCAATTATCCATAGCTGTCATTTTAAAACGTTTCGAGATGGTTCTAAAGATGAAAAAGAACTAATTAAACAAAACCTGCAGTACGCTTCAGTGCCAAGAAACCTGTTTTTATATTTACACAAAATTACGCGTCGACATGGGCGATTAAAACAACGCACATCGTTGATTAAAAGAATGCAATAACTAATTAAGGTTTAATTTTGTTTAATACCTCCGCGTTCGCAGTAAGTTCCGCAGAATCCCAATTTGCAGTGACAGCGATAGGAGTTCAATTCATATTCAGGAACGCAGTCGGCACCGTTCTTGCAAGGAGCGCTTTCACAGGGAGACTGAAAAGAATACACGAAAAGCAATAATAACTGCTTTGTAATTAACGACACACACTGACGATGTGTCTATGAACTATGTCGTACCCAGGGAGAAGAAAATAATGCACGAAAGATCAATAATAAACACCTCTTCGTATTCACTGTAAGGCTACAAATGACTAGAACTAACTGAAAAGAGTGTAAACTAAATACATTTTTGTCTTACCAGTGGGCTGTAATGATGGAAGGTACCATTGGCGTGAAACTTTTTAGTTTCTCTGTACTTGTCGGTTTCCAACAACTCACAGAGATAAAGTCCTTTCGAGTCAGGATACGCCGCCATGTTAAACGAAGAACACTTTGGTTCACCAACACAAAGGAAAGTGCAATCTAACTGATCTACCACCATGGACCATGTTATATTCTTTACCCATAAGTAGTGGAAGGGATTTCGCTTAAAGTCGCCAACTGAAAAGTCGCCTGTTGGTTTCCGATAAAGAGCATTTTTTTCCATTGCAAAAATCATTGCCGTTAAATGAAATAAAACAAACAACGGAAGCGCCATGTCGTGGTAGCTGCTACTGCAGTTGTGTGATTTGAAGAAACACGAAGAAATTTAATTATTTTAAAGTACTTTCTTAATATGTCAGCTATTTCGTTGTTTGTTTGCTTTAATAGATGGCATGTATTATTTGGTTTTACGGCATATAGGGTATTTTCCCCTTTTCTTAGAGTAGAATCCCGATATTTTGAACCCTTGGTTTCTGGAAATCCCCAATCCTCGAACCAATTTTCGTTTCCGATAGTGCTTTTCTGTAATTTTACTCCCGATTTCTCAAAGCAATGGTTTTCCCTGGAAGTTCGAAAATCGGATTCTACTGTATATTCATCTAATATTTTGTTTGATGCAATAACAAATATTGCAATATTTGCAGAAATATTTATTAACTCAAAAGTAAAAAAACGACATGTAGAGACTAATTCTTCATTTTTTGTTGCTTTTCCAATGAAATAAGGATCATTTTTATATTAAGACTACACTGATTAGGAAGAAATGTTTTGGAATAAATAAAATGGCGATTTTTTATAATGCAAACGCATGCTTAATGAAACATTTTGTATTATGCATTTTGCTTAATTATATCACATAAAATACTAAATACCCTCTTAACGTGTTTAATATAATTAGAACAACTTGCGGTGTGTATTTTAATAAAACTTAATTTAACATATATTAAGTCATTTTTAAAAAGAGAACATTCTGACTGGTAACCTCGATCGATGCAAATTCTTCAAATACGATTCACTATAAGATGTTTCATCGCGATCATTCCCCGTCCCCCATTCCTTATTCCTATTCTATGATTCCTTATTTTGTATTTTAAAGATAGCCCTTCGCACTTGCTAATCGCTGCTCCGATGCTCTTTTTCGCGGTTTCTCCGCTCGCGCGTGACCCAAAGGTGAGCCTGCTCGCAGACTTCAAAGTTAGGTTTGAAGTTACACAACCATCAAACTTGACGAGTTTTCCTAAAGGTTTACTCACGTGACCACCGACTTTGATGTTTCCACAGTAATGATGGCATTCGTACTCAAATAGTACCCATTCAGCGCTGACAGCTTATATTATCTCTCGGGTGTAAGGGGCTAGCTTCAAGAACAATGATATGTGAATAATAAGTCCCTCCAACATGGGTGACATGAGGCATGTATATCAAATGCAAATGAGGGCAACAGCACCGAAGGGCAAGTCAATTTTTAAAACAAATGTAAAAGCGGAGGTAAGGGATCTCGTCGAGGCGACGATCAATTATCCAGATGCGCAGCGTAACGTATTTACCGCGGGAGGGTTTTAGATGGCTTCCTAAAGAAAAGATGGATCAATTTAATATTATGAAGTGTAGCTGATGACAGTGAAGAGGGATATGTTTTGGAAGTAACACTGAAATATCCAAAACACCTTCATGATCAACACTCGGATTATCCGCTTGCATCTGAGAAGATGAAAGTGCGTGATGAAATGCTATCGCCATATTGTCAACAACTTAAAATCGATTTGGATTTAAAAGAAGCCCCCGTTGAAAAACTGGTTCCCAACTTGAATGACAAGAAGAACTATATTTTACACTATCAAAATTTAAAACTCTACCTGGAACTTGGCATGGAGTTGTGTGAAGTTCACCGTGTCTTGACCTTTAACCAGGCTCCATGGTTGAAAGATTACATCGCTTTTAACACAGACAAACGAAAACAGGCTGCAAATGAATTTGAGAAAATTTTTTTCAAGCTCATGAACAATGCAGTCTTTGGGAAAACGATGGAAAACTTACGTAACAGAGTGAACATTGAATTGGTAACTACGGAGAAACGATTGGAGAAGTTGACAAAGGCGCCTTCGTTTGATCACTTCAAGATATTCACGCCTGACATTGCAGCTGTTAAAAGACGAAAGCTTACCCTGTGTTTGAACCTTCTGCAACACAAGATCTTTATCAGGACCTGATCACTGACATTCACTTGTTTGACTTTGCTGATTACCCAAGGGAACACTGTTTACATAACACACTCAACAAGAAATTTCTAGGAAAGATGAAAGACGAGACACATGGAGTTCCTATCGAAGAGTTTGTTGGTCTTCGACCTAAAATGTACTCTCTACTTTATACAGAAAACAGCAAAACGGTTGAAAAGAAGGTGGCAAAGGGAATTGCGAAGAATGTGACAAAACGGGAGATTAGGCATGAACACTACAAACAATGTTTATTTGAAAGGAAACAGCACGCTACTTCGATGCGACAACTTCGCAGCTACAATCACAATATTTTTTCGATCAATCTCAATAAAGTTGGGTTAAGTCCATTCGATAACAAGCGATATATTCTAAATGATGGGTGTGATTCACTCGCCTATGGACATTACACAGTAAGAAATGATAATTTAGATCAGTTTGACTTTGAAATGATTGAATTATTAGTAGATTTGTAAATAGATATATTAAGTAATTTTCCAAAGTTGAAACATCTATCTTTCCTCGCATTTCCTTGATTTCCTTGCTAGATTAGATAAAAATTGTTGTTGTTTCAGATCTCATTACTTATCCCTCGTCAAGGTGTTGACAATGTAAGGAGAGATTAGATGTGTAAAAGTAATTAGTGACTACGGTATTTCAATAAAACACAATGGATGTATAAAAGTGTCGTTGTGTTTGTGTTCCAAAACAAAACAAAACCAAATTAACAAAGAAATATCTGTGAAGTACATATTTTATACACCTCCGTAGTGCGAGAGAAAATTACATCCTCGTCACTTGAATAATCTTTCTCATCATGTTCGATGTTAAGTGGCGATAAATGGAGTGTCATTGACGGTGGTCGTTGTCTTGATTTCCAGCATCGAATGATTGATCGAAGTAAAATCACAGTCGTTGGTATAAACAGTAGCGTTCCCATAAAAACTTAAATGTACGTTATGCAGTGATTGTGATTTCCCATGTTTATGAGGTCTTTATGAGTTGACGTATTTCTTTTGGTGTTGGAAGTATGAGTATAATCTTGGTGATGAGTCGGTGGTTTTGTCGAGAAGGTGGCTGGAATTTCAGTTGTCATGTTGGTCGGGATCTTTGTCGTTGAATAAGCACAATCGGTAATTATAGTGATTAATTTGGAAGGTTGAAATCGCTTGACATCATCACATAACAGCGGATTATTCTCCCGCAGATCCAAAAGCACCACTTGTGGAAAGACTTTGAATAGATAGGTTATATTGAGGTGTCGAAGGTTATTACCACGCAGCAAAATCGAGGTATAGTTCACCAGGGTAGACTTTGCGTGTGGCATTGAATATAGATCTCTGTGTGAGCAGTCGATTACCTCCATAGCTTCGTAGCTATGGAGGTAATAAACGTTACTGAAGAACAGATCTTGAACGGTTGAAATAAGGAAAAAAAGGGCCCAAAGAAGGGCCATTAGAGCCTCTTTAACCTCCGTGTTTTCTTGACAACCCTCAATGCGTGTGGGAACGCCCCTGGAGATAGTGCGTGGGTTCGCGAGAAGAAAGCGCGCGTGTGTCATTTGAGAGATTTTTTTTTCTTATCTATGTAAAAATCACTAATAAAAATAAGTTAATAATTTCACGATAAAGGAAATCTCGAATTCCTCGTTCCCAGAAAGATAGCATTATGTCCGCTCTTGTTTTCCTTTTTTCCCTCTAAGCACGCGTTAGAATACACAAATAATGAGAACGTTAGGAAAACAAGAGCGGACATACTGCTATCTTTCTGGAAACGAGGAATTCGAGATTAACTTTATCGTGAAATTATTAACTTATTTTTATCAGTGATTTTTACATAGATAAGAAAAAAAAGTCTCTCAAATGACACACGCGCGCTTTCTTCTCGCGAACCCACGCACTATCTCCAGGGGCGTTCCCACACGCATTCGCAAGAAAACACGGAGGTTAAAGAGGCTCTAATGGCCCTTCTTTAGGCCCTTTTTTTTCCTTATTTCAACCGTTCTAGATCTGTTCTTCAGTAACGTTTATATTAGAAAAGGATGATAGTAAAACTCTATCATTTGCTTCAAGTTTACAACCTGTTAACATGAAGCGGAGGAGATGTAAGCATTGTCCGATCCCAGGCTGCGGATCTAAATTTTTAGTAAGACTTGCATGTCATTTAAGTCAAGTTCATGGCTTATCAGAGACAGAACGAAAATATTGGCTCTAATTTGCTAAATTACAAAATACTAACGTGGTTCGTGTTTACGAGAAAGAGACTGAACCTCAAACCATTTTTCTATAAATGAGTGTGCACCAAGTTTAAACAGTCAGTCTTCAACATGGATCCAAGATGGAAACATCCCTTTCCTGCTTTGATATCGGGCCCTACCTCTAGTGGGAAATCGCAATTTGTGAAACGTTTACTTGAATCGGGGAATGAACTCATCGATGAGGCTCCTGAAAACATCATCTGGTGTTATGGTATTTACCAGCCCGCCTACGATGAGATGTTGAGAACGTAACCATTCCAAACATTACCTTCGTGGAAGGAGTTCCCGGTGATTTAGAATCCATGATTAATCCCTCCATCAGAAATATCGTTGTGATCGACGATTTGATGCGAGAACTAGCTAATGATCAGCGAATTACCAATCTTTTCACGAAAGGATGTCATCATCGAAACTTGAGTGTCATATTCATTTTGCAAAACATCTTTCACCACGGAAAAGAACTAAGAGATATGAGTTTGAAATGTCACTATTTGGTTATGTTTAAATCTCCTAGAGACAGCAGTCAAGTCAATCACTTAGCAAGGCAAATGTTTCCTGGTCATGTAAAGTACATGCAAGAATCGTTTCAAGATGCAACTAAAAGACCTTATGGCTATTTATTATGTGATCTTAAACCGGAAACGCCTGCTGACTTCCGGTTGAGGACTAACATTTTCCCGGGGGAAATTGCTCTGCGTCAAAAGGGTATAAAAAGACTGTATCATAGCGTTTTAAGTTAGTTGAGCATGGCCAAGCGTCTGAGAAAGAATCACGATTTTTTAAAGCTTCTTGCCAATTTCACGGGCACACAAGCTAATCTGTGTGGAGACTAGTTCTTGACCCTGCTTTGTTTTTAAAGGCACATCCCAGGCATACTTGCTGAAAATGTCTATGCAGGTAAGCAAGTATTTGTAGCCTTTGTTATAGCGAATGAGGTTTTGGACATCACAAAGATCTGCCTGAAATTGTGCGTCTATGCCGGGGACAATGACGCGACTTCGTTTGTAATGTCGTCGGGCAGGCTTGTGGAGTGTGTAAACATCTTGCTGACTTAACCAATCTTGCACTTGTTTGCGAGAAATTTTACTGTTTCCCTCTTCTTTGACTGCTCTGTAAACAGCATCCAAATAAACCACCGAAACTTGCGGGATGACTTGGATCGAGGTAAGTACTCGTGAGCTTTTTCTCCATCGCAGAACTCTGAGTTTTGGACAATTACTTTACCACCACAGCAAGCTAATACACAACGAATGCGGTTAAAAATTCGTTCAAATCCCAAGGCGGATGAAGGTGGACAGCAACCCATCAAGGAGAAGTGAGCACTGTGAAGTTTACTTGTTAACGATAATTCTCTTCTCCATACACACTTAAATATCCATTCAATAATCCGATTAAGAGTAGGGAGGAGAAAGTGGTATAATTGGTTCCACTCCTCCACGGTCAATCCTAGCTGTTCCGCAAAATTTAAAAATATCAATAATCTTCCCCAGTTAACTGCTGGAAAGACTTCTGAATGAAGAAATTTTAACTTGTCAAGCATTGATCTTGGGAGATGGGAAAATTCATCCTTGAGGGATGCTATTTCATTCGAGGGAACAACAATAGTTCTTGCCATAAGGCGGTACCGGTAAAAACCGATTCGATGTATAGAGAGAGCTTAACCCATGTTAACCTGAATAAAAGATAAGCACACACTGACTTAAAATCCTTTAATGAACACACTTTATTACTTCAAACATAAAATTTATTTTGAATTTCATTTACTACATGATCAAGATCCATTAGTTCTTCTTTTCTGATAATATTTTCAGGACATTTTACTTCTATTAAGTCAACGTTCTTAACCTCTTCGCGAGCTTCCGTAACATCTTTACATTTCAATCCACAGGGGCCGTAATAAAGAGCATACAGAATATGCTCTTGTAGCTCTCTTGGTTGAACGATCTCACTATCCAGTTCGAGGAAAGTAAGATATATACTGGTCCAAGGCAACTTTGCTAGCTCGAGCAACTATACCCCCCACGTTTTGTCCAACTTGAAACCAAGCGTAGCGCACACACTTTCAGCCGTTTTTAGAACCTCACTCAAGTCGATTTTGTCTCTAACATCATCGTGGTAGTAGAACCAGCTATCTTCACTGTCCATCATAACACACGTGTGCTGTCTTTGACTTGGGTGGTGAATAGCACAGCCATTACAACTATTTACTTTCTCTTCTTGAATGAGGAAGTCAATTATTGCGGCATATGTTAGCTGGAACACATGACCGACAAGAGAAGCGATCCGTTGACGTTGTACCTTTTCCACTTCATCCACAGTTAACTGCGTTTTAGTGCTCGAGGTAAGCTTAATGATGGCCATCACTTTACTTTACTCACAGTTTGCGAATGATGCGCTTCGCAGCAGGGGAGCTTTTAAAATGAACAATCTGGTTAAAAATAATTCCATTACATCATTTTTCTATTTTTAGAACTATTATGAGATTCCACCACCTAAACCGGGGATTATGGGGGGTGTATACTATTTTTAGATGATGAGGTCGTCATTTTTTGAGGATGTCAACCCCAAGGGTTACTGTGACGTCATACCTCCCTTCCCTCCCGGTTATTGCGACGTCATACCCCCAGCTATTGTGACGTCATTCCTCCCGGCCCTCCCGGCGTTGTAGCCCCCTTTTATATCTACTCACAAAACACAAGAATAAATTTCTACACAAAAATTTAACTTGAATGAAAGGATATTTCTCAATGCAAATTCGAAACCGCAAACCATCACGCAGGGTATAACTTTCTTGAATGAATAAATTCGTGTTGTTTTCAGCTGAAGGAAAATTCAGTGGTGAATAATAAATACAGAGCGTTTACCAACTGTCTCCGCGGACACTGTGAGGTTTGTTTCATTACCTGTTTATAGTCCATATTTTGGCCACAGAGATGTAACTTTTATTTAGCTTGTACATATTAACATGCGTCAAAAACACGTCTCAAAACGCGTGCACGTGGAAGCTGCATCATTCGGTGAGGATGTTGAATCGATACTGAAGTTGATATTGAAGTTCGCAATACTTGCCAAGCCAAACCAACAAAATAAAAGTGTTAATAATCAAAATAAAAATACTAACAAGCTCTAGTTATTAACATTCCTTACTTCCAACTTGCTACATTAAGCAAAAGATGAACGAACAGTTGCACGTAGTCTCTCTGCAGTCTCTGTTCTTCGGCGGGCATTCTTCGCCGTATTTAGTTTGTTCTTCGGCGGGCACTTTTCGCCGTATTTAATTTTCTGATAAAAAAGTCGTTGGGACTGCATCCTCTTTAAGGCAAGTCGAGAGACTTGAACATGTTGAAGGCAGAACCCAAAAACCTCCTTACTGGTAGATTTTGTTTAATACAGTTTTCAGTGAAATGAGCCTCATAAATACGTGAGTGTTTGTTTTGGTTCAAACAATTCTCTTTTCATTTTTACAACCCAACGTTCTCTAAATTTTGAATCTTCAGAAAACTTAAAAGTACTTACTATAGACTTTGTATTATTTCAGTTTGTTGCTGCTCAAAACAACATGATTTTCCGCTTTAAACGAAGTCACCGACTTGGTGAACTTCAGAACTGAATGGCTTTGAATTTCCCGCAATCTTACAGGTCACCAGCAGTGACGTCTTAGTTGTGTTTCCGACAATTTCTCGACAATTTTTCCGACTGCTCCACGATTATGAAGGCCAATAATAAGCACTTTTAAACTTGCAATATCTCTGCGATGCAAAGTCCAATTACTTTGAAACTTCAAAATATGTTTATTTGGCTCTTAATTAACAGATTGGGCTAAAATAAAGAAAAATCAAAATTTTGGTTCATTTGACCTTTAAGTTGTTTCCACACGTCTTCCAAAAATTGATATTTATAGCCGTGGTTTGATTTCTTTCCGCAAAGTAAGGTTCCATCTTCGTATTGCCTACCACTGATTTCAGAATACAGCCGACTCCCGATAACTCGAACCTTCAAGGGAAATTGAAAATGGTTCGAGTTATCGGGAGTTCGAGTTATCGAGAGTTGAGAACAAATCACCGAAAATATGTAAAAAACGGTGTTCACTGTATTTGATTCATACAATGTACATTTTAACCAAATTTAATTGTATAGAAGTCGAGTAATAATAGAACAATACATTACTCCCGAGATTACTGTATAAATCAGAACGTAACGTGAAACAAAACAAAGCAGCAGGATAAGTACAGGTAATGGGAACTTTGCAGGTTTAAAAGAGAACAATGTTGGGTTATTGCTACCGAGTTCATGTGATTTACTTTTTCGAGAAATACAGTGTAGTCATAATACGCCCTGACGCTTCTCAACTAATCTGTTACTATCGATTATCCTTGAAAGTTTTCTAACATTGGATTTGAAAGAATCGGTATCAACCTAAACCAAAAGTAGACTGAACACGTTTTGTGTAATGCAAAAAAAGGCAAAGAATTAATACATGGCTGCTTCAAAATAAATTCAATTTTTTTGGTCTACAGTACACTGTTTGTTTTGACCTGTCACGTATTGACAAACATGTTTCGAGTTATCGAGGGTAAAATTATATGAAAAATGACCTGAAGGGAAACGAAAATTGGTTCGAGTTAGCGGGAGGTTCGAGTTATCGAGGGTTCGAGTTACCGAGGGTAAAATTACAGTATATGTATGACGGAAATCCAGGGGAAATCGATTTTGGTTCGAGTTAGCGCGAGGTTCGAGTTAGCGAGGATTCGAGTTATCGGGAGTCGACTGTAGTTTACACAAAATATCGGCAAAATCCCCATGACGTAGCTCCTTTAATTAAATGGTTAATCCATAAGTAGCAACGATACGTTGAAATCACCAACAAAAGCGAACTGTTAATTAAGGACCGCGAACAAAGATGCTGCGTACCATTCGCACAGAGGCAAAATCAACCAACCCAGGAAATATAAAAGGGAATTTTGGCTATATTACAAGAAATGTTTCGGACGTTTTCGAACCATTTCACTTTTGCAGCAAATGATTCCCTATTTCCACGCCGAATCTAAAATATGAAAAAAAAAAAAAAAAAAACGTTTCTGAACGTTACCAGAAGCAGCTAACGGTTTGTCTGTTTTCGAGAAAAATGTTTTCACAACGACTGTTTGCGGGGCCTAGAGAAACACAGCTTTAATCGTGGGTGTCCATTGCTGCATGGAAGTTTCTAAACATCAACAAAACTGTTTAATTTAACATCATACGGAGCAGTTAATTGCATTTTTAGTCTTTCCAGAGCAACAATAAATTAAAACGACTAATGTAAACTTCTGCTCACACGCAAAATGAAGCCGGAGAAAAACAAAACAATCCAGGGTACACGTGAATTTTTTCTATGTTGCTTTTCAGTTATTAAGGCAAATTTTCCAAGATTTCAATGGATGACAAAAAATTACACTCCCTATGTGATGTTTGTATTCACCAAAATTAATGTCAGTGTCAGCTATTAATAATTCACTACTTGATGCCAGCATGCATATATATCGGTTTGTTAAAACAACCTGCCACATCTGCTCTCTCTAATGAAGTGTGCTTCCATACTGTTTAATCAGCCTTGCATTTACCTTCGTCAATTTGAAGTTTTCAGCCAGGATGGCTCTTATCGTGCTCATATTTATCGGCGTTTTTCACGTCTCTGAAATTATTGGGTCTTCTCAGCCCAGTACCCTTATTTATCGTCATCAGAATCTCCAGGCTTACGATGGGAACTTTAAACCCGAGCGTTACCATTACTTATCAGGGACAACAATTACATCTACTTTTACCGTGGATACATTCGACTGTGTTTTTAAGTGTTTGAGCGAAACAAAGTGTTATTCGTTCAACATGGCTGCATTTGCTGACTCTAGAGGTCTTCATCTGTGTGAGTTGTTAGCTACGGATAAGTACAGAGCAGCGAAAAGTGATCTTCAAGAAAACAGCACTTTTCATCATTACAGCCCGTTGGTGAGTTTAAAAACTTAATTTTAACCAATACTTTTCTATCCTTAGCATAATTTTAGGGAAATTATTCATTTGAAAATAACAGAAAGGGGCGACTATATGTCGATTGTATAGGTTCTGAACTCTTTCATTACGGCAATAATCTTTAAATCTATACCAGTTGTAAACCGTGGTACTTTTAATTTATCTGTTATCCAAAACTTCACGCAAATTGGTAGATTGTATTCCTTGGAATGAGTTCCCGTCAAGCTGAGCATAGCTTCCCAGGTAACTGTATGACAGTTTTAAAGAGAATGTCTTCTAGTTTTCTTTTTCACTCTTTTTATCTTGATTGTGGATACTACCGCTAATGCCGGCCAGGGCCAGGAGATAATACGGCCAAAAATTTCATTTATACAGAGACACACAGCTAAACTAAAGTGCTTTCGTTATGCTCTAAGAAGAAAGGTGTAAAGGAAACGCCGAGCTTTTTCTATCACTGAATAATAATGATGACTTGCATTATAAAAGAAAAAAAAAAATCAAACTCGTATAAAAGCCGTCAAGCTCATCGGACATTACATTGGACATTGCCATACTCAAGGAATGTTGACAGCAGAGGAGACGTGTAATATTTTTGAAAAGGCAAATCCGATTCATGCAGGTGGTTTCCACCATCTTATATATAAATGCGACACATTTGTGCAGGATATCAATTAAAATAATCCTTTCCAGTTTTTGAATTCATTAATTTTAATTCAAGCTAACTTTAGATTCTTTTCGGCTCAAACCATGCGTAGTCCATGTGGTATGTTTGTTGCGGCTGTTTGTCTTTTATTTCTTGTCCAATTGGAATGGCCAAGGAACAAGAGTGTTTATGAAGCTTATTCTACTTTATTAACATCATTTTTTTTGCGGAGAAGCCTTGTTCAGTTTAGTGTTTGAATATGAAGATGGTTCAATCGTCGTTTGCATGGAGCGATGACTGAATTAGCCAAATGTCCAGCAGAGAAAGAAACATTAACATCATCAGTATTTTATTCCAATAAGAAGTACTAGAGAATGTCTTCTTTCAGTTATTCCCCAACAAAAAAAAAATAAAATAA
Source organism: Meandrina meandrites (assembly GCA_963693305.1). Classification (NCBI taxonomy): domain Eukaryota; kingdom Metazoa; phylum Cnidaria; class Anthozoa; order Scleractinia; family Meandrinidae; genus Meandrina; species Meandrina meandrites. Next base: position 62,814,873 of record OY855903.1, read on the forward strand.
AATAAAAAAACGATTTCGTCCGATAAAAGATCTTAATACTCTGACGAAACACCAGGTACGCTTATTATTGATTTAAGTTGCTCTACGGAGGAAGGGTATATATGACGAGGTGCTTGTCTGTTTTTCTCCCTGACATCTCTGAAGTACCCAAATTACCAGTGATTTTTTTTAATAATCTACCATACTTACATTCACGATTCATGTTTCTTTCACAGTTTCCATGCAAGAAAAACAACCCGTGTCAGAATAATGGCGCATGTGTTCCTAACTTTGCACAACATGATTATTACTGCGATTGTCAGCCAGGATTCGCCGGTATTTTTTGTGAACGTACCGGTAAGGAAAACCGTTACAGTGTGTTTCTTTTGCAATTTACAGAAGGAAACGTGACCGGCTATAGTGCACTTATAATGTACCCTGGGAGGGAGTCCCCGCTGCCCTTTCTTTTGGTATTTCCGTGGTAAACGCTTCAGACACGCTTGGAAAACAGCTCAGTTGCATGTTTAAGAGATGGACCAGTATTAGTACTATTTCATCTTTTTTTCTTTTTCTTTCTTTTTTTTCCTTTTTTTTTTTTGGGGGGGGGGGGGGGGGGGGGGGCGTAATAACCCTCTGAAATAACCTGCACAGCAAAAGTAGCGAAACAAAACTTCATTGACGGCAAGATAAAGGTGAAACTGTACGGGCTAAAGGTAAAAAAAATATTCTTGCACAAACACAAGACAGGAAAAATTGAAGCTCGGAAACATTTTTCATTCCCCCCCCCCCCCCCCCCCCCCCCCCCCCTCCAGAAAAAAAGTTCATCCCTAATAACCTTAAATATTTGATTAATATACACTGGAGAGGCCTAAAAAAACGAGTTTAATCGCCTTCGACACAAAATTCGTCGCTCGACATATCTGACTTCGTGCTCGCTGTCTTGGGCGCAAGTAATCTTAAGTTAAGCCTTAAGGCAGTTCTGATAACCAGCGGCCGCTACGTTCACGGATCCACGAGCTGCACACTTTGACCACACACAAAGTAGAAATTAAGTGCTTGGTGTATTAAGTATCGATAAAAATACAGGTTAGTGAATAACCAGGTTCTTTTAGTATGATGCAGTCTGTACAAAGATAGGCGTAAAAGACGAGTTGACTTGTATTAAACTCGACGTAAGCGATTCTCGTAAATGCAGCTGGAAGTCATTCTTTGGGGGCGACACTTTACAGCAATATATTTGACAGCCGTTTGTGTAACTCTACTTAGGAAAAACCTGTAGTGACATAAAATCTCACAGCTCACAAGGTGTCAGTGGTTCTTACTTCATCGATCCTGATGGAGAAGGAGGGTACAAGCCGTTTACTGTGTACTGCGACATGACCGACAAGAATGGAGTTGGCGTGACAGTTGTCAGTCACGACAGTGAGGCTAGAACGCTTGTTAATGGATATGAGGGCCGGGGCACCTACTCACGTGATGTTCACTACATTGCAGCCGGCTTGACTAGCATGCCACAGCTGGCTGGTCTGGCCACTGCTTCCACCAACTGCGAGCAGTTCATCAAGTACGAATGTGTGGACAATCCTATTCTCTACAATGGTGACAAATACGGCTGGTGGGTGTCACGGAATCAAGAGGATATGAACTATTGGGGAGGAGCTACACCAGCTGACACCTACAAATGCGCATGCGGTTTGACAAACTCATGCGCAGATCCCAACGACGGATGCAACTGCGACATAGAAGGTAGCGAGTGGCGAGAGGACAGCGGTTTTCTCACTGAAAAATCTGACCTCCCCGTGATACAGTTAAGATTCGGAGATACCGGAAACGCTGGTGAAGAAGGTTACCACACACTTGGAAAATTCAAATGTTATGGCACAACTGCAACAGGTACAGGTGAACTAAACATTCTTACACTAAGTCAAGACGGAAAAAAATTCAAGTTTAGAAAAATTGTCCAATCCCCCACCCCCTCCCCAACGCAAAATAAAATGGTTGACCCCTAATTACCCTGACTATTTGTTTAATATACACTGGGCAGACCAAAGAAAACGAGTTTCACCGCCTTCGACACACACAACAATCCTCCCTCGTCATACTGAAGAATTCCAGTTATAAGACCCCCTGCTTATAAGCCCTCCCGGTTATAGGCCCATCTCGCCTGGAAACAAAAAAATACATCCGGTTATAAGCCCCTCCGGATATAACCCCCCCTCTGCTCAATGACAATACTGAACAGGACGAAATGTTGCTTTATTACGACTTTTTAACCTAAAAACGTATTTCGATCAACACTGCCGTGGCTCGTTTGGAAACGTTTTTTTTTATTATTCCGCTGATAAGCCACCCCCCTCCCCCCGGATATAAGCCCCTCTGTTTATAAGCCCACCCAAAGCCCGTTACGACGTTGTATAAACCCAGGCCTAATAACCGGAATTTTACGGTATTTGACCTCGTGCTCGCTGTCACGAGCGCAGGTAATCTTGGGTAAAGCCTAATAAGATAGTTCTGATCGTCTGATAGCCAGCGACCGCTATATACACGGCACCGGGGACAGATCCATAAGCTTCCAGCTTTGAATACACACAATGTAGAAATTAAGTGCTTGGTGTATAACGTAACTTAAATAAACATTTCCACAGTTCACTTACAGTTTAGTAAAATATATAGATTTAGGCAGGCCTAAAAGCGGAGCTCCCATTTATCATTAGCAAATAAGTAGCCACACTATTTCTAAGCTCATACAGTGGTACAAAATAAATTAGTTTTTAATCGCTCATGGTTAAACTTTTAAGTATAAAATATCTTACATGTAAAAACCTCTCACGGTTTTGTTGACGAAAGCGATGTCAACATATTTCGAGGTAAACCGAAATTGACGAGCGCACTTTATTGGGTTCCTCACGTACGCATGTAGGAGCACACAACAGATATCTTTGTAAAACTTTTTACAACGTTTACTGTACACTAATTAATACACCTTTATGAGTTATTCAATGTAAAAAGGACCTTGATCTTGTTTTGATTTAATACAAAACAGTAAGGGCAAAAAATCAACTCAAGGCAAAAAAAATGTACAGAAAAATAAAGTAAATCGCTGCTAAACACAGTAAACCAAATAAACTCACTGACACACCACGGCAAACTGAGAAAATCACCGCAGCAAAACAAACTCTGCAAATTGATGGTGCCGGTTTTGTAAGTCAGATTTTGTGTAAGAATTGTGACAGTTTGTGATTTGGGAAGTAGTGCACGCTAACTTAGAATAAAGCTTACAATGTTGTTTTGATCCGTCCTCTGTCTTTTCGCTGCGGTTTGAGTTGCATGATAATAATCTAATTCTGTTTTATCGTATGCGTTGCTAAATACCTAAGGGAATTTTACGCAGAGAACTGATTCAATTTCTTCATTTCTGGTAAGCAAATATGCGGTAGGGAAAGCCCGGGAGGTAGTCTGAACTCACTGAGCCAAACACGGGTAACTTGCAACGAAATCGGCGAAATATATATTGGTTTACCCGTACAAGATTTCAAGATCATTTCGACGCACTCGCTGGTAAGAGAAACAAAACAAATGCAATCGAGTATCAAAAAGAGTGGTTGGATAATAGATCACTTAAAAATATCTTGGTTTGCAGTATCGCTGAGTAGTTTTACTCGTTTTTGTTTGCAGGATTTTTACAAATCGAAATCATGATTTTGATCCGTGAAGCTTAATAATTTAATATTGTTTTCAAAATCCAATAATGAACATCACAGTTAACTCGACTAACTAAAACACCAAACAATTAGTCCAAATGAACTATTTAATAAACAATGTCTGTATAAAATGTACAAACATGAACAAGTTTGAGAGCAGCATTAATTGAATTGTAAATATTTACGAAAAGATTCGAAACCGACACAACTTCAAATTCGCTCATAAATGAAGTATAAACAGATTCTCATGCACAACAAAAAAGACTAATGCTTAGTGCATACATTTACGTTTGTTACCTCATGTTTGGAGAAGGCTTGTAAATTCTGCAGGGCTAAAATTTCAAACCAGCACAATAATATCGGAAGCGAACACGCCACTCGTTGTAAGCTTACTCCAACACCACCGACATATAAGTTCTTAGTGTTTTGAATTATCGGCGAAGATCGATCTCTCCTTTCCTTTCGGTGTAGCTGTTAGGTCTGTTAGCAGTCTTTTGTCCATCACTTAGTGAACTTCACCGGCTCTGAGCTCGCTTTTATTCCACTTCAATTAACTTTTCAGCAGCTTTTCAGCCAAGGTCAGCCGCAGTGCTTCAACTCTCGGTGTTTTCCGATGTATATCATATTCAAGTCGGCAATTATTTCGGATCATCCCGTTAAGCTGTTGTCCTAGATCATTTCGCATGAGGTTTCCATAAAGTTGATGAGTAAATAGAGTGAGAAATATTCACGAAGCACTATGTTTTCCAGCATGCTCTCTTCACGTCTTTCATTCAGGTTAAAAGGTGAACAACGTACCAACTATTTTAGCGCCTTTTCATCCAATCGCTTCGTTTAAGTTGCAATGTAATGTCCAGATCATAAGAAAACGCGAGAAAAAACAACCTGAAGTGACACAGTGTTTTAACAAATTTCTACGACAAATAAGTTAACTCTCGACAAACCAAAAAATGTTTTTGTGTTACTGTTTGCCAGAGAAGGACTCCAAATCAAGGACAAAGACAAACTCGTCCCCAGCCCTAATCCGTGCGTACGGACGTACGGACGGACGTGACATCCAAATTTTCTCGGCTTGATGGGTTACCATTACAGACGGAACTAATCCCCGGTACCGGGGATTAGTTCCGTCTGTAATGCAGGCTAGTAAATAACCAGGTTCTTGGAGTTAGGGCAATCTGTGCGAAGATATACCTGAAAAATAAGTTGACTTGTATTAAACTCATAAAAAAATATAATGTCGTTGAAAGTCATTTTTTGGCGACGTTTTACAGCAATATATTTGACATCCGTTTGTGTAACTCTATTTAGGAAACACTTGTAGTGACATAAAATCTCACAGCTCACAAGCTGTCAGTGGTTTTTACTTCATCGATCCTGATGGAGAAGGAGCGTACGAGCCGTTTACTGTGTACTGTGACATGACCGACAAGAATGGAGTTGGCGTGACAGTTGTCAGTCACGACAGTGAGGCTAGAACGCTGGTTAATGGATATGAGGGCCAGGGCACCTACTCACGTGATGTTCAATACATTACAGCAGGCTTGACTAGCATCCCACAGCTGGCTGGTCTGGCCACTGCTTCCACCAACTGCGAGCAGTTCATCAAGTACGAATGTATGGGCAATCCTATTCTCTACAATGGCGTCAAATACGGCTGGTGGGTGTCACGGAATCAAGAGGATATGAACTATTGGGGAGGAGCTACACCAGCTGATACATACAAATGCGCATGCGGTTTGACAAACTCGTGCGCAGACCCCAACGACGGATGTAACTGCGACATAGACGATAGCGAGTGGCGAGAGGACAGCGGTTTTCTCACTGAAAAATCTGACCTCCCCGTGACCCAGTTAAGATTCGGAGATACCGGAAACGCTGGTGAAGAAGGTTACCACACACTTGGAGAATTCAAGTGCTATGGGAGTGCGTGAATATTGTCTGTCTTTTACAAAATATATATCTTCTAAATTCTTAATTAATTAATTAATTAATTAATTAGAACAATTTCTTTTCTCAAGGGCAACGCGAGCGTGATCCTCTGTTTATCGGCAAACTCAGCCGTGTACTACTCGAAATCCGCGAATCTGATTGGTTCTCCCATTGTTTATTATTCGCTTATAGAACCTAGTCACGTGCGCGTTGCTCTCAAAAGGAAATTATTCTTGATTTTAAACACGGAGCGAGCCAATAAAAAGGCCCCGTCTAACACTTTGTTGGCTTCAATTTTAAAAAGTCGCGTCAAAGTATTCGGTCATGAAAGAGAAGAGCTCCGCAAATTTTTCTTTTTAAATGCGATCCCAGTTCACTTATATGGAATTAACAAGCTAATGTACAATATAAACTACTGAATAATTCTTTCTATACAAGCTAAAAGAAAATTTAAACCGAATTTATGTAATAATCCTGAAAATTCAAAATTGATGTCCATCATGCACAAACACTGTTACGACATGAAAGCTCAAACAGATAATGCTGAACACATCAATGACAATCGTTTCAGTATTTTGCTTTTATGAGTCAAGAATTCAAACAACAAAGATAACAATGCTTTGGAAAAAATCTCTACATTTCGAAATTTGGCGAACTATGAGCTAATATACGCTCTTTACAAACGTTCTTGTTATACTATCGTAAAACGGGAACAATCACCAAATTCAATTTTGAAGCGACAAAATTCAAAACTACAAGTTTCGTTTGCTCTTTGGCTAGCTTTTATGTGGCATATCCTTGACTAAAACCTTATTCTTCAGCAATAAGCGGATTAAGATTTAGAAAATGAATTTATAAATATTTATTTGTTTACTTGCAATGCATTTATCCAATGTAACTGTAATTCAGTATCGGCGCTCAGCTCAGGTCGCTTGCGGGCAGGAAATTCTGTGATTTCGCAAAACAGTGACTGATAGCTTCAACCCTTTGGAGTGTATATACCAAAACAATTATACTACTCGCCCTCGTTTTCCATGAGCGAATGGTTAACGAGGCACATGTAGAGCATGCGTCTATTACCATGATTACTTGAGCCCGCGCTAAATTTGACCGTGTGATATCTGTGTGAAGCGTGAGTGTATGTGTGTGTGTGTGAAGTTCCGTTTTCGTCGTTCACACTAACAATCCTTGACATGGTGGCGTTTTCAAATTTATCCACTCTGGAGTTTGCAAAACACTCTGTTTTTGGTGACCCAGGACGTCGTTTTTACTGTGGACGCGAGGCTGATTCAGAGCAAAAATGTTGTGTTTTGAAATTTATCCGGCTTTGTGTGGACGTAGCCTAGGTTATAGAAAGATAACAACTTGAAAACCAATCAGATTCGCGGATTTCTAATGTAACACGCGTGTTACACTGTAATATGGATTTGTTGTTAATGAGAACTTTTATTTCTAAATAACTCCACGTTATCTAGGAGCCCATGGGTTCGATTCCCGTCGAGGACTAAGAGTTTTTTCTTTATCGCATTCTCGTGACAAATGCCCATTTCATCTTTATCAATTCCAAGTAAATATGTAAATAATAACTAAGCTGACACGAATTTACGATTTACCGAGCTTAAAATTTACCATTTGCATTATTTATTACACATAATTATTATGCTTTCGACATTGCTGATCCTAGCAGTATACAAGACGAGTTCCACATATAACCCTACTAAAATGGCCTAGCTCACCAAGAGTTTCTCGTAGCTCAGAGGTTAGAGCGGCCAACCGGTATCTGGGGCTCCGTTTACACGGGTCCGGACAAATTTTCGCACCGACGAATTTTGTTCCTGGACCGCTTGTTTACATGGATCCGTGCAAATTCTGTTACGGATTTGCAGTGGTTTTTATACGGATCCGTGCAAATTTTTAGAGCAGTCGCGGCATTTAAATGGCTTTTTTTACGTCTCTGTTGTGATTGGTTATCGCTAATGTTCTAAGCCAATCATGTTGCAACTGATGAAGTACGCGGCAAATCAAACATGACGGCAGACAAAAACTTTACCTGGTTTGATGAAGAAATCAATTTATTGCTACATGTAGTTATAGAGAAAAGCACAGGAAGGAGTCGATTGAGAAACGGTCTGGAGCAAATACGAAGACGTAACCAAAATTCGGCTAAAATAGCGTCGTATGCTGCTGCCGCTCGTATCCTCATCATCATATCTGTAATCTGCAAAACAGAAGTAGATTCCAGGCCTTAATCGCGTTAACTTCGCAAAAAAGATGCACGGTTCGGGTGTTTACACGAGTCCGTACGTGCAGGTAAAAAAGTTGACCTGCTTTTTTCAGCTCCCAAACTTGCACACTTAGCCGTTCAAAAATTCGTCCAGTTCCGCCGGTCCAGTGTAAACGCAGGGTGGAACCGTACAAGTTTTCATCTTTATCAATTCCAAGTAAATATGTAAATAATTAATAAATAAGCTGGCACGAATCTTGCTGGCTGTGGCACATAATTTTTGCGGGAGTTTAATTTGCAGAGTCTGGCATAACCACCTACCAGCCTACGTTGCGTTACGACATGGTCGTAAAAGATCATCTACAACGTAATACTGTTTTAAAATAATGTTGATCTCCATAATGAGGCAAAACATAAAAAAGCGTAAGAAGGCATGCAAACGAGGCAGAGGGGTCGTCACATCGGTTAAAACAATGTAAAATGACCCTTTCGCCTCGTTTGTATGTCAAACCGCCGAGACCTGCAATAAAAGTTAATATGGGCCGAACCGATTTGAATAAATTGAAAATGTTTTGAGTAACAGTTCATGTTTCCGGGTTCGATTCATACATGAACATCTAAAGCAACTTGATTACATTTTAATAGTAGCTTGGGATGTAGCTGTTTCTTTTTTTTTTGTCAATCGAAGAAAGTTACTTTTGACTAAGGCTGATTTCGGAGAAGGTCTGCTTATCTAATGTAGCAGCTCTGCGTTGTTCAAGCTATTTTAGTCTGTCGTTTTCTTTTCTTACAGGGATTTTTCGAGTAAATTTTTACGGAACGTTCCTAGCGGGAATAGTAGGAATCTTAAAAAAAAGTTTTAACTCGTTGAATTCGTGCCGATTTCAAAGTTACCCCTATACATACTCGCAATAACGTTGTTCCACACAATTGTAAAATATGATCCACAATTTAAAAACATTTCACGCGTGTTTCAGCATACTTTTTCACTTATCTCGGCGCCTTTGTCTTCAGAGAAGCAGTGCTTTATGATTGAAACAGTCTCTGGGTTGTTTGCGTTCTATACAGTCAACTCTCGCCTTGCAGACACCCCGCTATTACGGACAAAATTCAGATCCCCAGCGGTACAGGTTTGACTGGAAATGACTCCCGCTATTACGGACCCTCGCTAATACGGACACTAAACGAAGTCCCAAGCGTGTCCGTTATAACGAGAGTTGACTGTGACTGGTCGTTGGACATTTCATTACGTAAGGTCTTTCTATTAACAGACTGGTTTTACGAGGTCAATTGTACGTAAAGGTTTATAGTTAGAAACAAGGTCAGTTATTTAAAAATCATTATAATACAATTTATTAAACTTTAAAATGGCTTGATTCAGAGTTTGTTTCATAACATAATCACGTGCTTATGGTCAATACACACACGCGTAACAGTAAAGGCCCATCATCATACCATGCCTTACTGTACCGAGCTTAACCTCGCGAGGGAGAGCTTTTCATTCATTTCTTTGTAAATGGCTGCGAACCGTTTATCTAAGCAATCGCAAAGTTAGCTCGGGACAGGGTCAACCTCTTTGAAGGTAGGGTGATTGTGGGAGGGGGGGGGGGGGGGATTTTAAACCAGCTGGTATTCATTATTCCTGGACGTTATAATTAAATCCCTCGCACCAAAGCATCGTGGGATCTATGAAAATCCCCGCCTTGGAGTCGGCTACCCTGTGCTACCAGGTTACCCTGTGTGACAGAGGAATGTTCTTTATTTGATTCATTGTCGATCTACTGAGTCTCCTACCAGCGGAAGTTGTTTCCACATTCAGAAGAAATTAATATCCTGTCCTGGAAGTGAAGTGTAGCCTCTCGTCAAGCTAATGTATGCAGTAAAATGTATGCAATGTATGTGGTAAATTCAGGTCCACACCGCCGGAACTGTCTGCCAGTATCCTTATTTAAAACCCACCGATTAACTTCCGCGCGCGCTCATTGGACAAAGTGCATCACGTGGTACAAAATCGAAAGATTTGATATTCGTCGCCCGATTTTACAGAGAAGTGCAACTGAAACAAACGAACATTGCCCAATTTTCGGTCCAACTTTTTAATAAAATCACAGTGTTAAAAAATACGTAAACCAACTAACTTGAATTTGTTTCAAACGCAGTTACGCCGTGATTATCACTGTAGGTTTTTGTACTTTTTACCAGTGATAAAGTGCGTTGTAGAAATTAATCGGAGGGTCATAATTAATATATAAAACCCTTTCTGGCTTGTTGGTATATGTACACCTCTTTGGATGGTTTAACACAAATACGCGCGGATATTTTGAGAATTGCGTAGTATGCTTCCGAGCCCCGACGGTGCGAGGAAAAACACGAGCAATGATCAAAATGTCCGCTCGTATTATCTGTTCAAAAACTCGTTAATAATTCATAAAGAAAATACAAAAGAAATTAAAGTTTAATGAGTATCTTTATATCTGATAAAGACACGGCTAAACTTTGCGTCCAATTTTCTAGGCCAAACTTTTCACTTGTTTCGCGAGTACAAATATCTCACGATATTTGTACTTAGTACAAATATCGTGAGATATTTGTCCTCCTCTCTCTCCTCGTATTCCTCTTGCCCGCGCCAGTGATTCAAAAACAATGAAAATTCAACAATTTGGGAAAAGAAAATGTTGGATTATGAATTTCTACTACAGTCTTGCCAAAATACTGCAAGACTTTAATCTAATATAATCAGTAACTGAATAGAATTAATTCGCTTTATTAGTCTGTTTTTTTTTTTTACGAATTCCAAATGAAGTTTATTTCCTAAGATTAACAGGAGCCAGGAGCTGTGTAACCATGGTATGTTTAAAAGATTTCAGGCGCATTTACGCGACATTCATTTTGGGCACGGCACTCCCAAATTTTGGCACGCGGGCCGATAATTTTGGGCACGGCCCGCTTCATTCACACGACAAAATATGGCCAAGTTTTTTTAATGTTAATTTCTAAACGGCACCCCTAACAAATAAACGGCACTCTTAAATTTGCGAGTCCTTGGGCTTATATGACAGCGGTAAACCTATAATTTCAGGCGTGCGACATTGTACGGCGCGGCGGGCCTTTCAAAAAGAAAATGGCAGATTCAGTACATAAAGCAATTCTATGGCTTTACGCTTTTAAAAAGCGAAAACGCCTGTCGCAAATGACGAACGAGACAACGTCCTCCCTTACACCACTCTTACGTGCATTAAAGCGGCGACATTACGGCCTGCTGCAAGCAATTTTGAGCTGTCTAAACCCTCCACGCTCTCGAGAAGTATGGATGCACCCCCATTCTTTTGCGTGGTTTGATATGGTTGAAGCGTCCTTTCCTGATGAGCTGTGGTATTCCAACTTCAGAGTAACTCGTGGAACATTTGCGTACATTCTCCATGAGATTTGTGATGATATATCTCGTCAGGACACACCAATGCGTAAAGCTGTTACACCAAATAGACGACTTGCAATAACCTTGTATTACCTTGCCTCTACTGCAGAATATCGAACGATTGCAAACTTATTTGGAGTATCAGTTGCCTTTGTTTCTACTTGCATTAAGGAGGTGTGCGAGGCTATTAGCAACAAAATGGCATCAGCAATTTCCTTTCCAAGCGGAGATAATCTGCTAAAAGTTATCCAAGGTTACGATGAAGATTGGGGATTTCCAATGTGTGGTGGTGCAATCGACGGAACACACATTCCCATACTCGCCCCGAATGAGAGTCATAGAGATTATATCAACAGGAAGGGGTATCACAGTATTATCATGCAGGCTGTGGTGGATCACAATCACTTGTTCAGAGATGTTGTCACAGGTTGGCCTGGAAGTGTGCACGACGCACGTGTTCTTTCAAATTCGAAAATCTTTGAAAAGGGAAACAATGACACACTTTTCCCACAGAATATTGAGGAAGAAATATCTGGGCAAAGAGTGAATCCAGTTATAATTAGGGATGGTGCATATCCTTTGCTCCAATGGTTGATGAAGCCATACCCAGAAAATAACACTACACCAAGAATTAAAAAACTATTCAATTACCAATTAAGCCGGGCGAGGATGACTGTCGAAAATGCCTTTGGAAAGTGGAAAGGGAGGTTTATCAGATTTTCTAAAAGGGTGGACATGGCGGTATCCTCTGTTGTCAACATTGTAAAAACCTCGTGTATCCTTCATAATATTTGCGAAATTCAAAACAATGAATTTCTTCCTCTATGGCAAATAGATAATGAAGCTCTTGAAGACCTAGCTGTGTTTGCTGATGATGACCTTGCCGCAAAGGATGCAACAGATGTACGTGAAGCACTGGCAGAGTATTTTATGTCTGATTAAAAAACTGTATTTTTTTTTTTGCCAAGTAAATGAGCATAGTATTTTCCTTAAGTTAGGGACCGTTCATTTTTTTATGGGGTGGGGGCTGGCTGGTGGGATTTGGTAAATAGTCTCGGTAGCATATGATGCCCCCCCCCCCCCCCCCCCCGCTACATCAGATATTTTTGCCCAGCCGCCCCTCATAAACCTAATTTTTTTAAATGACCCCCCCCCCCCCCCCCAAAAAAAAAGAAACAAAAAGCAAAGCAAAAAGAATGATTGAGTTAAGTTTAACTTACCAAGCTTAACACAAAAACTGCAGTTAGTTCTTTTTTAATAACTGTTTTCACCTATGAGACATGTCCTTTGTGTACTGCCATTGTATTTTCAATCCAATAAGTACCCCAACTAGGGGGTTCAGAGGCATTCTTCCCCGTGAAAACTTAGAATTTCAAAACAAAGAAACACTATTTTATGCCATTTTGGCAGACATTTTGTACTATTTGTTGGTTCATTTACCACAGTTTAAAGAGAAAATAGTAAAAAAATAATTTGCTGGCCTTGGTAAGCTGACTTTTCCTTTGATCAACAAGGTGCTATTTGTTACTGAGAGTGAGCTTTATCAAGTGATGCTTGAGTTGGTGTTCCATCCATTACAAACTAGGGGGGTCTGGGGGGGGGGGGGGGGCATGCTCCCCTGGGAAAATTTAGATTTTGAAAAAATCAGAAATTCAATTTTATGGCATTCAGGCAGAAAACTTTGCCACATCAAAGATGCTGTCATTACAACATTTTAGGGTAAATTTTGGAGTGCCCACCCCCACTTACAAATAAACTAAATATTTTTCCTGTTTTGGAGAGGGTTTTTCAGGCTTATGTTCAGGCAAAGGATAATCCACATTGATGTGTGTTATGACTATTATTTTAAACCACGTTGTTTTTGATCAATCAAGTGAAAATGCAGACTGAAGGCATTTTGTGAAAATGTAAGGTAATTATGACATACGTTTCATTTGCACATTTACATGACTTCCATATTCATAGTTTGTTTCCACAGTTAATGGCTTATCTTTACGCAACCCCCCCCCCCCCCCCCCCCCTTCAACATAGTTATGAACCCTCCCTAGGTACATGCAAAGTAGCAATACACGTTTTAAGTGACCATTAATATCATACAATCTCTGTTTGTGTAGTTTGTATTACAATAATGTACTTACAAACTTTTGCTACAATAACAAGATACTTTCTAAATAAAGTGCAACATAACTTCAACTGCATTATTAACATTGTTGATACCTTTGAAACACAACTTAAACTGGTCAAACTCAACTTTCCAAGCTTAGCACTATTGCGTCAAAATGAAATGTAAATAATCTGCAAATTAAAGCTTATAATAGGAATTTGAGTGATCAGTTGTAGGATTTTGGTTGGAACTCACACCACCAAATCCAAAGAAACTGCTTGAGGAGAGATTTTCACTGGAGGGAATAGGGGAGTCATTAGTGTCACAGGCATAAATATTGTTGCTGTTGCTGATGGGTTGATGTTGTTGATAATGAGCTGTGTGGACACGGCTGTGAGCTTCTGGTGGATAACCCATCATCATGCGAAGCATTTGCATCTCGTGTTCCCTCTCTTCTCGTCTTCTTTGATTTTCCAGTATGGTTTGCTGCAATCGGAATTCATGCTCCTTTTTAAGTTTGATCTCTTCCAACTGCTGAAGTCTGAAAAATAAAATGTATATTTATAAAGGGTGGGATGTTTTTAGAGTGCCTCATATTAATCTAAAACACTTTTTCTTTTTTTGGTCCTTATAGGCCTGTCCCAAAGCCCCAATGGGACGTACAATAGCAATATAGCTATCTTTTCTACAACAAATATATTTTTTAGCCTTTTAGCCTTGATACCTGAGAAAATCAGTTTCTGAAGCATCCTGAAACTTCTGAAATACCACATCCAGAGACTTTTCCACATTACTCTTTCTTTTTTTCTTTGTTGTTATAGCTGGTTTTTTACTCTCTTTTTTAGGCTTAGGAAGGTCAGTTTTCTTAGCATCTCCAGCAGGAAGGGCATTGTCATTTGCACTGTTTCCACTTTCGCCTATCACATCAAAAGCTGTAATAAGAAATGATGCAATTAAAAGTGAAAATTGAAGGATTCTTATTCTAATCTAATTTTTGTGTCTCTCCACCCATGTATGACATTAATTTCGCTTGATAATGTTGACAGCAACTTCCCAACAAATATATGGAAATTATCTCAAAATTCTAACAATTTGTTCCCTATTCCAGCTTAAGTTATTTGAGTAACATATTCCCACAGGGTAGCCAATTCAACTCAAAGGATGGTATATAGAGGGGCCTAGCTGCATCTACAACTAAAGTATTTTCATTGTATTTTAGCTAAAAAAAGGCCAAGTGAATGACTTACTTTCACCCATTAAACCTGAACCAATCTCCTCCTCATCGCAGTTTGGGCATGAAAATTCATCAGCATCTGAATACACCTTCACGCTACTTCCTGAGGAATGAACTCCTGCTGAATGCATAACTTGTTCATAGTTACATGTGTCACATTTTCTAACATGCATTTCACCCTCTCCATATGTATTTATCAGGTCTTCCTCAATAGCTGCAAGCAAAGATATTTTGAATTATTAACACTGTAAATCTGTGTTAAATGTCTGCCTGTTGTTAAATAGAACTCAAGTGTGCACATCCAAATATTTTTCAATATGGCCTTACATTCTTTTAGCACATGTGATGCACCAGCTTTCTAGAAAAGAAAACTAAACTACAATACGCAGTTAAATAGCCTCTCTGAACTTACAAGTGTTTTGAGCCTCTCGTTCAGCCACTGTGTCTGTCACTAATGGTGGATTAACATTATGTTTTTGAGACATGAATCCATCCATTTTTGTAAAGAATTTCCATTCTTTAGCCCTATTTGTTCCACTCCTCCGTTTCTTATCTTTTTCTGTCTTATATTTCTGCCTTAACTTCTTCATCTTGTTGATGACATCCTTTACAGAGAACCCTTCACAATATCCTTGTTTTTGTAGCTGAACCTGCAGTGAAAGCATTTGTGCATAAGCTTACTGCATTGATCTATGGGTTAAAGCATTTCGGCCTATCATATGTTAGATGTTAATTAACAGGGTTTAAAGTTTATAGAAACAGTGCCAAAGAGCGTGATCAACGCTCTCAAATATAATATTTAGTAAACAGTTCATATGAACGTTTTCAAGTCTGTGATCTGTTGTCAACACAAAGGTTCTGATTCACTGTTGTAACCAAGATACTTGCAGTGATTAGAAACTTGTAGATATTTAACTAGCTCTCTTCAAGAACATTTATAAATCATTATAGTACATAATAATTATTTAGACCGTTGTTCAACGACCATTTTTTGTGCTGCACGAGAAAAAACGAAAGTTTATCTAGATCTTTCTACCATTTACAGCAGCTACATTTTTAGCTTAAACGTAACGATCACTTACCAGCACTGTTTTGTAAACCTGAGCCGATTCTTTGGACGTTTTCGCTGCGTCCAATGAAAACTGTATGGTTTCATCACCCCAGATCTCTATCAATTGAATTGTTGCCTCCTCTGACCAAGTAACAGCCCGCTGAGTTTTGCGAGGTGTTAGTGGTTCGACCAAAGAAGAAGACGCCATCTTGGATTTGCTCCTGTTTTTATCCATAAGGCCTTGCAAGATTCGAAAAATTTGGGCACGGCACCCCTAAAAAGCGGGCCGGGACTACCTCCAGAGGTGGTCTCGGCCCGCCTAAATTTTTCGGCACGCGGGCCGAAAAATTTGCATTTACACGGAAAAAATCAAGCGGGCTGTGCCCAAAATTATCGGCCCGCGGGCCAAAATTTAGGAGTGCCGTGCCTAAAATAAATGTCGTGTAAATGCGCCTTTCTTCACTGGTGCCCTGATTTGTTTGGAAATTTTGA
Organism: Meandrina meandrites; assembly: GCA_963693305.1. Classification (NCBI taxonomy): domain Eukaryota; kingdom Metazoa; phylum Cnidaria; class Anthozoa; order Scleractinia; family Meandrinidae; genus Meandrina; species Meandrina meandrites. The sequence goes on from OY855903.1 coordinate 62,831,002, forward strand.
CTGACTTCATTAATTAGTTTTGCCCCCCATTCGTCGCCCTCTAAATATTTCCTGTATCTCATAACTATAAGGCATTGATTTTTTTCTAAGTTGTTCCCTCCAGTCTGATCAATTATTTCTCTTTATCAACCGACTAACTACGGATGATGCAGCCTGTTTGACCAAAAGAAGCAATAAATTTTATCGATTTTTGCAAAAAGAGTCCGGAGCATTACAAAAGTTAAAAAACAAAAAAGCTCAATGTCATTGAAAAATCGATGTTTACTTGACAATGAACAAAGAAAACTAATTTCACACGTACGGTACACACCGTTGATATGCATGTGTTTTTTTTCTTTATTGATTTCGCATTGTTTATGTGTTTATGCATGCTGTAAGTTCTTCGTCCTCCAAAATGGAAGCGGGGCAGAAAAAAAATAAAACAAACACGAAGAGAAGTTATTTCACCCGAGTGTACATAAAAGTTTTGAAAAACAATCTTATTGCTTTAGATGTAATTCAACACAATAATAAATGATAGCATAAGGGCCGATTCGCACTAGCGGACAAGTTTTAAATGTCATAACATTTTTGACAAAAACAAAATTGTCGGGACAAGTCAGAAACATTTTGAAGAAAACAAAAGTTGTGATTATTATTACAATAGCTCTGCACGTGGTTCTGGCATCCGGGTACATTTCTCGGCACGGTCGTCTTGTACAAATATCAAATAATCAGGCAGGTCCACGTGGTGAAAGATTTTAAAACGATTTGCATTTGAAGTGCGCGTGTAGTGATGTTTTTGTGCTGACCTGCGGGGAAAATGTGGCAAGTAAACTATTTCTTTTCCCCTCCATTTATCGGCACAAACTGGTTCCCTCCGCATTCATTTGTTTCAACCCCGGTATTACCATCCTTCCACGACCTCACCTCAGCACGCAAACATGTTTTGCCGCCTATCGCGGAAAAATTTTGCGTGTTGTTTTTTAGTACAATCCAGGCCAAACACAATAGCCAACCAACAACGTATTGTTATCTGGTATTATGAGGGGCGTTGGAATGCGACTTGTCATGACTTGTCCTGCCTTGAGGCAGGACATCGGCCCCTTTGAAGATTTGTCCGTTTTGACAAAATTTGCACTTGTCCGACAAGTCGTTCGCACTTGTTTTTGCGATTGGTTGACAAAATGTATCACGCGTGCAACGCGGACCAATCATAAGACAACTGCTTCTTTGTTTTCCTGAATTGTTTGACAAGTTCTGGGTCTCAAAAAACGTATTTGCACTTGTTTTCTGTAACAAGTGACACATAAGTGATGAAATCTACCAATTGTTACAAAGTTTGTCCGCTAGTGCGAATTGGCCCTAATTTTATTCGTAAAGTAGAAGGCAACGTTTTTTCTTCTATAATTAATTTTCCGATTAACGCATGCAAATCGACAAAAGCTATTGTTACTAAATTGACTGCAGTTATAAACAGTATAATATCATTCATAATGTAAGAGGTTACCGCCTCTGCCAATTTTCATACAACTCCTCCTGTTTTGAGAAAATAAATTGCCACCATCTTCTCCCAGCAAAAATGGGGCTAATCGCGTTTTTAATCATTGGCGTTTTTCACCCTTCACCAAGCATGGCCAAGCGTCTGAGAAAGAATCACGATTTTTTAAAGCTTCTTGCCAATTTCACGGGCACACAAGCTAATCTGTGTGGAGACTAGTTCTTGACCCTGCTTTGTTTTTAAAGGCACATCCCAGGCATACTTGCTGAAAATGTCTATGCAGGTAAGCAAGTATTTGTAGCCTTTGTTATAGCGAATGAGGTTTTGGACATCACAAAGATCTGCCTGAAATTGTGCGTCTATGCCGGGGACAATGACGCGACTTCGTTTGTAATGTCGTCGGGCAGGCTTGTGGAGTGTGTAAACATCTTGCTGACTTAACCAATCTTGCACTTGTTTGCGAGAAATTTTACTGTTTCCCTCTTCTTTGACTGCTCTGTAAACAGCATCCAAATAAACCACCGAAACTTGCGGGATGACTTGGATCGAGGTAAGTACTCGTGAGCTTTTTCTCCATCGCAGAACTCTGAGTTTTGGACAATTACTTTACCACCACAGCAAGCTAATACACAACGAATGCGGTTAAAAATTCGTTCAAATCCCAAGGCGGATGAAGGTGGACAGCAACCCATCAAGGAGAAGTGAGCACTGTGAAGTTTACTTGTTAACGATAATTCTCTTCTCCATACACACTTAAATATCCATTCAATAATCCGATTAAGAGTAGGGAGGAGAAAGTGGTATAATTGGTTCCACTCCTCCACGGTCAATCCTAGCTGTTCCGCAAAATTTAAAAATATCAATAATCTTCCCCAGTTAACTGCTGGAAAGACTTCTGAATGAAGAAATTTTAACTTGTCAAGCATTGATCTTGGGAGATGGGAAAATTCATCCTTGAGGGATGCTATTTCATTCGAGGGAACAACAATAGTTCTTGCCATAAGGCGGTACCGGTAAAAACCGATTCGATGTATAGAGAGAGCTTAACCCATGTTAACCTGAATAAAAGATAAGCACACACTGACTTAAAATCCTTTAATGAACACACTTTATTACTTCAAACATAAAATTTATTTTGAATTTCATTTACTACATGATCAAGATCCATTAGTTCTTCTTTTCTGATAATATTTTCAGGACATTTTACTTCTATTAAGTCAACGTTCTTAACCTCTTCGCGAGCTTCCGTAACATCTTTACATTTCAATCCACAGGGGCCGTAATAAAGAGCATACAGAATATGCTCTTGTAGCTCTCTTGGTTGAACGATCTCACTATCCAGTTCGAGGAAAGTAAGATATATACTGGTCCAAGGCAACTTTGCTAGCTCGAGCAACTATACCCCCCACGTTTTGTCCAACTTGAAACCAAGCGTAGCGCACACACTTTCAGCCGTTTTTAGAACCTCACTCAAGTCGATTTTGTCTCTAACATCATCGTGGTAGTAGAACCAGCTATCTTCACTGTCCATCATAACACACGTGTGCTGTCTTTGACTTGGGTGGTGAATAGCACAGCCATTACAACTATTTACTTTCTCTTCTTGAATGAGGAAGTCAATTATTGCGGCATATGTTAGCTGGAACACATGACCGACAAGAGAAGCGATCCGTTGACGTTGTACCTTTTCCACTTCATCCACAGTTAACTGCGTTTTAGTGCTCGAGGTAAGCTTAATGATGGCCATCACTTTACTTTACTCACAGTTTGCGAATGATGCGCTTCGCAGCAGGGGAGCTTTTAAAATGAACAATCTGGTTAAAAATAATTCCATTACATCATTTTTCTATTTTTAGAACTATTATGAGATTCCACCACCTAAACCGGGGATTATGGGGGGTGTATACTATTTTTAGATGATGAGGTCATCATTTTTTGAGGATGTCAACCCCAAGGGTTACTGTGACGTCATACCTCCCTTCCCTCCTGGTTATTGCGACGTCATACCCCCAGCTATTGTGACGTCATTCCTCCCGGCCCTCCCGGCGTTGTAGCCCCCTTTTATATCTACTCACAAAACACAAGAATAAATTTCTACACAAAAATTTAACTTGAATGAAAGGATATTTCTCAATGCAAATTCGAAACCGCAAACCATCACGCAGGGTATAACTTTCTTGAATGAATAAATTCGTGTTGTTTTCAGCTGAAGGAAAATTCAGTGGTGAATAATAAATACAGAGCGTTTACCAACTGTCTCCGCGGACACTGTGAGGTTTGTTTCATTACCTGTTTATAGTCCATATTTTGGCCACAGAGATGTAAATTTTATTTAGCTTGTACATATTAACATGCGTCAAAAACACGTCTCAAAACGCGTGCACGTGGAAGCTGCATCATTCGGTGAGGATGTTGAATCGATACTGAAGTTGATATTGAAGTTCGCAATACTTGCCAAGCCAAACCAACAAAATAAAAGTGTTAATAATCAAAATAAAAATACTAACAAGCTCTAGTTATTAACATTCCTGACTTCCAACTTGCTACATTAAGCAAAAGATGAACGAACAGTTGCACGTAGTCTCTCTGCAGTCTCTGTTCTTCGGCGGGCATTCTTCGCCGTATTTAATTTGTTCTTCGGCGGGCACTTTTCGCCGTATTTAATTTTCTGATCAAAAAGTCGTTGGGACTGCATCCTCTTTAAGGCAAGTCGAGAGACTTGAACATGTTGAAGGCAGAACCCAAAAACCTCCTTACTGGTAGATTTTGTTTAATACAGTTTTCAGTGAAATGAGCCTCATAAATATGTGAGTGTTTGTTTTGGTTCAAACAATTCTCTTTTCATTTTTACAACCCAACGTTCTCTAAATTTTGAATCTTCAGAAAACTTAAAAGTACTTACTATAGACTTTGTATTATTTCAGTTTGTTGCTGCTCAAAACAACATGATTTTCCGCTTTAAACGAAGTCACCGACTTGGTGAACTTCAGAACTGAATGGCTTTGAATTTCCCGCAATCTTACAGGTCACCAGCAGTGACGTCTTAGTTGTGTTTCCGACAATTTCTCGACAATTTTTCCGACTGCTCCACGATTATGAAGGCCAATAATAAGCACTTTTAAACTTGCAATATCTCTGCGATGCAAAGTCCAATTACTTTGAAACTTCAAAATATGTTTATTTGGCTCTTAATTAACAGATTGGGCTAAAATAAAGAAAAATCAAAATTTTGGTTCATTTGACCTTTAAGTTGTTTCCACACGTCTTCCAAAAATTGATATTTATAGCCGTGGTTTGATTTCTTTCCGCAAAGTAAGGTTCCATCTTCGTATTGCCTACCACTGATTTCAGAATACAGCCGACTCCCGATAACTCGAACCTTCAAGGGAAATTGAAAATGGTTCGAGTTATCGGGAGTTCGAGTTATCGAGAGTTGAGAACAAATCACCGAAAATATGTAAAAAACGGTGTTCACTGTATTTGATTCATACAATGTACATTTTAACCAAATTTAATTGTATAGAAGTCGAGTAATAATAGAACAATACATTACTCCCGAGATTACTGTATAAATCAGAACGTAACGTGAAACAAAACAAAGCAGCAGGATAAGTACAGGTAATGGGAACTTTGCAGGTTTAAAAGAGAACAATGTTGGGTTATTGCTACCGAGTTCATGTGATTTACTTTTTCGAGAAATACAGTGTAGTCATAATACGCCCTGACGCTTCTCAACTAATCTGTTACTATCGAGTATCCTTGAAAGTTTTCTAACATTGGATTTGAAAGAATCGGTATCAACCTAAACCAAAAGTAGACTGAACACGTTTTGTGTAATGCAAAAAAAGGCAAAGAATTAATACATGGCTGCTTCAAAATAAATTCAATTTTTTTGGTCTACAGTACACTGTTTGTTTTGACCTGTCACGTATTGACAAACATGTTTCGAGTTATCGAGGGTAAAATTATATGGAAAATGACCTGAAGGGAAACGAAAATTGGTTCGAGTTAGCGGGAGGTTCGAGTTATCGAGGGTTTGAGTTACCGAGGGTAAAATTACAGTATATGTATGACGGAAATCCAGGGGAAATCGATTTTGGTTCGAGTTAGCGCGAGGTTCGAGTTAGCGAGGGTTCGAGTTATCGGGAGTCGACTGTAGTTTACACCAAAAATCGGCAAAATCCCCATGACGTAGCTCCTTTAATTAAATGGTTAATCCATAAGTAGCAACGATACGTTGAAATCACCAACAAAAGCGAACTGTTAATTAAGGACCGCGAACAAAGATGCTGCGTACCATTCGCACAGAGGCAAAATCAACCAACCCAGGAAATATAAAAGGGAATTTTGGCTATATTACAAGAAATGTTTCGGACGTTTTCGAACCATTTCACTTTTGCAGCAAATGATTCCCTATTTCCACGCCGAATCTAAAATATGAAAAAAAAAAAAAAAACGTTTCTGAACGTTACCAGAAGCAGCTAACGGTTTGTCTGTTTTCGAGAAAAATGTTTTCACAACGACTGTTTGCGGGGCCTATAGAAACACAGCTTTAATCGTGGGTGTCCATTGCTGCATGGAAGTTTCTAAACATCAACAAAACTGTTTAATTTAACATCATACGGAGCAGTTAATTGCATTTTTAGTCTTTCCAGAGCAACAATAAATTAAAACGACTAATGTAAACTTCTGCTCACACGCAAAATGAAGCCGGAGAAAAACAAAACAATCCAGGGTACACGTGAATTTTTTCTATGTTGCTTTTCAGTTATTAAGGCACATTTTGCAAGATTTCAATGGAAGACAAAAAATTGCACTCCCTATGTGATGTTTGTATTCACCAAAATTAATGTCAGTGTGTGCTATTAATAATTCACTACTTGATGCCAGCATGCATATATATCGGTTTGTTAAAACAACCTGCCACATCTTCTCTCTCTAGTGAAGTGTGCTTCCATACTGTTTAATCAGCCTTGCATTTACCTTCGTCAATTTGAAGTTTTCAGCCAGGATGGCTCTTATCGTGCTCATATTTATCGGCGTTTTTCACGTCTCTGAAATTATTGCATCTTCTCAGCCCAGTACCCTTATTTATCGTCATCAGAATCTCCAGGCTTACGATGGGAACTTTAAACCCGAGCGTTACCATTACTTATCAGGGACAACAATTACATCTACTTTTACCGTGGATACATTCGACTGTGTTTTTAAGTGTTTGAGCGAAACAAAGTGTTATTCGTTCAACATGGCTGCATTTGCTGACTCTAGAGGTCTTCATCTGTGTGAGTTGTTAGCTACGGATAAGTACAGAGCAGCGAAAAGTGATCTTCAAGAAAACAGCACTTTTCATCATTACAGCCCGTTGGTGAGTTTAAAAACTTAATTTTAACCAATACTTTTCTATCCTTAGCATAATTTTAGGGAAATTATTCATTTGAAAATAACAGAAAGGGGCGACTATATGTCGATTGTATAGGTTCTGAACTCTTTCATTACGGCAATAATCTTTAAATCTATACCAGTTGTAAACCGTGGTACTTTTAATTTATCTGTTATCCAAAACTTCACGCAAATTGGTAGATTGTATTCCTTGGAATGAGTTCCCGTCAAGCTGAGCATAGCTTCCCAGGTAACTGTATGACAGTTTTAAAGAGAATGTCTTCTAGTTTTCTTTTTCACTCTTTTTATCTTGATTGTGGATACTACCGCTAATGCCGGCCAGGGCCAGGAGATAATACGGCCAAAAATTTCATTTATACAGAGACACACAGCTAAACTAAAGTGCTTTCGTTATGCTCTAAGAAGAAAGGTGTAAAGGAAACGCCGAGCTTTTTCTATCACTGAATAATAATGATGACTTGCATTATAAAAGAAAAAAAAATCAAACTCGTATAAAAGCCGTCAAGCTCATCGGACATTACATTGGACATTGCCATACTCAAGGAATGTTGACGGCAGAGGAGACCTGTAATATTTTTGAAAAGGCAAATCCGATTCATGCAGGTGGTTTCCACCATCTTATATATAAATGCGACACATTTGTGCAGGATATCAATTAAAATAATCCTTTCTAGTTTTTGAATTCATTAATTTTAATTCAAGCTAACTTTAGATTCTTTTCGGCTCAAACCATGCGTAGTCCACGTGGTATGTTTGTTGCGGCTGTTTGTCTTTTATTTCTTGTCCAATTGGAATGGCCAAGGAACAAGAGTGTTTATGAAGCTTATTCTACTTTATTAACATCATTTTTTTGCGGAGAAGCCTTGTTCAGTTTAGTGTTTGAATATGAAGATGGTTCAATCGTCGTTTGCATGGAGCGATGACTGAATTAGCCAAATGTCCAGCAGAGAAAGAAACATTAACATCATCAGTATTTTATTCCAATAAGAAGTACTAGAGAATGTCTTCTTTCAGTTATTCCCCAACAAAAAAAAAAATAAAATAAAATAAAAAAACGATTTCGTCCGATAAAAGATCTTAATACTCTGACGAAACACCAGGTACGCTTATTATTGATTTAAGTTGCTCTACGGAGGAAGGGTATATATGACGAGGTGCTTGTCTGTTTTTCTCCCTGACATCTCTGAAGTACCCAAATTACCAGTGATTTTTAATAATCTACCATACTTACATTCACGATTCATGTTTCTTTCACAGTTTCCATGCAAGAAAAACAACCCGTGTCAGAATAATGGCGCATGTGTTCCTAACTTTGCACAACATGATTATTACTGCGATTGTCATCCAGGATTCGCCGGTATTTTTTGTGAACGTACCGGTAAGGAAAACCGTTACAGTGTATTTCTTTTGCAATTTACAGAAGGAAACGTGACCGGCTATAGTGCACTTATAATGTAACCTGGGAGGGAGTCCCCGCTGCCCTTTCTTTTGGTATTTCCGTGGTAAACGCTTCAGACACGCTTGGAAAACAGCTCAGTTGCATGTTTAAGAGATGGACCAGTATTATAACTATTTCATCTTTTTTCTTTTTCTTTCTTTTTTTTCCCTTTTTTTTCGGGGGGGGGGGGGGGGGGGGGGCGTAATAACCCTCTGAAATATCCTGCACAGCAAAAGTAGAGAAACAAAACTTCATAGACGGCAAGATAAAGGTGAAACTGTACGAGCTAAAGGTAAAAAAAAATTCTTGCACAAACACATGACAGGAAAAATTGAAGCTCAGAAACATTTTTCATTTCCCCCCCCCCCCCCCCCCCCCTCCAGAAAAAAAAGTTCATCCCTAATAACTTTAAATATTTGATTGATGTACACTGGAGAGGCCTAAGAAAACGAGTTTAATCGCTTTCTACACAACATTCCTCGCTCGACATATCTGACCTCGTGCTCGCTGTCTTGGGCACAAGTAATCTTAAGTTAAGCCTTAAGGCAGTTCTGATAACCAGCGGCCGCTAAGTTCACGGATCCACGAGCTGCACACTTTGACCACACACAATGTAGAAATTAAGTGCTTGGTGTATTAAGTATCGATAAAAATTCAGGTTAGTAAATAACCAGGTTCTTTTAGTATGTTGCAGTCTGTACAAAGATTGGCGTAAAAGACGAGTTGACTTGTGTTAAACTTGACGTAAGCGATTCTCATAAATGTCGCTGGAAGTTATTCTTTGGGCGACGCTTTACAGCAATATATTTGACATCCGTTTGTGTAACTCTACTTAGGAAAAACCTGTAGTGACATAAAATCTCACAGCTCACAAGCTGTCAGTGGTTCTTACTTCATCGATCCTGATGGAGAAGGAGGGTACGAGCCGTTTACTGTGTACTGTGACATGACCGACAAGAATGGAGTTGGCGTGACAGTTGTCGGTCACGACAGTGAGGCTAGAACGCTGGTTAATGGATATGAGGGCCAGGGCACCTACTCACGTGATGTTCACTACATTGCAACAGGCTTGACTAGCATGCCACAGCTGGCTGGTCTGGCCACTGCTTCCACCAACTGCGAGCAGTTCATCAAATACGAATGTATGGGCAATCCTATTCTCTACAATGGCGTCAAATACGGCTGGTGGGTGTCACGGAATCAAGAGGATATGAACTATTGGGGAGGAGCTACACCAGCTGATACATACAAATGCGCATGCGGTTTGACAAACTCATGCGCAGACCCCAACGACGGATGTAACTGCGACATAGACGATAGCGAGTGGCGAGAGGACAGCGGTTTTCTCACTGAAAAATCTGACCTCCCCGTGATACAGTTAAGATTCGGAGATACCGGAAACGCTGGTGAAGAAGGTTACCACACACTTGGAAAATTCAAATGTTATGGCACAACTGCAACAGGTACAGGTGAACTAAACATTCTTACACAAAGTCAAGACGGAAAAGAATTCAGTTTAGAAAAATTGTCCAATCCCCCACCCCCTGCCCAACGCAAAATAAAATGGTTGACCCCAAATTACCCTGACTATTTCTTTAATATACACTGGGCAGACCAAAGAAAACGAGTTTCAGCGCCTTCGACACACACAACAATCCTCGCTCGACATACCGTAGAATTCCGGTTATAAGACCCCCCGCTTATAAACCCTTCCGCTTATAGGCCCATCTACCTGGAAATAAAATGCAAACAGCGGCAACAAACATAACACGTGAACTACGCATGGTTTGAAAAATAATCTAAAATTGACTTGACGTTTTGCATGCTACAAGTAAATTTTAGATTATTTCTCAAACCATGCGTAGTTCATGTGTTACGTTTGTTGCCGCTGTTTGCATTTTATTTCTCATTAAATTGAAATGGCCAAAGAACAAGAGTGTTTATGATCTACCTGGAAACAAAAAAAATATATCCGTTTATAAGCCCCTCGGGACATCAACCCCCCTCTGCCTGAATGACAATAATGAACGGGACACAAAATTTTGCTTTATTACGACTTTTTAACCTAAAAACGTTTCTCGATCAACACTGCCGTGGCTCGTTTGGAAACGTTTTTTTATTCCGCTTATAAGACCCCCCACCCCCTCCACCCGGATATAAGCCCCTCCGTTCATATAAGCCCACCCAAAACCCCTTAAGAAGTTGTATAAGCCCAGGGCTTATAACCAGAATTGTACGGTATTTGACCTCGTGCTCGCTGTCACGAGCGCAGGTAATCTTGGGTAAAGCCTAATAAGATAGTTCTGATCGTCTGATGGCAAGCGGCCGCTATATACACGGCACCGGGGACAGATCCATAAGCTTCCAGCTTTGAATACACACAATGTAGAAATTAAGTGCTTGGTGTATGACGTAACTAAAATAAACATTTCCACAGTTCAGTTACAGTTTAGAAAATAATTAGCCTGCGTCGCAGACGGAACTAATCCTCGGTACCGGGGATTAGTTCCGTCTGCAATGCAGGCAAGTAAATAACCAGGTTCTTGGAGTTAGTGCAATCTGTGCGAAGACATACCTAAAAAATGAGTTGACTTGTAATAAACTCATAAAAAAATAAAATGTCGTTGAAAGTCATTTTTTGGCGACGTTTTACAGCAATATATTTGACAACCGTTTGTGTAACTCTATATAGGAAAAACCTGCAGTGACATAAAATCTCACAGCTCACAAGCTGTCAGTGGTTCTTACTTCATCGATCCTGATGGAGAAGGAGGGTACGAGCCGTTTACTGTGTACTGCGACATGACCGACAAGAATGAAGTTGGCGTGACAGTTGTCAGTCACGACAGTGAGGCTAGAACGCTGGTTAATGGATATGAGGGCCAGGGCACCTACTCACGTGATGTTCACTACATTGCAACAGGCTTGACTAGCATGCCACAGCTGGCTGGTCTGGCCACTGCTTCCACCAACTGCGAGCAGTTCATCAAGTACGAATGTATGGGCAATCCTATTCTCTACAATGGCGTCAAATACGGCTGGTGGGTGTCACGGAATCAAGAGGATATGAACTATTGGGGAGGAGCTACACCAGCTGATACATACAAATGCGCATGCGGTTTGACAAACTCATGCGCAGACCCCAACGACGGATGTAACTGCGACATAGACGATAGCGAGTGGCGAGAGGACAGCGGTTTTCTCACTGAAAAATCTGACCTCCCCGTGATACAGTTAAGATTCGGAGATACCGGAAACGCTGGTGAAGAAGGTTACCACACACTTGGAGAATTCAAGTGCTATGGGAGTGCATGAATATTGTCTGTCTTTTACAAAATACATATCTTCTAAATTCTTAATTAATTAATTAATTAATTAGAATTAATTAATTAATTAGAACAATTTCTTTTCTCAAGGGCAACGCGAGCGTGATCCTCTGTTTATCGGCAAACTCAGCCGTGTACTACTCGAAATCCGCGAATCTGATTGGTTCTCCCATTGTTTATTATTTAACAAATAAAGAAGCCTAAGCCATGTTTTATACTGTCATAAAACACGACGGGCATTTGAGAACACGAGGAAATGTAGAAAACATGAGCCGCAGGCGAATGTTTTCTACATTTCTCGAGTGTTCTCAAATGTCCGGAGTGTTTTATGACAGTATAAAACATGGCTTAGGCTTCTTTCTTTGCTTTATGATATAGATTTTAGACGCCGCGAGTGGAAAGTTAAATTAAAATACTTGTAAATGTACAACGAGCGATTGAACGAAGATGAAAAGCAGCAAATAGTTTACCGGAAGACCAGAAAACTGACACAATTTCATTCATTGTTCGACGTAAGTTTGTTACCTTTCAATCTTTATCTTGTCCTTTTGAACTTCAATAAACTTCACCGACTCTGAGTGCAATTTCCTTTCAGCAGTAGTCTAGATGACAGCCGTGGAGCCGTAAACAAGTACAATATGTAAACACTTGCTTCGCTTGTCTTGCACAAGGCGTATAATTTCCAGAAAAGCTATTGCTTCGGATCTTCCCGTAAACCTTAATTGTTGTCGCAATTTTCCAGCATGAATAGACGATTTAAGAGGAGATTGTCGAGGAAAATCTTCGAAAGAAAACTCTCTCGCTCGCTGTCGTTGCGTGTTTCATTAAACTCAAGGAGTGAACACCGCGCCACAAATTTTCCCGCCTCTTCATACTATCACTTCGTTTACATCAAAATGAAATGTCCAGTGGATTTATACTTCAGTAAAAAGCAATTTAATAAAAACAAATATTCCATTCGCCCCTGTTGGATTCGAGTGGTTATAGCCAACGAGGCGCGAAGAAAGCTGACGAAAAACAATAAAACATGATTTTTCTATGTTTTATACTCTGATAAAACATAGGTTTTTAGCCAATCAGAGCGCGCGCAGACTCCTATCTATATTATAATCGCTTATAGAACCTAGTCACGTGCGCGTTGCTCTCAAAAGGAAATTATTCTTGATTTTAAACACGGAGCGAGCCAATAAAAAGGCCCCGTCTAACACTTTGTTGGCTTCAATTTTAAAAAGGCGCGTCAAAGTATTCGGTCATGAAAGAGAAGAGCTCCGCAAATTTTTCTTTTTAAATGCGATCCCAGTTCATTTATATGGAATTAACAAGCTAATGTACAATATAAACTACTGAATAATCTTTCTATACAAGCTAAAAGAAAATTTAAACCGAATTTATGTAATAATCCTGAAAATTCAAAATTGATGTCCATCATGCACAAACACTGTTACGACATGAAAGCTCAAACAGATAATGCTGAACACATCAATGACAATCGTTTCAGTATTTTGCTTTTATGGGTCAAGAATTCAAACAACAAAGATAACAATGCTTTGGAAAAAATCTCTACATTTCGAAATTCGGCGAACTATGAGCTAATATACGCTCTTTACAAACGTTCTTGTTATACTATCGTAAAACGGGAACAATCACCAAATTCAATTTTGAAGCGACAAAATTCAAAACTACAAGTTTCGTTTGCTCTTTGGCTAGCTTTTATGTGGCATATCCTTGACTAAAACCTTATTCTTCAGCAATAAGCGGATTAAGATTTCAGAAAATGAATTTATAAATATTTATTTGTTTACTTGCAATGTATTTATCCAATGTAACTGTATTTCAGTATCGGCGCTCAGCTCAGGTCGCTTGCGGGCAGGAAATTCTGTGATTTTGCAAAACAGTGACTGATAGCTACAGGTATCTTTCACTATTTGTAAACTCGCTTTCGATTTTTTGCACCCAAACAACGTAACAAAATCGAGAATTTTATACAGTAGAATCTTGATGCTATTTCTTGTACTGCTTTGAATCTACTTTTAGTTTAGAAAACGAGATAAAGTCTGGATCACGCCACACCAAAAGCCAGTTGATTGCATTTCCCAACCAATGAAATCGTCTCATTGGAATTTGTGATTGGCAGGGATTGGCAGGCTGAACAGTTCAGCCTCGTTATATAGGATCGCTTAAGGTGGTTAAATCTGGTGTAAAGTTGGTTATCCAACTTTACACCATCAATTAAATGTTGTTAAAGGTGGTTAAACCGACCTTTACGCTGCCATGTGTAAAGGTGATTTAAAGCTGGTGTAAAGGAGTCTCTTTATATGCCTTTATACTTGAGTGTAAAGCTGGCATAAAGGTCAGCTTTAAAAAATGTAAAGTTAGCGTAAAGCTGATTAAATTCCAAATTTACGCAAGCTTTACTTAAGCCCTACACCACAGTAAAGTTATGTTTTCATGCTCTGTAAGTTTCCAGTGGACTTCAACCCTTTGGAGTGTATATACCAAAACAATTATACTACTCGCCCTCGTTTTCCATGAGCGAATGGTTAACGAGGCACGTGTAGAGCATGCGTCTATTACCATGATTACTTGAGCCCGCGCTAAATTTGACCGTGTGATATCTGTGTGAAGCGTGAGTGTGTGTGTGAAGTTCCGTTTTCGTCGTTCACACTAACAATCCTTGACATGGTGGCGTTTTCAAATTTATCCACTCTGGAGTTTGCAAAACACTCTGTTTTTGGTGACCCAGGACGTCGTTTTTACTGTGGAGGCGAGGCTGATTCGGAGCAAAAATGTTGTGTTTTGAAATTTATCCGGCTTTGTGTGGACGTAGCCTAGGTTATAGAAAGATAACAACTTGAAAACCAATTAGATTCGCGGATTTCTAATGTAACACGCGTGTTACACTGTAATATGGATTTGTTGTTAATGAGAACTTTTATTTCTAAATAACTCCACGTTATCTAAGAGCCCATGGGTTCGATTCCCGTCGAGGACTAAGAGTTTTTTCTTTATCGCATTCTCGTGACAAATGCTCATTTCATCTTTATGAATTCCAAGTAAATATGTAAATAATAAATAAGCTGACACGAATTTACGATTTACCTAGCCAGCGTAGCTTGGCGTTCTAGTCAGTCACGGAGAGCGAGAAATCGCGCGCGCGAGCAAAGCGACGGCGGGGCAGAAAGAACGCCAGCCGCCAGACGCCTCTTAAACGGGAGAAATCTTTTCACGTAATTATGTAAATAATACGCATAATTTGTGAAGACCGGAAATAAAAATGTGACATGTTCTGTCAAACTCACGTGTAGTACAGGATGTACAAAACAAATAAATCACGGGAAAATTATCAGGGCACACATTCGTTTTTGCAAAATGGCTACAAATTCGGGAGGTCCAAAGAAAAATTCATCTGCGAGTCGAAGCGGGGGGAGAAAACCAGTTAAAGTTTCAAATGATCACTGCCGAATTTGAAATTCTTCTTTTTCCTTAATGGGGACCAAATGTTCAAATGAGAACCTGTTTTTGCCTTCGGGAAGGAAAGAATGCGCTGGTTGTGTGTTGGTGGACACTTTGTTCATTGTTGGTGTGAAGCTGGTCCAAGATCCAGGAAAATCAGATAAAGTTTGCTGCAAGGAAAATCAGAAATGCAGCCGACTGCTCCACGTTTATCACCGGGAAATTGACAGAGAATGACGCCGAGCCCAAGGAACAACAAACGACCGGTTTAGAAGAAAATTCATCTACCCCGTCAATGCGTCAAAATCGCTCGCGGCAAGTCCAAGTTCAAAGCGACAGAAAAGATTGTTGCCGACAACAGTAACACCAGTGCGAGCATTCTTCTAATTCAGCTGAACTTAAAGAAGACAACGCAGCAGCACGAAAACCTCGCAAGCGCAAATCGGCCAGCTGGTCTTCAATAATACTTATTAATGGAGCAATGACAATCAATGTAGCGCCGGTATTTTCACAGCTGTTCAGTAAAGAAAACGCTTGATAAATGCGGCACCGTTTGCTCTTGTTCGTTTTTTTTAAAGTGCCTATGAAATGAAAAATCAAGCTATTAAAAAATAAGCTCATTTAAAAGGCCTTTCAAAGCAAAGAAGTATGGCGTTTTTCTTTTTCTGATATCTTCTTTCCTCCCAGAGATATTCAGGTTTCTTATAATATGCAAATTAGGTACTGATGACGTCACAGGGTGTGAAGTTTAAGGCTCAAAAAACAAAATTAAGAATATCTCTGGTAATAATTGGACAATCTACTTTAAACTTGCCAAGCTTGTTGCACCCAAACAAATACACCAGCCGGTGTATGTTTTGATGTTGCTATGGCAACACACTCGGGTCCAGATCTCTGTCATGCAGAAATGATAATTCCTGTATTTGATCTTCAACAAAGATTGGTTGCTTCTTTTCGTTTGATAAGGAGACCTAGTGTAGTGCAAGCGTTGTATATTTTGCAAAAAGAGCTAAGGATTTTGCCCTGTAAGGTGAAAAATGGTTAAATTTGAATTAAAGAGGAAAGAGACTGGAACCAAGACTATTGCCATGGCAACATTAAATTATGCACCATGTCATGTATTATATGGGGTTAAATGCCCATGCAAAGTTTCCATTGCATTGCTTCATTCTTTCCAGAGATATGCTTGGTTTTGTGTTTTGATCCTCACAAACACAACTTGTGACGTCATCAGTACCTAATTTGCATATTAGAAGAAACTTGAATATCTCTGGGAGGAAAAAAGATATCGCCGAAAGAAAAACGCCACCCTTCTTTGCTTTGAAAGGCCTTTTCAATAAGCTTATTTTTTAATAGCTTCATTTTTCATTTCATAGGCACTTTAAATGTAAATCCCGAAGTTTACGTGCAATAGCATCCATGTGTAATTCACACTGCTTTGCTTCACTCGTCACTTGTCAAATGCTAATTGAGTGGCCTGAATGTTGCGTGCATGCGAATGAGTCCATTTGGAATAAATTAAAGCCAACGGACCAATCACAGGACAGATAAGCGATTTTAGCCAATGGGAATTAGCGGCCTCTGGAGGCCGCTAATTCAAAAGATTTCTCCCGTTTAAGAGGCGTCTGGCGGCTGGCGTTCTTTCTCTCCTTCGTCGCTTTGCTCGCGCGCTCGTTTTCTCGCTCTCCCTGACTGACTAGAACGCCAAGCTACGCTGGCTACGATTTACCGAGCTTAAAATGTACGATTTGCATTATTTATTACACATAATTATTATGCTTTTGACATTGCTGATCCTAGCAGTATGCAAGACGAGTTCCACATATGACCCTACTAAAATGGCCTAGCTCACGAAGAGGTTCTCGTAGCTCAGAGGTTAGAGCGGCCAACCGGTATCAGGGGCTCCGTTTACACGGGTCCGGACAAATTTTCGCACGGACGAATTTTGTTCCTGGACCGCTTGTCTACATGGATCCGTGCAAATTCTGTTACGGATTTGCAGTGGTTTTTACACGGATCCGTGCAAATTTTTAGAGCAGTCGCGGCATTTAAATGGCTTTTTTACGTCTCTGTTGTGATTGGTTATCGCTAATGTTTTAAGCCAATCATGTTGAAGCTGATGAAGTACGCGGCAAATCAAACATGACGGCAGACAAAAACTTTACGTGGTTTGATGAAGAAATCAATTTATTGCTACATTTAGTTATAGAGGAAAGCACAGGAAGGAGTCGATTGAGAAACGGTCTGGAGCAAGTACAAAGACGTAACAAAAATTCGGCTAAAATAGCGTTGTATGCTGCTGCCGCTCATCTCCTCATCATCATATCTGTAATCTGCAAAACATAAGTAGATTCCAGGCCATAATTGCGTTAACTTCGCAAAAAAAAAAATGCACGGTTCGGGTGTTTACACGAGTCCGTACGTGCCGGCAAAAAAGTTGACCTGCTTTTCTCAGCTCCCAAACGTGCACACTTAGCCGTTCAAAAATCCGTCCAGTTCCGACGATCCCGTGTAAACGCAAGGTGGAACCGTACAAGTTTTCATCTTTATCAATTCCAAGTAAATATGTAAATAATAAATAAGCTGGCACGAATCTTGCTGGCTGTGGCACATAATTTTTGCAGGAGTTTAATTTTGCGGATTGGCCATATTTTTTTTTCAGCTACTCTCTTGGCTAGATGTAATTTATGTTATTTGCAGAGTCTGGCATAACCACCTACGTTGCGTTACGACATGGTCATTAAAAAGATCATCTACAAAGTAATACTGTTTTAAAATAATGTTGATCTCCATAATGAGGCAAAACATAACAAAGCGTAAGAAGGCATGCAAACGAGGCAGAGGGGTCGTCACATCGGTTAAAACAATGTAAAATGACCCTTTCGCCTCGTTTGTATGTCAAACCGCCGAGACCTGCAATAAAAGTTAATATGAGCCGAACCGATTTGAATAAATTGAAAATGTTTTGAGTAACAGTTCATGTTTCCGGGTTCGATTCATACATGAACATCTAAAGCAACTTGATTACATTTTAATAGTAGCTTGGGATGTAGCTGTTTCTTTTTTTTGTCAATCGAAGAAAGTTACTTTTGACTGAGGCTGATTTCGGAGAAGGTCTGCTTATCTAATGTAGCAGCTCTGCGTTGTTCAAGCTATTTTAGTCTGTCGTTTTCTTTTCGTACAGGGATTTTTCGAGTACATTTTTACGGAAAGGTTTCTAGCAGGAATAGTAGGAATCTTAAAAAAAAGTTTTAACTCGTTGAATTCGTGCCGATTTCAAAGCTTACTTACCCCTATACATACTCGCAATAACGTTGTTCCACACAATTGTAAAATATGATCCACAATTTAAAAACATTTCACGTGTGTTTCAGTATACTTTTTCACTTATCTCGACGCCTTTGTCTTCAGAGAAGCAGTGCTTCATGATTGAAACAGTCTCTGGGTTGTTTGCGTTCTATACAGTCAACTCTCGCCTTGCAGACACCCCGCTATTACGGACAAAATTCAGATCCCCAGCTGTACAGGTTTGACTGGAAATGACTCCCGCTATTACGGACCCTCGCTAATACGGACACTAAACGAAATCCCAAGCGTGTCCGCTATAACGAGAGTTGACTGTGACTGGTCGTTGGACATTTCATTACGTAAGGTCTTTCTATTAACAGACTGGTTTTACGAGGTCAATTGTACGTAAAGGTTTATAGTTAGAAACAAGGTCAGTTATTTAAAAATCATTATAATACAATTTATTAAACTTTAAAATGGCTTGATTAAGAGTTTGTTTCATAACATAATCACGTGCTTATGGTCAATAAACACACGCGTAACAGTAAAGGCCCATCATCATACCATGCCTTACTGTACCGAGCTTAACCTCGCGAGGGAGAGCTTTTCATTCATTTCTTTGTAAATGGGTGCGAACCGTTTATCTAAGCAATCGCAAAGTTAGCTCGGGACAGGGTCAATCTCTTTGAAGGTAGGGTGATTGTGGGAGGGTGGGGGGGGGGGGGGGGGGGATTTTAAACCAGCTGGTATTCATTATTCCTGGACGTTATAATTAAATCCCTCGCACCAAAGCATCGTGGGATCTATGAAAATCCCCGCCTTGGAGTCGGCTACCCTGTGCTACCAGGTTACCCTGTGTGACAGAGAAATGTTCTTTATTTGATTGATTGTTGATCTACTGAGTCTCCTACCAGCAGAAGTTGTTTCCACATTCAGAAGAAATTAATATCCTGTCCTGGAAGTGAAGTGTAGCCTCTCGTCAAGCTAATGTATGCAGTAAAATGTATGCAATGTATGTAGTAAATTCAGGTCCACACCGCCGGAACTGTCTGCCAGTATCCTTATTTAAAACCCACCGATTAACTTCCGCGCGCGCTCATTGGACAAAGTGCATAATGGTACAAAATCGAAAGATTTGATATTCGTCGCCCGATTTTACAGAGAAGTGCAACTGAAACAAACGAACATTGCCCAATTTTCGGTCCAACTTTTTAATAAAATCACAGTGTTAAAAAATACGTAAACCAACTAACTTGAATTTGTTTCAAACGCAGTTACGCCGTGATTATCACTGCAGGTTTTTGTACTTTTTACCAGTGATAAAGCGCGTCGTAGAAATTAATCGGAGGGTCATAATTAATATATAAACCCCTTTCTGGTAGGCATTTGCCGATTGTGCTAGTAAAAGTGGCATATTATGCTAGTGGCAGTGCTCGTTTTTTGCCCAAATTATGCTCAAATTATGCTCGCTTTTCAAAATTATGCTACTTTTTTAAAAAATTATTCTGTGCACAAACTTCACAACTCACAAGACAAGTTTGTTTGCAAGAGCCTAATTACTCGTCCCCCTCCTCTTGTATTTTCCAGTGGTGGATTCGAGGCGTCTATCCCGGGCAAGTTGTGCAGGCTGTGGTCTATCCTCTCTGTTCTCGCTTCCTTGTAAACTATCTGGATGTAAGTTCACTGCACTTGACTCGTTTGGCGTGGCGGCCGCCATTTTGAAACGAGCACTGGGAGAAAGATTAAGGAGTCTGGGACCGAGACACAGACTTCCGGTTCCGTTTAATCGAATTCCCGCGGTATCTCAACACTAAAAAGCAATCGCAAAATAGGAGTGGAACCAACTGTTAATAGTAATCTATCGTTTTTAGTAGCTGAGATCTACGTTTTCTTGAATTATTCTAAAATTGTGCTATTAAGACAAGAAAATATACGGATTATGCTAGCAGTACTACTTTTGGAAAAAGGGCAAAAATTATGCTCAATTCCTCAGATTATGCCAAAAATTATGCTAGCACAATCGGCAAGAGCCTACTTTCTGGCTTGTTGGTATATATACACCTCTTTGGATGGTTTAACACAAATACGCGCGGATATTTTGAGAATTGCGTAGTATGCTTCCGAGCCCCGACGGTGCGAAGAAAAACACGAGCAATGATCAAAATGTCCGCTCGTATTATCTGTTCAAAAACTCGTTAATAATTCATAAAGAAAATACAAAAGAAATTAAAGTTTAATGAGTATCTTTATATCTGATAAAGACACGGCTAAACTTTGCGTCCAATTTTCTATAGGCCAAAATTTTCACTTGTTTCGCGAGTACACATATCTCACGATATTTGTACTTAGTACAAATATCGTGAGATATTTGTCCTCCTCTCTCTCCTCGTATTCCTCTTGCCCGCGCCAGTGATTCAAAAACAATGAAAATTCAACAATTTGGGAAAAGAAAATGTTGGATTATGAATTTCTACTACAGTCTTGCCAAAATACTGCAAGACTTTAATCTAATATAATCAGTAACTGAATAGAATTAATTCGCTTAAGTCTGTTTTTTTTTTACGAATTCCAAATGAAGTTTATTTCCTAAGATTAACAGGAGCCAGGAGCTGTGTAACCATGGTATGTTTAAAAGATTCCTTCACTGGTGCCCTGATTTGTTTGGAAATTTTGACTGACTTCATTAATTAGTTTTGCCCCCCATTCGTCGCCCTCTAAATATTTCCTGTATCTCATAACTATAAGCCATTGATTTTTTTCTGAGTTGTTCCCTCCAGTCTGATCAATTATTTCTCTTTATCAACCGACTAACTACGGATGATGCGGCCTGTTTGACCAAAAGAAGCAATAAATTTTATCGATTTTTGCAAAAAGAGTCCGGAGCAAAAATTAAAAAACAAAAAAGCTCAATGTCATTGAAAAATCGATGTTTACTTGACAATGAACAAAGAAAACTAATTTCACACGTACGGTACACACCGTTGATCTGCATGTGGTTTTTTCTTTATTGATTTCGCATTGTTTATGTGTTTATGCATGCTGTAAGTTCTTCGTCCTCCAAAATGGAAGCGGGGCAGAAAAAAAATAACAAAACAAAACACGAAGAGAAGTTATTTCACCCGAGTGAACATAAAAGTTTTGAAAAACAATCTTATTGCTTTAGATGTAATTCAACACAATAATAAATGATAGAATAATTTTATTCTTAAAGAAGAAGGCAACGTTTTTTCTTCTATAATTAATTTTCCGATTAACGCAGGCAAATCGACAAAAGCTATTGTTACCAAATTGACTGCAGTTATATAAACAGTATAATATCATTCATAATGTAAGAGGTTACCGCCTCTGCCAATTTTCATACAACTCCTCCTGTTTTGAGAAAATAAATTGCCACCATCTTCTCCCAGCAAAAATGGGGCTAATCGCGTTTTTAATCATTGGCGTTTTTCACCCTTCACCAACGTTTGGAAATTTTCAGAAAAGTACCCTTTATCGAAACGAGAAAAAGCTTTTATCCTTTGGAAACTTCAAAAGAGATCACAATCGGCAGTTATCGGCGAATACAATTAGTTCTTACTTTGTTGACGACAAATTTGATTGTACTTCGAAATGTGTTGGCGAACCAAGTTGTTATTCGTTTAACATGGCGGCGTATCCTGACTCTAAAGGTCTCTATCTGTGTGAGTTGCTGCCCATTGACAAGTACAGAGCCACGGCAAATGATCTTCAAGAAAACGCTTCCTTCCATCATTTCAGCCCGTGGGTAAGTTGGCGCACTTTCATTGATATTATTAATATCTTTGCATCTTTCTTTACTTTTCTGGCGATAATCCCAATTTTAGAACCAAGCAATTTCCTATACGGTACCTAAAAAATATTTTAAGATTTTCCAGACAGCGTCAATTTGTGGCAGAAACCGCACTTCGTTTTTTCATGACTCACGAAAATTGGATATAATTTACCAAAAAAATCGAAGAAGTTGAATAATGTTTTGTTGTAACTTATTTAGTCAACAATAACGCAGCAACAAGTCCAAAACCTACTGCACACTAGCCGATTGATTTTTTGTCGCCGTCAAAAAATCTTCACTTGTCGCGTAGTGTGCGGTAAATTCAGACTACGACAAGATCGGGCCTTATAGGGCAATATCTGGCAGTGCTGGGTCTCAAAATGTCTTGTCGGACCTTGTCGTCGTAACCAATTTAAAGCGTTGTTTGAACACATGAGCAAGCATCATTTTCAACATGACGGGTAGTTGCGACCCGACAAATTTTTGACCCGATTTGACCCCCCAACCCCCTCCCCCCCCCCCCCCAAAAAAAAAAAAATCCCTGTTGTTTAACGATGAAAAACCGACTTACTTATTTTTATTTTCTTTCTATTTCCAGTCTCCATGCCAAAGCATCCCATGTCAGAACAATGGTGACTGTGTTCCTGACTTTAAACAGAATTCCTATCACTGTGACTGTAAGGCGGGATTTGCTGGGAGTAGCTGTGAGCGAACAGGTATTAAACATTTGGAGTATGAGTGTGTAGTTCCTATGTTTTACGAGAGCTGTGTGAAACTCGGGCTGTGATTGGTCCAAAGCGGTGTGATATCATTTGGACTCATGGCATGCTGGAAGAGTTCCAAACCCCCGCGTCGCTTTTTGGCCGCCAAAACAAAAGCATGTACGGTCGCTAAAAAATGCATCGCTCGCGAAATCCCGCCAGCTTCACAGGCTACTCGCACGCGTTCAAGTCAAGGTTTTATCCAAACTGAGAAAATAGTTTATTTTGAATCCAAAGCCTGCTTGCCAAGAAGCAGATATGATGACTAGGTCGTCAACTGGACGAATTATAAGTCCGTGAAAGCAGGAATGAAAAACCTTCGATTGGGAAAGGCCTGAAGCAGTACATTCCAGATAGTTTTGTTCATATTTTATTACGGAAAGTATCAGCTTCTAAAACCTGCGCTATTTTAAATTAATAAAGCCATATATTAGACCTTTAAGTTTGCATAAAAAAAATCAGCATTGCCATATCTGCTCTTTTGGCAATTTATGAGCATTCTTCAACGCAAGAATTCTTAGCAAATTTGATTTGCATTCTTCTTTGAAATGAAACCAAAAGAAAAGTTTCGTTTTTTGTTGACCTACTTGAGGCACTTAAAAATTGCACCACGGAGCTGAGTTGTCCAACTCTGCTTGCAAGATTTATGTTCTGGCTCCTTTATGTTCTTTTCTATATTTAAAATCAGTTTTCGTCACTTTGTGTAGGAAAAACCTGCAGTGACATAAAATCACACAGCTCACAAGCTGTCAGTGCTTCTTACGTCATTGATCCTGATGGAAAAGGAGGGTACGAGCCGTTTACTGTGTACTGTGACATGGCCGACAAGAATGGAGTTGGCGTGACAGTTGTCAGTCACGACAGTGAGGCTAGAACGCTTGTTCAGGGACATGATGAGCGTGGCAGTTACGCGCGTGATGTTCACTATACTGGAGCAAGTGTTTCACAATTGGCTGGTCTGACCATTGTTTCTGCCAACTGCGAACAGTTCATCAAGTATGAGTGCTATTATTCCGCACTTTTTCGATCTGGGGCGTTTGGTTGGTGGGTATCACGTGATAACGTTAAGAAGATATACTGGGGGGGAGCCACGCCAGCCGATTCCAACAAGTGTGCATGTGGATTGATCAACACATGCGCAGATCCCAGCTATGGATGCAATTGCGACACAAATGATTCCGTATGGCGGGAGGACAGTGGTTTTCTCACTGAAAAGTCTGACCTTCCCGTGATACAGTTGAGATTCGGAGATACTGGAGACTCTGGTGAAAAAGGTTACCACACACTTGGAAAATTCAGGTGTTATGACACTGCCTGAATAGTTTCTAACTTTACAAGGTATACTCAGTGTAACCTGAGGGAAAACGATACAAATCAACAATGGATTGTGATTGTAACTAGTATATATTTTTATCTCGTAACGTTATCTCGTAACGTCAGCTTGATCTGTTTTAATTCAAGGCCTTTTTTAATACCGAATGAAGATTTTCCTACCCTTTCATATACCTAAACTTGTGAAATCCCTACCTTTTTATATACCTGAAGCTTGAAAAAGGTACCCCTTTCAGGCGGAGCCTCCCCGTATAGGCCATTATAGGGAGTACCCCCCCTGGCTGCGGTATTCTTCCCCGGCAGTAGTACTGCCCTCGCGGTTGCTCAATGTAAAGTTATTTCAAGTGTATGGACATATTTAATGTTCTTTTAGTAGTTGGATATGTAATGGACCTGTTTATCGTGCCGGTGATTTTTTACGTGAACATGCATGGGCATAAGTACAATGCGCATGCTCGAGCAAAAATGTGCCGATTGCCGATTAAGTGTTTAGAGAATTTGCCAAAGACCCATGTGAAATCTTACTTTGTTATAAACCCATCGGCACCTGTGTCACCCGTAACCGATCGTGACGAGCGTTGTCCTTTGTTGCGCTTCTGACATCATCGCCTTTTAACCAAAAACGGTATCACTTATACTCAAAATCTGCAGGAAGGAAAGATCTTTCCAATGATACCCAGATCAGAGTAGTCTGAAATATGTACGAAAATTCACAGAAATTGGAGTGCAAAACTCCAAGAAAAATTTCCATCAAAAATTTACCATGTTTACGTTTGGATTTTGCTTTCCTGCCAATTCTGGAACTGAAAGCAAGCCCAGTAAAGGCCAACAGGAGAAACAGAAGAAAAAGGAAAAGCGAAATTCCCCCCCCCCCCCCCCCCAAAAAAAAAAATAAATAAATAAATAAATAAAATAAATAATAGTAATAATAATAAAAACAAAAAGCCTGAAGTGTCTGAAGTGGTAGAGCAAACTTTGACTTATGCGCATGCTTGAGCAAAAATGTGCTGGTGGAAATAAGGCATGGTTCAATATACCGTTTTGAGTAGGTTGAGCTAATTTAGCTCATATATAACTGATCAAAAAATATCAAAAATTCGATTTCTTCGAACATCTCCAGGTGTCAATCGGTTAATTTTCTGTTTAATTTAATTCCATCGAGTAAACGTGGAAAAATACGTTTCTCTACAGCCGCGAGTGGAAAACATAAAACAAAATCTGTTCGCTTTGGAAAACGGTCTTCTTCAGTTTTACCGAATTCCTGTCAAAAAAGTTATCACTTAAGCACTGATGTAAATAAGTACGTAGCATCTCAGATACGTCGAGTTTTGCTACTGTAAATGCTAAAATCTATTTGGCTATGCCTGTCTCATGAAAGCTTTACAAATATTTTACGCACAGTAAAATAGGAACAACCGAAACAAAAAAATATAAAAGCAAAAGAAACAAAAAACAAGCAACAAGGAAAGCAAAAAAATCAATTTAGGATTGATTAATCGATGAACTAGTCGAGTGCGTGTTGATGTTGCTACGAATGATTACTCTTTGACCATCTTGCCGGTTTCTCACAACTGCAAAGTATTATCTCTCTTTGCATGTATATCTTTGTTTAACTAATATTGTCTTTCTTAAATTCAGAAAAGCTGTGCATCAGGCCAGAAACAGTCGCTGGGTTAAGTTCAATATGTGATGACGCTGTGTACAGTTTATTGCATGGGAGGTCTCTCTTTCAATAAACTTGCTTGTCAGGGTGAATTGTAAAGATCATTATTATTGGAAACAAGATAAATTATTAGAAACAAATGATTCTGGTGTGAATTGTTTATAATAAATATGCTTTGAGTCAGAGTAAGAAACAGGTCTGTCGTATTGTTATTTTAAAATTTTGAAGTTAAGTTGAGTTTTGAATTCTAGTCAGGCAGTCAGTGAGTCAGTGAGTCAGTGAGTCAGTGAGTCAGTCATTGAGTCAGTCAGTCATCTGATCCGGAATTATCCTAGTAACAATCTGTAGCCTTAAAAATTTTAAATATTAGTTCAAAGACTTAGAACCTGCACCATGTCATATACGAAAAATCATTATAAATTAACCCTAAATTAACACGAAGATTACACTTACAACGACAAAAACACCTTGCTAAACGACGCGAGAAAAATTAGTAGTCTCTAATACCCTATGACAACACGCCATCCTCTACATCGTGCCGCAGAATATCATTTCTGACTAATTGGCTCCCATGCATGTCTTTCAATCGTTACAAGTAACGTCTAATGGCGGAACAATTCTAAGAGTCAGAATTTTTTGGTATATTCCAATTTTTACCCCCTCTAGCCTTCACTACAGGACAAAGAAATTTCCTTTATAAAACATAGGGAGGAGGGAAAGGGGGTGGACTTAGCGAATGCATTAAGCGTTAGCCGTTTAGCTGAGAGGAGGTCCGGAACTTTATTTTGAAAAAAAAAATGAAATTTACACCTTCAGTAATGGCTGGAAATATATCTACATTCCCGGACACGATTCTTGGGACACTTGGTGCTTTTGACCCTTCAAAAACGTAACAAAAATAGCAATTAACCCCCTGCCCTGTTACAATGTTGTGTGCCTGGGCAAGGCAATGCCTCCCGTTGCCCTCTATTTTGCAAGACTGTTTTGGGGGGAAGGGGACTCTCCAATTCTGAGAATTCGTAACGAAATGTCACATCACTGTTTTAATAATAACTAGTAAGTGTCCCAAGGAATTATGTCCAGGATTGTAGATCTGTGAAAACATTGATACAAATTATGTTTTATGACGATTAAGAACGTTGTTGCCTTTGACAAACTCCTCAACTCTAATAGTATTCTTGAGGTCAACTCCACAGTTTCCTTTATAACTTTTAAAATAAGCATGTCCACCAAAAGTTAAGTTGAGTATATTATTTAGTTGCGTAATTTAGCTTTTATATTACTATGTAATGCACTGTAACTGTAGGTATTGTGGTGTATTTAAATAAATAATAATAATAAAAAAATAATAATGCCGGGAATAACGTCAGTAATGGTGTTTCCTGTTGATCGGTGAAATATAAAACCTAGCAGTTAAACTTCTCGACTTATGCCATTGTCGACGGAAAGCCACGTTATCAGCCCGGTAGGCTATTGTAGTCGCATGCTGTATTGGTTGTCCACAATGACGACCAAGGGAGTAAATTTAATTGTCTCAATTCAGCAAAAAGAACCCTTGACGAATTGTTGAAATTTTTGTTCGTTTTGTGATTGATCCCGAAGATGAAGCCGTCCGACGGGATTGGTCCCTTGGTCCCGATCATTTTATTTATCCGATCATCCGTGATCCGTGAGTGGCATAGATTGACATTGTCACTTTTATCCAACGTTTCTCCTTCAGTCTTGACATGTCACGCTCTTTTGTCAAGCAGATTGCATTGGACTTTGGTCATCAAGTCTCATGCGTCAGTTTCACTGGAACATAAATTATTATGAAGTCGAAAGCGGTGTGTGTTTTTCTTATTCAGTTCTGTGTGATCACAATATACAACACTCCTGTCGAGTCGAAGACACGGAGATATTTCATTGCAGCTGTTGAGAAAAAATGGGATTACGCACCAAGTGGTTACAACAAAGTCAAAGGCGTGAGGCTCGAGGACGACAGGTAAGAGTTTAGCGACACGATGGTGACAATCTAAATATATAAGTACAGGATGTGTCATAATGCATATAGATTGGGAATTCTTTCCGGAAATACATTGTGACATGTCTCGCAGTGCTTGATTATTTACCGTTGACACCCGAAGTTAGCAAACACACCGAAAGTAATGACTCTGTCAGGGTAGCGTGCATGGGATCCCCGTGCATGCTGTGTTGAAACATTTTACGCCTTCCAATTACGACAGCCGTTAGATACCATAATCAACGTCTAAATCAAACCAACATGACCCAACATCGCTATTCAGGAGTAATTGCAAATGACCTTTCATACAAGTGAGCAAGTGAGCTGTACTGAAAGCACAAAGGCTAATTCCTTCGAATCCTCTTAGAATCATTCAACAAAAACTATCCTAAAATAAAAATTGTGTATATGTTTCTCATCTGTTATTATTAAGGCTATTAACTTGGATATTCTATATATAAGTTACACCTTTTGTTACCCAAAAGCAACCATTCTCCTAAAAATTACCCTGCATAAGAAGAAATACAAAAGTTCAGTTGAGGAGAGAAACTCGAGTTGGAATTGATTAATTATCCCGTGGACGAAATTTTGCAACAGAGAATTCCAAAGCAAGTAAAAAGTTGCAAGGGGATTGCATGATGTGATATCAATGATTGCATCACGGCGATATTTTATAAGTTTGTAATTTATCATAGTCCACATAGGAAGGTCGAAGGTGATATTTTTACATGAAGCAAGTGGACATGTGCATGGCTGATTTCTATCCGGTTAAAAAAGCAGAGCCCAAGACAATATCACCATATAAACGGTTCCATTGTAACGAATCGCACAACTTTTTGAGAAATTATTTATTAAAACAGTGTTTTACGTTTTCTCCAAGTCTGGCCTACACTGACTTCCTGTGTAACGCCACACTGGGTGCACTAGTGCGCTACAGGCGGAAATGTTTCTTTGTCAGCTGGTTTGTGAGTTTTGTAAACGTAAACCAACATCATGGTATAAGTACCTCGTTCATTGCGAAAATTAACTTTCATGCCTATACCGTAATATACAGAGTAACAGTTTCTCGCAGGACAGCGACGAAACCTCGAAAGGAATGGGGAGCAGGCGGCAAATTGAATTGCTTCCTTCCCATTCGAATTCTCCTTGCTTGTCTTCATGGCTTTACTCACTGTTTCTTACAAATGCAATGCGCTGAAAAGCCGCCAGGTATGCGAGCTAAAGTACAAAAAGAGATAAATAAATCCTTTTCACTTAAACTAGTGATGCTGCTGTGTTCACGACAAGAGGCATTGGGCGCGTTTATAACAAAGTGCTGTATCGTGAGTATACAGATGGTACCTTCAACACGGAAAAGGACCATCCGCCATACCTTGGCTTGTTAGGACCCATACTAAAGGGCGAAGTAGGAGACACGATTGAGGTCCACTTCAAGAACAAGGCCAATGGAACGTTTTCAGTGCACCCACACGGGGTCTTCTACAAGAAAAATTCAGAAGGTGCCCTGTACGAGGACCAGACAAGTGGATTCAATAAAAAAGATGATCACGTGCTTTCTGGTGGAAATCACGTGTACAGTTGGAGACTAACAGAAGGTCACGCGCCAACTGAGGACGATGAAGGCTGTATCACGTGGCTTTACCATTCGCACGTGGTGCCACGAAATGATATCAGCACAGGTCTCATAGGTAGGTTTGTTGAAGTAACACCTTTTTCTCTCCCAACAAGGTGAATGCAGAGAATACAGAGTTAATCATACAGATCATACAAGTGATGTGAGTCAATATAATGATAATTAGGATTTTTATGTATCAGTGAAGTCAGCGTTCTAGTCTAGTGGCCCATCGGGCTGGCGCCTTATACCACTTTTCGTAGGGATATTTCTACTCCCCCCTGGATAAGATGCCACCCCATCACAGCTTTAACCCCAGAATTACAGGTTAGAGAGACTGTGCCCTGCAAGAGTAGAGTGTTTTGCGAGAGAATCCCGCCAAGGACCAAATTTGATTGTCATATGCTGGTTCATAATGAGAGTTAACAGTTTTAGCTTCGTGGCTCCCCCTTGTGTCCAGCGTTACATCCTCCAGTGACCCTTACTTGCCATTTTAGACCTTAGGCTAGATCGATTATCGACGCTGTTGAGGCCTCAAATGTAATAAATGTCCCTAAATGTAATAAAGGTCCTAAGTGTAATAACTTTTGGTCCTAAATGTAATAAAGGTCCTAAGTGTAATAACTTTTGGTCCTAAATGTAATAAAGGTCCTAAGTGTAATAATTTTGGTCCTAAATGTAATAAAGGTCCTAAGTGTGATAACTTTCGACTCTAAATGAAACAAAGGTCTACCTCGAGTATAATAATAGCAATTAGCTTCGGCTCAACATGAAGTCATTGTGATAAATATATAAGATTTAACTGTTTGGCCTTTTTGCACTTTTTTATACAAAGGCAAGAAAGCTCAAGATGTACTTCGGTGATACCGATCAGAATGTATCAAATATAAAATAGTCAGAATCCAATAAAATGGAAGGCTTTCAGCAAGTGTCGTAATTTCACTTTATTTTGCACGTCTTATTCGCCAGTGCCCAACAACAACAGTAGTCACTCAGTGTAAAACAAAAGTAGTACATTTGACCAATGTCAATTTAATGCTCGGTCATATTAATATTCTAAGTGTACAATTTATAGTCTATTTACTGAGTATGCAAGGATTCAAAGTAATACGGCAACTACATATTGATTTATCTTGAATTAATGGGAGTAACAAGAACTATAAGTACATAAAGGAAACAACTAATTACTATCAGTATTGAAACCAACAAGAAACGGACGGGAGTTTGAAGATCGAGCAAACACGCCTCTCTGATTTCTTATCTAAACGTAAAAACAAAACTTGACCTAAAACGATCGTCTTTTTATCACTTTTTGCCTTGCTCTTTCCACCATCTATTGGTGACAAACATCCAAGTTCCAGTTCCTGTAAGCAGTAGCTCTGCCCACGCGTTGATCCATTTCGGAGTTGCTATTATTTATTTAAGAGTCAATAAAAGTCCGCTGTTTGGGCCAAATTCTTTGCATAAGTTGCGCATGCTATTGTAGCCATTACGAGCAGTGACCCGATGGTTGTAACTGTCCTATGAAAGCCGACACATATAATGACTTGTAAGTAGTTTAAGGCGATCACCAAGCTGACAAAGGGAACTATATAGGTAGTGATAACACTAAACTCAGTTCCAGTTAATGGAAAGTCTATTATCTTATCTAATACTTCATTTGGAAGTTAAATGTACGCTTTATCAGGGTCTGGAAGAAGGGGGGGGGGGGGGGGGGGGGGGGGTCCCGATCCCGATCCCGCATTCCCGCTTCTTTTTCACGCGATTCCCGCATCCCGAACTTTTTGTCATCGCTTTGCCGAATCCCGTTTTTCTTTCCTCAAAAATTCATTTAAAAAAGGACTAATTTTTGCATAAGCTAATGAATTTAGGATGTAGATTTGCCCTTTTGGTTCTTATTTTGTTTTAGGCGTGTTGTGAGATTACTGCAACATGGAATTAGCTCTTCATACCTCAGTACGATGAAAGAGCCCGATATGAAAGATAAATTAGAGCTTTATTAAGCGGACACGGTCACCATTTAGCGGCTTCCAAATTGGTTATTCACCGTTATGTGTGGCTCAGTCAGTGACCTCATTGTATTTTAGGGCCAAAGGTTGTTACAATTACAACCTTTATTACATTTAGAGCCAAAAGTTATTACACTTAGGACCTTTATTACATTTAGGGCCAGAAGTTATTACACTTAGGACCTTTATTACATTTAGGACCAAAAGTTATTACACTTAGGACCTTTATTACATTTAGGGACATTTATTACATTTGAGGCCTCAACAACGCAGATACAAGAATTTCGTTACTAAGCTAAGATCATCTCTCATCAATCTAATCGAAATCTAAACCCCCACTGCAAATATTGCGCGCCGTTTACTTTTTATTTACTATTCATGTTTGTACTAGTGCCTATGCTAGCCAGCGTAGCTTGGCGTTCTAGTCAGTCAGGGAGAGCGAAAAAAAGAGCGCGCTTTGCTCGCGCGCGCGATTTCTCGCTCTCCGTGACTGACTAGAACGCCAAGCTACGCTGGTTTTGCCTATGCTTTTTTTCACTCCAGGGATCCTACTGACTTGTAGAAGTGGAACTTTAGAATCTAACGATCGACGCAAAGGCATTGACAAAGAGTTTGCAAGTGTGTTCACGATGATAGATGAAAATTACAGTTGGCTTCTTGACAAAAACATCCAGGAGTATTGTAGTGATCCTAGGCAATGCAACAAATACGACAGAGACTTTCAGAGAAGCAATCAGATGCATGCTATTAACGGTTATCTCTACGGAAATCTGCCCGGTTTGGACATGTGCCTGGGAGATAATGTCAGCTGGAATTTGGCTGGGATTGGAAATGAAGTTGACATGCACTCGGGTGAGTTTGTTTTACAGGGAAAGTGAATTTCTAGTGGTTCATTTTATAAAAAAGGGAACGAAATTAAGTGGATGGGTTAAACGAACGACCGAACGAACGAACGAACGATCAGACGGAGGACGGACGGATGATTCAAAAATGGGGTGGGGGGGGGGGGGGGAGTGGATAGATGCAGGAATTAATAAATAAACGAAGCAGAACGAAGGAACGAACGAGCAGACGGAGGGACGGACGGAGTACGCATGAATGAATGAATGAATGAATGAATGAATGAATGAATGAATGAATGAATGAATGAATGAATGAATGAATGAATGAATGAATGAATGAATGAATGAATGAATGAATGAATGAATGAATGAATGAATGAATGAATGAATGGACGAACGAACGAACGAACGAACGAACGAACGAACGAACGAACGAACGAACGAACGAACGAACGAACGAACGAACGAACGAACGAACGAACGAACGAACGAACGAACGAACGAACGAACGAACGAACGAACGAACGAACGAATGAATGAATGAATGAATGAATGAATGAATGAATGAATGAATGAATTCGAATATGAGTCCATGGATGGATAATTGGAGATGTACTATTAGGTCACACACTGTGCTTTTCTCTGACTGTTTTTAAAACCTTGCAAATGCAACTATATCAAACAAAATCGTAGGTCATGTCAATGATTCTTTCATATACTTCCTTTGTTAGCTCTGTATGTTTTACTTTGGTGTATGTTGTTTATTCATTTAGCTTATTTCCATGGACAATCTTTCACCATCGATGGCCATCGCAAAGACGTGGCTTCCCTTCTTCCCGCCACTTTTGTGACAGCCTCTATGAAGGCCTTGAATCCCGGGACGTGGATGTTGAATTGCCTTGTTAACGATCATTACAACAAAGGAATGTACGCTTTGTTTAACGTCACAAAATGTGACGGTAAACCTAGTCACGTGCCAACCGTTAGTGGCGGGAAAACGCGGACGTACTTCATTGTGGCAAACGAGGTGGTGTGGGATTATGGGCCAACCGGAATGAACAACATGGACGGGCAGAAATTGACAAAACCAGATAGGTAAACTGTAACAAATGTAATTTTATTATAATAGCATTTTCCTCATCCAGACAATGAGCAGCGCTATTGTTTACATCTAGCGAGTGACCGCTTGAAATAGGTGTTATTTACACGCATGATCCATTGAAATGTTCTTTGCGTCTGTTTACGAGAAGTTTTCACAAAAGAATGCAACATTCATATAGCTTTTATTAAATTCGAAACCGCGGCACTACATACACGTTACATACTACTGAGGGTGTTTTTCCTGAATTTTCTTTTCGCCAGCTGACAAACAAAGACCATCACATGTATAAAGAAAGTTTAAATATTAGAAGAAGACAACGAAACAACATCCTCTGGTACAACCCTCCATTCAGCAAAAACGTCAGCACTAATATCGGCCACAAATTCCTCTCACTAGTAGATAAGCACTTCCCTAAAGACCACAAGCTTAGAAAAATCTTCAGTCGAAACACCATCAAGATCAGCTACAGTTGCATGAATAACACTAAACAGATTATCGACAACCACAACAAGCGTATTTTGATTTCATCTAAACGCTCCATTGATCCCACAGATAACACAGTTAACAACTGGTCATGCAACTGCCGTCAAACGATCACATGCCCACTTAACGGAAACTGCCTTCAATCATCAATCATCTACCAAGGAACCGTTAAAGGCAACGACAATAACGCTACTGAAACGTACATCGGACTGACAGAAAACGATTTCAAGACTAGATTCAGAAACCACACCTCATCATTCCGACACGCAAAACACAGGAACTCTACTGAACTTAGCAAATACATCTGGACCCTTAAAGACAACAACATTGACCACACTGTTTCATGGCGAATCATCTCATCTTGTTCATCTTGCAGCAAGTAGTAAAAGTAAACGATGCAATCTTTGTCTGAAAGAGAAACTGCTTATAATCTGCCGACCTGATCTGTCCTCACTCAACAAACGAAACGAACTTGTACACAGGAACAAAGCGTTGCTATGCAACAACTAAACACTTGAACATTCAAATTTTCTGCATCATTAATTATGTAAATAAGAAGTATATATTCGACGGTTGAGAGTATCGTTACCATTAAAATCCCCCGAAGAGTGAGCAATCACGAAACAGGCTTGTCGGGATGAAACCGTAGTTTTTTTTCTATTTTCAAAATATTCATTACGCTCTACTTTAACGTATCGAGCACTGTACTTCGGAAAATCGAAACACAAAATTTCTAAAGAAAGTTTATATATATTTTAGCCTTGTATAATATTTTATTTCAAACAAATTAATATCCCTTCTGCCGTTTTCTTATTTAGCGAGTCAGCAGTCTTTTTTGCTCAAGGTGATCTCAGAATTGGCGGAAAATACCGCAAGGCGTCTTACGAGGAGTATACTGACAAAAGCTTTAAAGTAAAAAAGGAAAAACATAACTATCTTGGCTTCCTTGGGCCGGTCATTCGAGCAGAAGTTGGCGATGTGATCGAGGTGGTCTTCATGAACAACGTATGTACATATTTAACTCGTTTCCGGCTTACCGTTTTAAAAAAATTAACAGTTGTCTACTAACCGCGATTTTTCTGAGGTTAAAATTAGTTTTCATTCGACATTTCGACCAGTTCACTGGCCTTCTTCATGCTTGATATTCTGATCTAAATTGTTAATATGGGGGATCGTTATTTTGCAGACATGACACTTTCGTCATTGCTGATCCTAGCAGTATTTACGACGCGTGTCACATATGAACCTAGTAAATGGCCCAGCTCACCACCAGTCTTTCGTAGCTCAGTGGTTAGAGCGGCCAACCAGTATCTGGGTGCTCATTGGTTGAATTCCCGGCGGATTCTTTGATTCTTTGGTAGGAGGAATGCTGATCAATATTCTCTGGTAGCTACAATCGAGCACGGTATAAATAATTTAAGCAGATGCCATGCCACCACTAGCCTAAAATGTCTTTCTCGTGCCTCATCCTCTCTAATACTTTTATCAAAAAGAAAAAAAAAAACACGAAAATAACGTCAGTTATATTTGATATTTCTCAAATTTCTCGCGAATTTTGAAATTTGATTTTTCTCAAACGCTATCAGTTGACCGGCGTGGCTGTACGGAAGTATCTGCATAATGATATTTCCTTCTTTGTTTGTTTACGCTAGTACAGATGTAACTTTTTACTTTAACAGAACATGTTGTTTTTAGTCAGAATCTAGATTGAGGATATGTAGTCAGCGACCCTTTCATTTGCCAGTCGATTGTTTGATCGTTGATTTTGTTTCTTGTACAGGCCAGCCATAACTACAGCATACAACCACATGGAGTTTTCTTTAATAAGTCTAACGAGGGAGCCTGGTATCAAGATCGTACATCCGGGGCTCAAAAGGCAGATGATATTGTACGACCGGGCCACTCTTACACTTACCGATGGAGCGTGCCCAAGGAAGTGGGTCCCACTGAGACTGACGCACAGTGCATCACGTGGTTATATTATTCCAGCGTGGATCCAGTTAGGGATACTTACTCTGGTAAGTCCATACTCAGTTACCCTGAAGGTTGGATCCGTGGAGTATCTAAGTAAGAGTTGACAAAAGTTCAGATTCACGCTCCTGCACGAATCTCGCAAGTTTTGATCGAGAAGCGAGAGGAGACTAAGGTACGATGCGAAAATCGATGTCAGGCAGATAATAATTTAGGGAGCTTTAGCAATGACGACGGTGACGCTGGTGAAAAATGAATTTATATTTTACTTGAGAATTTCGCAATAATCCGGATGCATTCAGTGTAACGCTCCAGATGAATAAATAAAAAGAGCGTTCAACCCCAGATTGTAGCGACATGGTTCACGTTGCCCGAAATATGCAGAAATTGGTCATTTCATGTCGTTGTTTCGCAGAGTAGACTAGTCGGTATTTGGGTAAAGTCATTCCCAGATAAATCAAGGAGCATTTTTTAGTAAAAGTTGGTAACAGGAGTTTTCTGAAGTATTTTGATGTGCTGAAAACGAAAATGTTTGTTACCAACGTTCATTTTGCTATCTTCAGACTGAAAATGACGTCACAAAAATGACATCGAAAATGGCGTCACTGCAATGATAAATATGTAGAAAAGGGGGGAATACTGAGCAACGTTTCTCAAATTTGTTTCTTTCTGCATAAATTGGGGAAATTAACACGGTGTTGTTTAATTTGAATTAGTCGAATTAAAACAAAAAATCGTTTCATGTGTACTGTTGTTCTTGGTTTTCGATGTCTTATGTGAAAACAGAGTTACGAGATTCCGACTCGAGAGGTTGCGAGAAGCACGAGGCGGCTGCGCCTCGTGCTTCTCTATGCACTTCTCTCGTGTTCTTAAGAATTTCCACGTGTTTCTATGTGTCAACAATGCACTCGGGTGCATATTTTATTTTTTTAATTGCTCGATACTGGCAAGCAACGACCGATTGCAGCTGTTATAAAGTTGTGAAATGTTGTTATGGATCCAGTTGTTACCTTGAAAAGAGCCTTGGAAGTTGACTTAAGGCTGTGCATCTTTTGTCAGAAGCGTAATAAGCCAAAGGACGATGTAAGAGCAGCAACAAGTTACAGCAAAAATGTTGTTTACGAAGCAACGAGTAAACGAAGAAAGTACAGGGACTTGGCAAACAGAGAAGTAATCGATCGTCTAGAAGATTTATTAGGAAGAAATGATAATGTTTCGATTGTATGGCATGGTAACTGTTATGCACAGTACACAAGTAAAGAGAAAATCCTACGTTTACAACAAAAGGAAGTGACAAGTGAAGAACCTCGACATGCAACAACAGCTCCAAACAGTCCTCGTACAACACGCAGTCACGTAGAACAAGTCAACTGGAACAACTGCATTTTTTGTCAAAAAGAAAACCCAAAAGAACGATTGTCATCTGTAATGACATTTCAAATGAGTGAGCAAATTATTGAAGCTGCACAGTTCAACTACAAAGTTCGAGTTCGTTTGGCTGGTGTGTGTGATTTAATTGCTGCAGAAGCAAAATATCATTTGCCATGCCTCAGTGCATTCAAAAGATCTTCAGAAAAAGCGAAAAAGGAAACGAAAGAGAGTGATCTAGCGATGATTTGGTTGTGTGAGGAGTTAGAATATGCTGCTCACGCAGGTTATGTTATCAAATTAAACGATGCATGGGATAGATATAAGGCATTGGCAGAAAAAGCACAAATTGAAGTTCCCAGATCTTTCATTAGCCGTAGATCGACATTTAAAGACAAACTGCTGCTAAGTCTTGGAAATTTGATGGATTGTGTTCAGCCTCTTGAGAGAAGCCCATCCGAACGTCTGAGTTTGCTTATTCCTACGAAATACGCCAATATTGCTGTATCCAAATTGGCTAATGAGAGTGCTGACACTGATGACTTGCTTACAATGCCTACATACAAGCCACACGAGGATATCTTTCTTTCTCTGGTCCATGTTGCATTGAAGATACGCGGGGATCTGATGGAAAAGCCTGGTCTCGAAGGCCTTGGCGTCAGTGAGCAAGATGCCATTGATTGTGTTCCAGACAGTTTATACATGTTCTTGCGTCTCTTGTTTGGAGGTCAAAAACTTCTACAGGGAGAAACTGTTGAGGAAAAGGAAGCTGAGGCTAGGTACAAAGTGCTTTCATGTGCTCAAGACATTGTATATGGGGTGAGTGGTGGAAAGAAATGGACACCTAAGCATATTGGTCTTGGTAGCACCCTTCATCAAGTCACACGGTCAAAAGATCTTGTCAAGCTTTTCAGTAAAGCTGGTCATATTTTGAGCTATGATCAAATTTTGCAAGTAGACACAAGTTTGGGGGAGAGTGTCTTAAAGACTTTGGATCCTGATACTGGTGGTGTTATACCACCAAATCTGGTGCGTGAGAAATTTGTCCACTTCTCTGCAGACAATATTGACATTCTAGATGAAACGATGGATGGCAAAAACACTTTTCATGCAACTAAAATTGCAGCGTGGAAAAGAGGAGCAGAAAGAAACGCAATGGCATGCTTGAAAATTTGAAGCCATCAACTAAGCACAGTCTTAGTGTTCCAGAGTCAATGGATAGAATTTATCCAGTAGAGGTGAAACGAAGTTCTCCAGTGTTTTCAAGGGCATTTGAAAAAGAATGGTTTGATATCGCTAAAGATGACAATGATTCTGTCAAAGCAACTGATCTGGCATTCAACATGCTACGACATAAAGCAGGCATAAGAAGTGGGTGGACAGAATTCAATCAGTCACTGTCTCAGAATGAACAAGAACTAACGACAATTGGATACATGCCAATTCTTCAGGCTCCAGCACATGAGTTTGACACCCTCAATACCGTTGTTAAAAGGTGCATGCACATATCAGCTGTGCTAGGACAACAGCATACAGTTATAACAGTAGACCAGGCTCTGTTTTGCAAGCTTGTTGAGCTTAAATGGGCAATACCTGAGTACCAGGAGAAGCTTGTTATACAGCTAGGGGGTCTTCATATATCAATGTGCTTCCTTAAGGCGATCGGAAACCATATGAATGGATCAGGCTTGGTGGAAACATGGGTCGAGAGTGGACTTCTTGGTCCAAATGCAACCGAGCATGTCATGAATGGAAAAGCGTACAAAAGAGCAGTGCGTGCTCACAAGATCACTCTGCAGTCATTGTGGCAGCTGCTGATGCCTTCCCTGCTAGAGTTCTGCCAGAAATCGCACCCGGATCTTTTCCAAGAGATATCTGCCCTTGCTTGCTCTCCAGAAAATGCTGGAGCACTGATAGCATCTCTGAAATCACCAACAGTCCAAAAGGTGCTCGACGAATTTGTAGCACAAAGATCTGAAGAAAATGTCAATTTCACGTTTTGGTGGAGCTACATGGAAATGGTATCTATCCTCCTAATGTTCACACGGGCTCAGAGAGAGGGGATATGGGATCTGTACTTGAAGAGTTTCCGCCGCATGTTGCCATATTTTTTCAGGTATGACCATCTCAACTATGCAAGATGGGGATCAGTGTACATCGCAGAGATGGAGCAGTTGCCACAGGAGGTCTTAGAAGAGTTTAAGAAGGGCAACTTCGTCGTCAAATGGAATGCAAGCAAGTTCAACCAGGTCAGTCCTGATCACAGTCTTGAATGGCTAAATGGGATAAGGAAAAGAGGAGGAGGTATCGTGGGCATAACCAAGACGCCTTCAGCATTGAGCAGATGGGCTCTGTCCTATAACCTTCGGTCACAGATTGCTGATGCTACACACCAAATGTTTGGATTAGACCAAGAAGACCAGTTTTCCCACAACGAGTCTACTCCTGGTAGGAAAGATCGTGACAAGAAGGACGAATCTTCATTGCTCACGCGCCTTAAGCAGTTCAAAGTATTTTCGCCACCAGAACATCAAGCGTGTCTTTACAACATTGCTACGAAAGATCTGGTAACAGATGAAATTCAAGTGTCTCTGTTAAATGCCAAAGAGCTTGGTCACAAACAGATGAAAGAATTTGCGCTGCAAAGGTTGCAACCTGTACATGTGTCTCAACAGCAGCAAGATGAATCGTCGAAAATGAAATTCTGGGAAACGATGCACAAGAATAACGCTCCAACTTTCGATAGCTTATATCAAGTTGTAAAGAGCAGCAAAGAGAAAGTAAAGGCCACCATCTTAAGAGCCGACAGAAATGTTCTTCAACGTCTAATCATTGCCTATGAAGCTGGTCGCAAAGTTGATCTTCACAGTGTGCTGAAATATGAGTTGATGCCTGTACCAGTGGCGTTAGCAGAGATGAATGGCAGTCTTAGAACTGGGCAGAAATCTGTGTTAGCAGACATACTAGCAAGTGGAATAAAGTGCCCAAGTGAAATACAGCTTCGAGGTAGCTCATGTCTGTTAATAGATGGTTTGGCATTAGTTGCTGCAATTGGAAGACCGTCTGGTGCTCAAACGTTTGGGGACTTTGCAGATAGCTTTCAATCGGCGGTACTTCAAGCTGGCTCCCGCTATCAGCAAATACATGTCATATTTGATCGGTATCAAGAAGATTCCATCAAGTCAGGAACGAGGAAAAGACGCACAAAATCCGCTCGCCCTATCCGACGTGTTATTGAAGATGCCAGCGTTCCTCTCCCTTACAGTTGGTCAAACTTCCTTGCATTGCCAGACAACAAGTCAGATCTAGCCAGGTTCCTATCGGAACACGTCATTGTTAATACACCCCCAGACAAAGTTGTTGTAGCTGCCGGGGGATTTGTAGATGAAAGGGAAGTGCAGTCATCAGATGGTTCAATCGATCTGTCTGCTCTAAAGGCAACCCACGAGGAAGCAGATACACGTCTAATACTTCACTGTGTCAACACCAGCCTTGACAACATGGTTGTATCGGCAAGGGATACTGATGTTCTATTGCTTCTTGTCGCACATGTGCCCCACATTTCTTCTACTAACCTGTACATGATGTCTGGAACAGCTACAAAGCGAAAGTATTTCAACATCAGAGAAATCTACGGAAATCTCCCAGCTGGTTCTGTATCCGCTCTTCTCCCTTTTCATGCCTTAATGGGTTGCGACACAACGTCCTTCATATACAACCATTCCAAAAAAGCAGCATGGAAAGTATTTCTACAGCACCACAAACTTCTCTCCTCAATAGGAGAGGGAGAGCTAGCCGAGGGAAAGATGAAAGAAGTCGAGAAATTTGTTTGTAAAATGTACAAATTGAATCACATTGCATCAGTCGACGAGGCCCGAGTTATTTTGTTTCCGAAGAAAGGAAAGCCTGATGCACTGCCACCGACAAGCGATGCCTTATCGTTACATGTAAGGCGTGCGCACTATCAGACTCTTGTCTGGAAACAAGCTCATTGTTCAGAGCCGAATCTTCCAGATCCTCAAACATTAGGATGGAAGAGAATCGCTGACAACAAGCTTCAACCGCTCCTGATGACATAAGATCCAATTCCGAAGTCCTGCCAGGAAATCATTTCATGCTCATGTTTCACTGGATGTGCAAATCTTCGCTGCAGTTGTAAGAAGGCTAAACTTTTTTGTACCAGCCTTTGTGCGTGCAAATCGAACAATGTCAACGCAAATCCCTGCAGAAACACTGATACCGAATGAGATAAATTCTTGGTAGAACGTGGTGTGGAACTTTATTGACAAAAACGTCATAATGTACATTATTTATGAATACGAAACATCTGGGATGAGTTTTGTCCGTTATTTAAACATGATTTAAGGGACAAGCACAGTACTTCAATTTCTTCTAAGATCTTTGAAGAAAAAACACAGCGAATATCATTTAGTTTAAGGGGAATATATTAATGACTATTTACTAACAGTGAAACTTCCAAGGAATATGTTTGTATTTTATAAATGGAACCGTTCCTATTTATTGATCCAACCAGAATTCCACAACGGTTATACCATAGATTTCAGCTGTTTGGTTAGCTTTTATCCACAGTTGAACAACTTATAAAGCCAAAGGACGTAGGATCTGCTTCATTCAGCATTTCTAATTTTGTGGCTATGTGCGCAGTTAAATAGCAAACAAACAAATATCTATCTGTGACATCATTACATGACGTCACAGGTTGCCTCGAATGCTTTCTGTAGCCTTAACTAAATAAATTAGCAGGAACTAGGCAGGAGACAATTTACTTGGTATTTAAAGCTGCAAATGTAGTGCATATGGCTTAGAACCTATCTTCTTCTACCAATTTAACATTGCGATGATGTCATTTTAGATGTCACTTTTGTGACGTCATTTTGAGGCTGATGATCGCAAAGAAAACTTTGGTAACAAGCATTTTCGTTTTCAGCAGGTCAAATTACCTTAGAAAATTCCTGTTACCAACTTGTACTAAGAAATGCCTCATAACGTTGAAATTTTATGAAAGTCGTCTAGTCTAGAGAGCGGCTATGAAATGTACCACGATTTAACATGTTTGCGATTTGCTCTTTGACAGGCCTGTTTGGTCCATTGCTAACGTGTAAGAAGGGGTCATTAAAGGACGACAACACGCAGAAGGACATTGACAAAGAATTTGTGTTGGTCTTC
This sequence comes from Meandrina meandrites, assembly GCA_963693305.1. Lineage (NCBI taxonomy): Eukaryota > Metazoa > Cnidaria > Anthozoa > Scleractinia > Meandrinidae > Meandrina > Meandrina meandrites. The sequence goes on from OY855903.1 coordinate 62,873,509, forward strand.
ACGGTCACAGTCGAGAGCATGTCGTGGTATCACGATGTGAACAAGAAAAGAGCAAATAAGCCAGGCGGGATCAGTGATGGTATGTTGAAGGCTAATGAAGGTCATTAGCGATCGTCAGCGCAAAATCATTAGTGATCGCCCGTGATCGCCAATGATCATCGATGACCGACACTGATCGCCAGTGATCGTCACTCAGTGTAAGGCCAATGATCGTCGATAATCGTCAATGATCGTCAATGATCGCCAATGATCGTCGATAATCACAAATGATCGTCAGTGATCGCCAATGATCGTCGATGATCGCCAATGATCGTCAATGATCGCCAATGATCGTCAGTGATCTGCAACGATGATCGTCGGTGATCACCAATGATTGTCGATAATCGCCAATGATCGTCAATGATCGCCAATGATTGTCAGTAATCGGCAATGATGATCGTCAGTGATCGCCAATGATCATCGATAATCGCCAGTGATCGTCGATAATCGCCAATGATCGTCAGCGATCGCCAGTGATCGTCAATAATCGCCAATGATCGTCATTGACCGTAAGTGATCATCATCAGTGGTCGATTGTTATTGTCAATGATCAGCGTCCTTGTTTGTCATTGATCGTTTTAAGTGATCGTCAAATGATCGTCAGTTATCTCCAGCAATCGATAGTGATTGTTACTCGAGCGAACGAGCAAGGCGAGCTAGCAATAACCTTTATTAGTATATACCATACAAGGTGAATAGCGCTTTCCGCGCGCGCTGATTGGCTAACTTGGAAGTGATTAGCAAAGTACTATTCACCTCCGAGCAGCCGAAGAGAAACAAAATGGCTTCCCGGGTCGTTTTGAAAACCGAAAATGTTTTGGTCTGCTAGTTATTCCACTTGTGTGGTATATACTAAAACAATTATTCACCTCAGTGCCAGTGAAAGTTGTGGGTATTTAACTCGCCGCTTCGCGGCTCGGTAAATATCCACAATTATTCACCTCCACTTCGGTTAATAATTAACAATTATTCACCGAAGTGCAGGTGAATAGTGGTGGATATTTACCGAGACGCGAAGCGGCGAGGTAAATATCCACCACTTTCACCGACACTGAGGTGAATAATTGTTTTAGTATATACCACACAAGTTGAATAACTAGCAGACCAAAACATTACTTTCGGTACCCAAAGCGACGCGCGAAGCCATTTTGTTTCTCTTCCGCTGCTCGGAGGTGAATAGTACTTTGCGAATCACCTCCGAGTTAACCAATCAGCGCGCGCAGAAAGCACTATTCACTTGTGTGGTATATACTAATTGTTTATTAAATTTGCTTTACTAACACTATAATGGAGACAAAAATGCAAAACTCGCTAGTTTGCATAGTGCCTTACTAAACTGACACAATGCTTTCAAACAAATAGCTAATAGAACATGAAGTGTTCGATTTGTCACAGTTAACATTATGTTTCTGATTTTTCAGAGGACGAACACTATCTGGAAAGCAATAATATGCATGGTATTAACGGATATCTGTACGGTAACCTGCCTGGCTTGGACATGTGCCTTGGTGATGACGTATCTTGGCATATGATTGGTTTAGGAAACGAAGTGGATAGGCACACGGCTTACTTTCACGGAAACACGTTTATTTACAACGGCAATGTGAAAGATACCGTCAGTCTTCTTCCAGGTAATAAGAGTGAACAAAATATAGTTTCCAGGACCACTTCTGAGTTAGGTTATGAAGCTTAATTATAAATTATACCTGACTTAACGGACGCAAGCTATGCATTTATCAATTTCCCAACTTGTGTCTACATGCGAGTATGTCTAGACAGATTGTTGACTAAGCACTATAAACCATAGCCCTCGTCTCTTGCATCTTCAGTGTTATATATATGGTCAGCTGGGGACGTTAAAGAACCCACACAATTGCCGCAAAGAGAAGGGCACGGAGTCTCCGGTGTTGTGGTCTGGCCTTGCATCATGTATCATGGGTTTGTGCTTATCACAGTGTTAACCTCAATGCGCATTTCCCCCTTGGACCGAGTTCTCACAGAAAAATCGTTAATGGAAGTCTTGCTGTTTGGTTCGAGTACTGGACTGAAGCGCGCGCTGTAGTATTGAAATGGTCCTTTATTTGAAAACCGTTGCGTGCACTTGCGAGTAAACTCGCGAGTCCGTTTGGCCACCAGGCAAGTTAGTATTTAAAAAATTCTGTCTACTTACGACTCCGTTTGGCATGGACTTTTAAACTCGTCGTAGCATTTTTGTCAGGGCTTTGTACTTCGAACACGAATTCCATACTTTCCGTTTTCTAATTTTATAGATCGACAGCGGAAAACGACAGCTGAAAACCAGCCTCGCGAAAACTTGGGCGATTATTGACAAAGTCGAGTAGAAATCATGAATCTGTGCAGTAACTCTCTTTTCTTATCTGTCTATGAAAAATAAACAACAAAACGAGCGAACGAACGATCAGTAAACAAGCGAATGAACGAACGAACGAACGAACGAACGAACGAACGAACGAACGAACGAACGAACGAACGAACGAACGAACGAACGAACGAACTAACGAATGAATGAATGAATGAATGAATGAATGAATGAATGAATGAATGAATGAATGAATGAATGAATGAATGAATGAATGAATGAATAGCACAGACATACTTTATTTACCGTGGTAATTGAGGCTTCTTGATCTCGTTTCAGGAATATTCGCAACCTTGAAAATGACCCCAGACAACCCGGGAGAATGGGCAGTAGTTTGCAGGACCAACGATCACTATTCAGCTGGTATGCTGGCGAAATACACTGTCAGAAAGACTTGTGGGAAAGCGCCGACCGTGACGCCGTCTGGGACTATTCGTCTGTACTATATTGCCGCGGTTGAGGTGGATTGGGACTACGCACCCAGTGGCAAAGATATCTTAGAAGGAGTGCCATTAGAAAAGAGCACGTCAGTAGAAATTGTCACGTGTTTACTTATGAGATTAGAAGAAGCCTCGTGTGCGTAGATGTGCCATCTTAATTAGACTAAGAGCCCAAATATTCTATGAGCGAATATATATTCAACGAGGTGCATCCAACTTGACTATCGCTCATAGAAGTAAGGGCGAGTAATCTAATTACACAGCTTTTTCGAGTTCTGTACAAGAGGCAGCTAAGATGGGATGCTAACAAAAAAACAAGCTAAAAGGACTAAGATTTTTTAGAAAAGGACCAAAATCAAAAAATAAATTATTCATTAAATTCCAATAATTGTAGGCATTTCATGAAAGTTGAGACTCTTAACTACAGATCAAGAGCAGTTGCTAAGGGATTGCTGAAGACTATATTTTGAAGCAAGCGATTTTGAAGCTTTTTGTAACGCTAAATGGTGGATTTGATTTGGGCGTACACCTGCTTTGGAAAATATATCATTGCTCGTGCGAAACTAGTGCCAGCCCGAAACCGCGCGTTAGAATTTAAAATCCCTAAAACTCCACGGAAACAAGGTAAAGTTCAGACTTCTCTTACGAATCAGAGATGACGTAGCCGTCTTTATAATCTGACGTATGCTTTTACCGTTTACACGAAAAAAGGAAACGCTACTGATGAAAGTCTGTAAATATGAGTGTTCATTACGCCATAACTCTTATAATAATGCGAATTTTACAAAAACGATACGTCACATTACGCATGTGGACGTTCTTTATCTATTGACGCTCATTTTAATTTTAAAATCTATCCGCCGTTTGAGTTTTAGGGTTTATTCTGTTCTGGTCACGTGACGCGTTGAATATGACCGTGACCTGAAACTCTTGAAGGAATCTTCAATAGAACAAGTTCGTGCAAAAAGCTTATCTGTGTGACGTTTTGTTTCCAAAATATAGCAATTAGTAACCTGCCTTAGAAACAAATTGGTACTTAAGAGTCACCCCCCTTAAGATTAAACGTTACGTTATTATACTGTTGTTCAGCATACCCATTCCACCTTTCTTTTAGCGACGCTTCAACTTTCACCACGCGTGGCGACCAACGAATTGGTCGAAAGTACAAAAAAGTGGTGTACCGTGAGTACACTACTGCCGAGTTTACCAAGACCAAAACAAGGACCGCGGCCGAAAATCACCTAGGATTGCTGGGACCAAAGTTGCACGCCGAAGTTGGAGACACGATAGAGGTAGTGTTTAACAACATGGCCAGTAGGACGTTTTCAATGCATCCCCATGGTTTGTACTACAAGTAAGTCCAATCGTTTTTTTTTTTTTGTGAATTAACGATGGACTATAGCATGGACTTGACCGCGGTCAAACGTCTGACTGGATTGTTTCTTCTTTTATTTTGGGAGAAATCATTCACGATGATGTGAAAGCATCAGTCAGGATATTTAAAATATAGCTTCCGAGTGTAAATATATTTTTAGCTCTCTTAAATACAGACAAAATTACTTTGACAATGGCCTCGCCGATAGTCAACATTTCCCTGTTTTCAAACACTTAGAACTTTTTAGTAAAGTTCCAAAAATTTAGTAAATCAGCAGCACACTGTTAAAATATTGAACTTTCCACAGCGAACAGGACAATCTTATCTTTAAAGTACTTTTCTTGTTTTTTTTCCCCTACATTTGATCTTGGTTGAAGCATGAACACGGTTCCTGCTGTCTTTTTGAATGGGGCATGCCATGGAGTTGACATCAGACAGTCACAAAAATGCCGGTAGCCTCAAGATCAAGTTAATTTAGTCTTTTCAGAGCCATTGTGCAAAAACCGGGATTTCGGAATGAAGCAGCTAGTAGGTATTGCTACGGCTCTGCCACAAAGTAAATGATATTGAATATTTTATGGAATGTAGGAATCAAGCCTAACATATGATTGGCTTTACTTCTCAGCGAAAATAACTGAAATCGTTTAGAGGTGATATTTGACTAAAATCCCTTAGTATGTTCTGATTCCATGCATGAATTAAAGTACGTTTCGCTTTCTTGTCAAGCGCACAGACTATATTAATTTTGTGTCACACCTTTCAAAAATAAGTTGTCTTTCTATCCATCTAATTTGTACAATCAGAATGACTGATGCTAACATTTAACGACCAATGTCAACGGATTTACACAGAACTTGTCCAATTTAGTATTGAATATTGCATTTACTCTTCGGATTAATTTCGTATACATACGTACGAGTTACTTATTGGCTGACTAGTTCATTAACAATAGAATTAAGTGGCGTCCATACATAGCTTTATGACAAATCTGCTGAACTGTAAAACTGTTCCTTATTCATTCTCGTCCCAAGAGACTGCGATCATTTTTTTCAGCACCAAAATTGCGATTCTTGGTGCCGACCAAAAGGATAGCGGCCTCAGGAAATTAAAAGTATGTTCCTTAAATTGATAATCATTCACGCGAATAGAATGGATCGCAAGAAGAGAGAATCTCCCATCTTCGTGCACTTCGAGAAAATTAAAGTTTTAATCTTTCTTTTACTTTTTCTTGTTCCAGCAAACAAAACGAGGGCTCAAATTACAACGACGGTACATCAGGTGGCAATAAAATAGACAACGCGATTGAACCCGGTAAGCTGTATAAGTACACCTGGCAGGTTCCTGATCGCGCAGGTCCCGGGCCGAATGGTCCAAAGTGTACCACGTGGGCCTATTACTCTGACGTCAATCCAGTGAAAGACACCAACAGTGGATTGCTAGGACCATTGATCATCTGCAAGAAGGTCAGAGCAACAAACTAGATTGATTATGTAAAATGGGTGTAGATTAGACCTGGTTTATGGCTGAATTAAGTCAAGACCGAGGCTAACTTGTATTATTTCAGCATAAATGTTCCGCAGTTCATTTACACTGTGTTTAGACGGAGTCTAGTAACATAGGGGTGGGGTATCGGGGATGTGAACGGGGCAGAAAACGGCGGTAGAAAGCCTTCCAGCGGCAGGAAAAAAGTGAGGATAGGAAGTGGGATTGTAAAGGATAACGAAGCCCGGATAAATAGGAAAAATGGTGAGATGATACAATATTTTACAAAACGAAACGTACAATGGAGGCAGAGTTCGATCATCAAAGAAGGGGCGGGAACTGGGAGTAAAAAAGGTGCAGAGAGTAAGAAGGTTAGCTCCCCTTCCCCCTTACTCCCTTCCCAGCACCATAGATGAGAGTTTCTCTATTTCCTGCCTCATGAATCATCAGGCGAAAAGCGAAGACCGAAACACGCACGAAAGTCAACAAGTGAACACGTGCCCCAATCACCAAGCCTGTGGGGTAGCCAAAGAATTCTCATCATTGCGCCAAGATCAACAGACTTCATACTCTCTTGATTAAGACCCGCCAATGATGATCGAAACAATCCCGCTTTTTGAAACGTTCGATCGAAGTAGGAGTCACAATCGCTTTCCTGTTGCCCAATACTGGGAATAGAACAAAACTACTACTGACTGAATGATAAAGACTGGAAACCCCTTGAGTGACCTTCAACAAAGATTTGTCAAAGCAGCACCTGTAACCGCCACGTCTGGCCATCTAGTGTCCATAAATGACTTACCTCTCGTCACTGATGATACCTATCGTGTGTTGCCTGGGCGGCTTTGAATCTTTGCCCTTAAACATCCAAAACTATTATGATTTCTAGCCTTCCCATGTAAATTCCAGCGCCCTGGTGACTCGATCTTCAGTTGCAAATAGTTCCTCACTGTAATATGATATATAGTATGATCCCAAGCAAGGAAACAGTAACGTATTTCGCCACATCCGCCCTACTTAACTCACATTTTTATCATTTAACTCAGAATACACTGATGGAGACAAACGCAAGACGTGATGTCAATCGGGAGTTTGCGTTGATGTTCACCATTCTTGATGAAAATGAAAGCTGGTATTTGGACGAGAACATTGACAAATATTGTAAGAAGCCTGGCAATAAAACAAACCTAAAGGAAGATGAGGACTTTAAGGAGAGTAATCAGATGTATGCGATCAACGGTTTTGTGTTTGGCAATTTGGAGGGTTTGAAGATGTATCAGACAGAGAAGGTAGACTGGTACCTAGTTGGCATGGGAAACGAGGCCGACATGCACACTGTTCACTTTCACGGACAAACATTTATCTATGTAAGTTACAGTACTGTAGGTTAATGCTGTGTTATTTTTCGGGCTGGAGATATTCAACGAACGAACGAACAAGCCAATCAATCAATCAATCAATCAATCAATCAATTCAATCAATCAATCAATTCAATCAATCAATCAATCAATCGATCGATCGATCGATCGATCGATCGATCGATCGATCGATCAGTCAGTCAGTCAGTCAGTCAATCAATCAATGCAGTCAGTCAGTCAGTCAGTCAATCAATCAATCAGAAAATGAAACTGGGGTAAAGCAACAAAGACGAATATTTTTAAAGATTTAATTTCTCGAACCAGTTTTGTTTCCCCTGGAATTTCGATAAATCGGGATTCTGCTGTATTTCCTAATGCCATTGATAGGTTTACTTTTGTTTAACAATTGATATTTTTCGCTATCTGTTTACATATTCAAATGAACAGAAATCTGTTGCCTACCACCGGGAAGATGTGTACGATCTCTTTCCTGGAGTCTTTGCAACCGTGGAGATGATTCCAGACAGTGTGGGGGTGTGGCTGCTTCATTGTCACGTGAACGATCACATGATCGGTGGAATGGAGACACTTTACACTGTTTATGGTAGGTTGCCCACCCATACGGCAGATGCCATAACTGCGTAACATTGTTAACGGTAAAGTTAAATTTTGGATATCTGAAAAAAGTGTTAAGACAAGTTCTATACAACCAAAAACTGCAGTAGGTTAGGGAAGGTGAAGTCTGTGTCGAGCCAAGTGACCCATACCGGCGGATGTTATCCTAGTGTCTGTAGCATTTAGCGACTAGCAGTATTTCTACTCCCCCTGGATGAGATGCTGGTCCACCGCAGGGTTACCCCCAGCATTATTTCACCGATACCCCGGAGAGAAGCACCGTGAGAGCAAAGTGTCGTCCCCAAGAACACAACATAATGAACCCGAGCCTTTCGATCCTGCGTCCAGTGCGCTAACCATTAGCTAGGCCACCGCGCCTCCCACAAAAAAATGCAGTTATATTTCCTAAATTTTCATTTTCCGAATGAAATGTGGTCGAAGCTGTCCTTGCGATCGTTCTCGTAAGCGACTAGCTCTACTTAAAAGCAGTAACTGTAGCTTTTGCACATTTCTTGCTATTTCCGCTGTCTGTACGTATCGCTTATTCACTTCATGTTTTTCAATTCTTTACAGACGCGCACCTGAAAACGACTGCTTCAACAAGTACCGCGGACTCAACTGTGGCAAGCGATTTCTTCGTTGTTTTGCTGCTAGCTATTGCTGTGATTTTGTACTAAAAGCTTGGCTCGGAACCAGAAAAGAAATCGGAAAATCGTCTGTAGAAGATCTAACGACCAACTAACAGTCAACAGAAACCAACTGAACACTCAACAAAATTACCGACTGACTAACGGATTCTAGCAACCGGGGAGTGAACAATAGCTGGGACTAAGCTCGTAGGGTAGACGGAATCAAAACGGTAAACTTTACAGGCGAAGTACAAACAGCAGCAGCAGCAGCAGCAGCAGAAGAAGAAGAAGAAGAAGAAGAAGAAGAAGAAGAAGAAGAAGAAGAACAACAACAACAACAACAACAACAACAACAACAACAACAACAACAAGAAAAAGAAGTAAGAAGGGGGGGGGGGGGGAGACGAAGAAGAATGGACGGACGGTAACAAGAACGATAATCACAGCAGCAGCAGCAGCAGCAGCAACAATAACAACAATGTAACGACGAAAACAACAACAACAATAACGACGACAACATGATCTTCGTTGGTTTTCATAGTTTTTGCTATATACTCGCAATGATTAATTTTATAGGTCCAAGTAAATGACTGTAACGTAACGTTGTATAAATTGTGTATCTTTCTTTTCATTTTTTACCTGATCTTTTCTTGTCTGTAAAACGCATTATTACTTGGCCCGGAAAATAGGTCTGTCACCCAGCTGGCTCGTTCTCTCCATACGTAAACAACTTCTCCAAATAGTTTTTTGAAGGCTCAATTGCAATCTAGCACCCCAGTCAAAACTGCTTTATATAATAAAACGTTTTGCCTCCTAGTCGCGTGATGCTGCAGAAATCAGGAAATTACTTTTCACCTCAGTGTCGGTGGCTAGTGGTGGATATTTACCGAGCCGCTTCGCGAATAAGTTAATATCCACCACTAGCCACCGACACTGAGGCGAATAGAGCAAAAGATGTCCGAACTTCGAGTAGCAAATCTGCGCGCTCTAACAACGCTATCCACTGTTTTAGTATAAACTAACTTGGGATAACAATAAGCTTTCTCGGTGTAGGCATGACTGGCCTTTTAGCATCAGATAAACATTAGCTTCGCTAGCAGCTAAACGATAATTACATTTTAATTTGGCGGAAGACCAATAAAAACGCAAACATTACCTGTGGTAGAATCAATTTATTTAATAGTTCATGTACAGTACTACTGTTAATTATGGCCTGTAAGTTCTCTCTCGTTATAAGGTTAAGGAAATTAAACAGACAAGGTGCAGAGGCAGTTGCAAATATAGATTGAACACTGCACTTAGTGACGTATGAGAATTACGGATCAGGGAAAGCAAGGATTTTTCGGTGTTTTGGTGTGCTTTTATTGTCTCTTATTTGTTCATCGGCGACTTGCCGTTGCGCACGTGATGACGTCAAAACGTGGCTCCAGACTGATCATACCTCTTTATTGTTTGTCGCCATTTATTAATTTACTTTACTATTCACCTCGTAGAACTAGTTAATTGAAAGAAAGAATTTGGGCAACGAACTGTATGACGATTTTTCATATAATTTTATAGCGCTCAAACAACCCTAATATGAATGAATGAATGAATGAAGGAAGGAAGGAAGGAAGGAAGGAAGGAAGGAAGGAAGGAAGGAAGGAAGGAAGGAAGGAAGGAAGGAAGGAAGGAAGGAAGGAAGGAAGGAAGGAATGAATGAATGAATGAATGAATGAAATACTTTATTAGAACGATTTCGCATGACTCGACTTTTATATGCTAATGCATGAGTCCCGTTAAATGCTAATGAGGAAGAACAAAAGAGTTTTCGAATTTTTTTTTTTTTTTTTTTTTTTTTTGCTTTTCTTTAGCCCTTGTTATATCATGATTGTTTTGGTATTTTTTGTACTTAAGTATTGCTTTTAAGTTCTACAAGCATATTTTGGTTTTCACGCCAGATTGGACTGTTAGACGGACAGATTGTTCTCTCACTCTGTTCAGCAACAACACCAAACAAAAAGAGTTCAAGAACAGCATTTTTTGTTTGGTGTTGTTTGGCATACCTGGGACATAGGTACGCACGTTGGTATGAACGCAAATTGAAAATCTCTATTGTTCTTCCTCATTAGCATTTAATGGTACTCATTAGCATATGAAAAACGACTTATGCGAAAACGTTCTATTATAGTGTCAGTGGTATTTGGCTTTTAAAACTAATTGGGGACGCTATTTACATTAAAATGTTTCTAATCTACATAAAGTTAAAAAAAATATTTACACTAAATTCTACGAAAAAAAATTGAGAATAGAATATAAATGAAGCACAGCCTCTTTGAAATAAACAAACTAGGTGATATATACGGGAAAAATAATTACGGTAATCACAAATACACGCGCAGAAAGTTGTTTTTTAAGGCCAAGATACCATTTTGCAACTGCGAAAGGAAGGAGATGTAGTATATGTGCAATAGCGACATTGTTGCGATTTTTTACGGACTGAATATGCCGCGGATCCAAGATGGCGGCTGTCTTGACCTCATGATATAGTTGTCAAGTGATGTGACATCATCATTCCATGTGACGTATATCAGAAGATAGACTTTTACATCCTCTAAGAGTTTCATTGTGATTTCTTAAATATTCTGGAAGTTACGGGGGGCGGGAGAGGTGGGGCGGAATCCGCCCTCCCCCCGAGCTGAAAAGATCCAAAAAACCCGCTGTCGTTTTTTACGAATTTCTCAGCAGTTCCAGAGTTCCAACGCAAAATGTATCCTTTGAAGTCAACTTCAGTCGAATATTTGTTGAGTTTGTCGCTCATACGCTTGTAAATTTTCAGTTGAATTCGTTTGATGAAAGTGTCGGCATGGCGAAGATAAACATTCTTCTTCAGCGCGAGTTGTTTAAAGTTAAAAGCTTGCTTTGAGAGTTCAGGGAAGATGCACTTTATCTGGATAAGTATCCGATAATACTTTGCTTCTACGAGTGCTGGTATCTTTTAGCTTTTAACTAGATATTCTTTGAGATATTCGTCTCTTCATTAATCAAATTCTGAAATTTTTATCGTTTTAGAAAGTGTATAGCATATTAAGCTTTCGTTCAGAACTAATCTGTTGGACCTATCAAAGTAAGCAATAACAATCTCTCTTTAAGCGAGGCCATTCGGCTGTAAGAAACTAAATAAAAGTGACCTTCTATTCCTTAGACTGTGCTTGTTTGTAGTTTGTTTTGCTTCTTACACTAAATTTGGCAGACTGCCGAGACGTACTCTCCCCCAGACCTTTCCGGTCATGGTAGCCGTAGTAGCGCCTCGCCGTAGTGTATCTTAAAGTCCCTAATAGTTCGCAGCTTGAGTATCAAGTTGTGGTAATCTGAATTGCTCCTTTACATTCTTATCCTGTTGCAATTGCATAAAGGAAATAAAACCTTCGCTCCTATGTCTTTGTCTCCTATGTGGCTATAATCTTTATCAGAATATAAAGTTAGGAACGGAGATTTTTTCCTTAACCGAAGTTTAAAAGTAGAAAGACGTTTACCACAGCTAACAGATTTTTCACTTCTTCGGCTCACAACTGTAGTGAAATCATTATAATTTTATCCGTGTTTCTGGAAAGGAACTTCAAGATAAGCTTGTCCAATACTAACAAGATAAACTGCGAAGAAGAACATGAAGTAATTTTATAGACAGTTAATTAAAAAGAAAGTAGGATACCTCACATATTGTGTACTTATACCTTTCGAAGTCAGGTATAATTCAAGCAAAGCCATAACATTTGAATTTCCCGAGTGTGTGGTAACCTGATTCTTCAGCGCCTCCGGTATCTCCAAATCTCAACTGCAACACTGGAAGGTCAGATTTCTCGGTGAGAAAACCACTGTCCTCCTCCCATCCGGGTTTATTTCTGTCGCAGTTGCATCCTTTCCTGGGGTTTGCACATGTGTTGGTCAGTCCACACTCGCACTTGTAGGAATCTGCTGACGTGGCTCCGCCCCAGTACGTCATGGCGACGTTATCACGTGATACCCACCACCCTTTTGATTTACCATTTAGAAGCAACTCGGAATCATAGCATTCGTACTTAATAAACTGCTCACAGTGGGCGGAGAAATCTGCCAGGCTAGCCAGTTGTGCAATACTAGTCAAGCCAGCTCCAGTGTAGTTGATATTACGCACGTAACTGCCCTTTTTCTCGTATCCATCAACCAGCGTTCTAGCCTCACTGTCGTGACTGACAACTGTCACGCCAACTTCATTCTTGTCAGTCATGTCACAGTACACGGTAAACGGCTCGTACCCTCCTTCTCCATCAGGATCGATGACATAAGAGGCACTGACAGCTTGCGAGCTGTTAGACTTTATGACACTGCAGGCAGCTGGAGGTACTGTATTCTCGTCCTCTGCAATGATGACTACAAAAAGCTGAATAGATTACCTGTTTGCACCCAAGTAAACAGCGAAGCACGAGTACTGAAGAGAACATTGCACCTTCGGCGCACACTATGGGGCTTTAAGTGCTTGTGCTTAGGCCAGTATTTCTAGTTACCTATCACATATTATTTTTCATCTCAACACACTGTTGCAATACACACATATTGCCAGGAAACATTTGTTATCTCTCATCCGTAAAAGACAGATGTTCTACGTTATTAAAAACTAGCAATGGTATATTGCAATTCCTGCAATTATTAATAAAATATATATGTATATGTATTGCAATTCCTGAGTTTTGATTGGTTACCAGGGAATGGTAAATGAGCTCATATACCATTGACCACAAATATGGTAGCGGATACGCGTCGACGAAAGCAGCTGGGAAGCTCAAATATTGTAATTCTTTTGGGCGTTTTTAATAAAATAATTATTCCGCTCGCGCTTGTTGGATATGAGATCGTTCTAGCCAACGAGGCGCGTAGCGCCTCGTCTGCTTTCTACCATCTCAAATCCAACAAGCGCGAGTGGAATAATTGTTAAATGTATATACGCAATTGTCCATATTTGGAATTGCGTATATAGGATTCGTCCAACATCTTCCAAAGCGCTGTACAGCTAGCGTTTATTTAATCGTAGAAATGCGATTCGTTAAAAGTTACCCCCAAGTGCCTACATTGAGAATTTTTTTCTCCGGAGGAGGGGGGATACGCCTTTCGGACTTTGAAACATTTACCCTGTTCTTGACCATGTGCAGCTGCACTTTGCAACCCTGTTCTAGATTTGATGTCGAGTATGCCAACGATAAATGACTGCAGTCCAAAACCTACAATTTTATTTAATGTTTAATAAATGACAAGCAGTGTTTTATCAAGTTTAAAACACGAGGTGCAGCAGGGTGTTTTAGACTTGATAAAACACGAACTGCGAATTTATTGAAAGGCTTCAAATCTTCTGAGGTAGATCAACTCATTATTGCAGTAATATTTATATTTGGGGTTATGTTGACCTAGAAAATTGGACGTAAATTTGAGCTGTTTTTTATCAGACATAAAGACACTCATTAAACATTAATTTCTTTCTTTTGTATAAATTATTAATGCATTTTTGAAGCACTTTTAGGCCAGAAATCAATAAAAATTAAAACAGAACAGTGGGAGAGACAATCAGATTTGCGGATTTCAAACAGAGCACGGATGAGTATCTACTACTCATTCAATTAAGGAGCAATACAAAAAAGGATATATATTAAGAGAAATAAATGATTTTATGTAGCTTGTGACGTATTCCTCTCCCAGCTTCGGGTTAGGGGAGCTTCCTCTCATCCGGGATATTCTCCATTTGTTCTTACATAGAATCGAGGCAAGCGTGCTCGATTCTGATTCGCCCGATGTCTTAAACAAGTGAAGACAAATCCCCCTCACCTTTGCTGGGATGATACTTAGTATGTTTTTGTAATCTGGTCTTTCAGCAGTGATTGTTATGAAAATAAACGGCCACACCTGTGGCCAAAACGATCCCAAAACGGGAAGTTCTTGTTTTGTCCCAGCTACAGAGCTCAGCCAAAGAAACACACACTGGTATTTTGAGTAAGTATTAGTTGTGATTAATTTAGAAGGAACAAAGTACATAAAATCCATTTTTTTTACCCTGATTAGGTGGTTGTGTCGAAGGTTGCACAATTGTTGGTTCTATTGGCAGAATCACAAGCATGTTTTGAGAAACCTTTTTAACAAAATGCTTATTCGTTTCTAAATGATTTAAGGCGAAATACCAAAAAAAATCCAGATATTCGTTACCCTGAGTATGTGGTTGTGTCCAAGGCGGCATAGTTGATGGTCCTGTTGACAAAATTACAAAGATGTTTTGAAAAGCCTTTTAAACAAATCGAACGCTCATTCAATTCTAAATTAATTAAGGAGCAATACAAAATAATCCCAGATATTTTACCCTGAGTAGGTGGTTGTGTCGAAGGTGGCACAGTTGTAGTTGTAAACGCTCATTCGGTTTTAAATTATATAAGGAGAAATACAAAAAAAACCAGATATATTACCCTTAGTAGGTGGTTTTGAGAAACCTTTCTAGCAAAACGCTACAAAGTTCCAGATGTCTTACCCTGTGTAGGTGGTTGCGTCGAAGGCGGCATAGTTGATGGCTCTATTGACACACAAACATGTTATGAGAAACAAATACAAAGACAAGCGAATGGTGCCGTAACTACCCCGTAAAAATGCATTTAATTATGGGTTAGAGACTGTTGTGAGTGTTTTGTTTACAAATACACGCACTTGCTGGCTGCACAATGAACGAGAAATTTTCAATACTGCACGAGGCGTAGCCGAGTGCAGTATTGAAAATTTCTCGTTCATTGTGCTGCCAGCAAGTGCGTGTATTTGTAAACAAAACACGAACTAACAGCCTCTAACCCTTTTAATATACAATCTGAGTACACTGCACGCAATACACAATTTCGCGAACTTTGAACAAGAATTTTTAATAAATAGAATAAGAATTCAGTTCTAGCTAAGTAGCACAAAATTATATTAGCGTAGTTTAAGAATATAGAAATTACAAAGCTAAATTAAATATAAGTGAGGCTTAAAATCATTCACAAAATCGTTCAAAGTTCATATTTGTTCTTCCACTACTTCTGCAAATCTGTCAGCTGAAGCCATTGTCAATAATGCACGATTTTTATGCGTTATTGTCAATAACGCACTGTCGGAGTTTGCTGACGACAGGTAAAGTAAAATCACGTGCTCGATTTTAACCAATTGCGCGCGTGGATTTTGGACAATGAACGAAGATTGTATATTAATATAATTTATGAATTTTGTCTGGCACGGCAGAAGCGCGACGTTTGAATCGCTGCCGTGCCAGAGTCGTGTAACACAGCAGAGCTTGTCAAACGTAATTGTTTTCCCGAACTTAATTTTAAGTTTGATCCAGACGACGTAACTCTGCCATAATATTGTGTAACGTAATTCTTAAATTTAGTTCGGCACGGCAAAAGCACGACGTCTGAACTGGGCCTAATTTTCACGTCTAATTCGAAAGAAAATATAAAACAATCCCAGCAGTTACTTTAGTGTATACAATACAACATACAGAGCTAACCATGAAATAGTACTCAAATCTATAGTGCACCTTGTCTGCAATCCTCTCCTGTGAACCCAGGAAAACAATTGCATTTGTAGCCACCATCTGGTAGTTTTGTGCATGTACCATTGTTACAGGGCATTGCCAGACAGTCAACCTTCAAATCTATTGGAGACAAAAAAGTAAAGCCTTTTAATCCAAGCTGGGTTATAACCACTGAGCTAACCGCCGACCGGTTAGCTCAGTTGGTAGAGCGCCGGACTTCTGTGCGGGAGGTCTCGGGTTCGGACCAGACCGGACCAACACTCAGGGTCTTAAAATAACTGAGGAGAATGTGCTGCCTTTGTGATGACATCTTCAAATGGTTAGACATTCTAGTCTTCTCGGATAAGGACGATAACCCGTAGGTCCCGTCTCCTGCATCTTCACGGTTATGGTCAGCAGGGGACGTTAAAGAACCCACACACTTATCGCAAAGAGTAGGGTATGGAGTTCCCGGTGTTGTGGTCTGGTCTTGTTCTGAAATTACATTGGGGGCATCTGTAAAAATAAATCCTCATTCGTTGTAAACTGCTTAATTGCAGTCTGTCTAAGTCCCCCGCAAAGTGTTGTAAAAGCACATTGAGCATATGGAAATGCGCTATATAAATACCGTCATTATTATTATTAATTATAACTCCCGGCGATTAACTTCGGTTTCTGCTGCTACACCCCCTGGATGGGATGCTAGTCCATCGCAGGTTACCGTCCCCCAGCGTTCTGTAAGGTTGCCTCAACAATTCGCTGACACTCATTTATACTTTCCTGGGTGGAGAGAGGCACTGAAGTGTCTTGCCTAAGAACAAACGCAGTGACCCCGGTCATGGCTCGATACCGAATTGCAATCCTGTTCTAGAATTGATGTCAGGTATGCCAATCGACCACATCAGTCATGTGTGTTAGAAAAAAATGTATGAACGGATTGGAGTAATCTCATTCCAGGTAAAGCAAACTTTTGTTATATAAAACTTCTTTTTTTCCTGGACTGCCCTACTGCTACCTAGTCTGGCATTTCTGCAAAGCTTCTGATAGACGCTGACCAGAACTAAAGCGAGTCTAAGGAAGTGCGCTCAGAGTAAACTTGCAAACTTTGTTGTTCTTACTAATAATAACGTTTATTTATTTTATTAGGCGACGGTAACTGTATATCCCCTTTTTAAAAAATTAAATTTGTACATAAGTATTTGACGAGTTGACTATCGCTCATAGAAAACGAGGGCGAGTTAAATATAACTCTTTTAGTAGAAACTCTAAATGACTGCAGTCCAAAACTTACAATTTTATGTGATGTTTAATAAATGACAAGCAGTGTTTTATCAAGTTTAAAACACAAGACGCAACCGAATGTTTTAGACTTGATAAAACACGAACTGCGAATTTATTGAAAGGCTTCAAATCTTCTGATGTAGATCAACTCATTCTTGCAGTAATATTAAGATTTGGGGTTATTGTGGCCTAGAAGATTGGACGTAAAGTTTAGCTGTGTTTTCTTTTTTTCAGATATATAAAGACACTCATTAAACACTAATTTCTATGTTTTTTTCTTTACGATTATCAATGCGTTTTTGAAGCACTTTTAAGCCAAAAATCAATAGAAATTAAAACAGAACAGTGGAAGAACAATCCAGATTCACGGATTTCCAATAGAGCACGGGCTCGTAGTTGTTAAGCAGGAAAGTGAGGTATAGTGTATACAATGCAACATACAGAGCTAACCATGAAATAATACTCAGATATACAGTGTACCTTGTCTGCAATCCTCTCCTGTGAATCCAGGAAAACAATTGCATTTGTAGCCACCATCTGGTAGTTTTGTGCATGTACCATTGTTACAGGGCATTGCCAGACAGTCAACCTTCATATCTATTGGAGACAAAAAATTAAGCCTTTTAAGCTGGGTTATAACTCCCGGCAATTAACTCCGGTTTCTGTTGCTACACCCCTGGACAGGATGCCAGTCCAGCGTTCGGTCAGGTTGCCCCAACAAATCACTGATACCCATTTATACTCTCCTGGGTGGAGAGAGGCACTGTGAGAGTAGTGTCTTGCCCCCAACAACACAAACACATTGACCCTGGCCATGGCTTGATACCGGACCGCACGATCCGGAGTCCATCGAACTAACCAATAACAATAACAATGAAAATGGCAGTTCCAATATCATATATATTTCAAGCGCAATAAGAAGGCTTCTGAAAACATCGTTGGCTACTTAAGAAGCGGTCTCTGTTAAAACCACCCACTCAATTTCGCATCAAAAATAATTTTGCCTGAAACTCTGTCAACTGAAAGACTTTACCGAGGAAAGAACTAAAACAGATTTGGTTTGATTCGAAATAATTTTCGGGCCGCGTTAGGAGCCATTAAATATTTGCTCTGGTCAGGGCCAGTCGCAACGTCTCGAAAACTTAAAAATAGGCCTTTTTGGTGATACCGTAAAATTTTCCGTTCGCATCTTCTAGCCACGAGTTTTATATCAATTTGCTCATAAACCATTCTAGTTTCTCATGATTTTTACAATTTTTCCCTCAATTTATCTGAAAAGGCGAAATTGACCATATTATGAACACTACTAATCGATATTGACCGAAGGCTGAAAATTGCCTAGATTTAGAAGCTAATTTTACAAATTTGGCACCTGCTTGATGTCTCTAGCCTATACAGCCGAAAAGTGCCGTCCTTCATCTGCAAAAATATGCAAAATCCCATGTACGTTTTCAGTATTTTAAAAGTTATGTCCGTTTGTATCAGCACATGTACAAGCATTTGCGATTTTTTCGCCGGTATCGAAATCAACATATCTCAAGCAGATTTTGTCATTAATACAGCTTACCTGCTTCGCTATTCGAGCTTATGTCCACCTTGAGAAGTTTTTCAATCTCCAGGCTGCTGAATTCCATAATAATTCCAGCAAATAAGTAAGTATTGCCTTCGAAACTTGAGCACGGCAACTATTGGGACTCTTGGCAGCGAACCCCAGTTCGAAACAATGGCAACATTTCGTGTTAAAAATCCATTGAAACATTACTTCCGAGCTAAATTCCTTCACACTTCAGACAATGAACTCTCCAAGTCCGTTATTAAGAATATAACCCAGATTTTAGGGCTTATATTTGGAAGACATCCTCCAATTTATCTTGCTGAACGATCGAGTATAAGTGTGATGCTGCTTTCTCAGAGGTCCGCATGAAACCTCATGAGTAAAACCGCTAGCAAGGGTTTTGAATAAAGTCTTTGGCATTTTGGGGAAAAGTAGAATTTAATTCGAATTCATGATAAAGGGGGGAGGGGGGCATTTTGTCACTAAAGAGTCTCTGGCCAGGTTATCATAGCTTTCTGAATGCAGGAATAACATCAACCCTGACCAGTTGCAAACGTGTCACGCAAGTCAGCTAAGAGGAACTGTGCGCGAATGTGAGCTGATCCTTAACAGGTCGGGGTTGCAACTCGAACTATCCTCGGATCAGCTTGAACAACAAAGGATCTGTGAGAAAAATTGTTTTGAAATGGCCGACAGAAACGACGGAACAACTTGTGCCCATTTTTTCAGTGTTGATCAAAAACTTCGCATTGTCCGAACACGAGCGGAAGCTTTCCGAAACTAATGATACGAGTAAACACGAAAGTTGACTCTTCAAACGGGAAAACTGCTCCGCAACAATGTCTGAGTGTGAAAAGCCAGATAAATACTGGCGGCCACGTCGCACTTGCCAGTACCCACTGCATTCCGGCAGAAAAAACGGTTGAAGACCAGAAATGCGGTTATTCCTGACATGTCAAGGGAAATCAGCAACTATGTATGGATAACACGTCCCGATAGGTTCCCGTAAGTCTGCTCTGTTGTAAATACTTGCTTTCCTATTTCAAATACTTACTTTTCTGACAATGCTGTGCCAACTTGTAGAGTGATAAATAAGCTTAAATATTATCTGCAGTAATAAATTTGTTTAAAAGTCACAGTGCAGCACTTAAGAGAATTGCCGAATAATTAATAGTTGGACTGAGTTCAGTAAAATAGTGCACGCGAGTCAATATAAAGGCGATAGCACAACAGTGATTAATAAGTTGCAAAATACTTGACTGCTATATTCTCGAAATAAACGAAAGCCATACTAAACCTGAAAGTATGCAGGCAATGTGGCAATATACAACAATATAAATTACACGTACACTTTCGATTGAAATAACATTACTCTGAGCCAAGCTTGAAATTGACACACACTAAGTGATCGTAAACTTGTATCACTGACAATTATGGCTGACCTGAAAAATCCATAATACATATGCTCTAATTACCAAAATTATATTTTAATTCTCTAATGGCTACATGTCCATACAGAATATTTTCTTGTGTTATACACGCTAGACGAGACACTGAATCAATAAATCGCAAATGTAACTTGACACCAATCATTTACATGCATCCATTTTGTGTCCTTGGTGTCATAATTGAAAGCACTGCCATTTGTTTTCATTTATAGTGCATCATAACTTCTGCAAGTCATGCAATTGAAAGAGGGAATCAATACTTAACTTTCATGTTTATTTCATATAGTTAGGAAAGCAAGTATTTACAAGACTTACAATAGGGCAGACTTACGGGAACCTATCGGGACTTGTTGTCCACACATAGTGCTGATTTCCCTTGTCAGAATTAACCGCATTTCTGGTCTTCAACCGTTTTTCCTGCCGGAATGCAGTGGGTACTGGCAAGTGCGACGTGGCCGCCAGTATTTATCTGGCTTTTCACACTCAGACATTGTTGTGGAGCAGTTTTCCCGTTTGAAGAGTCAATTTCCGTGTTTTCTCGTATCATTACTTTCGGAAGCGTCCGCTTGTGTTCGGACAATCCAAAGTTTTTGGTCAACACTGAAAAAATGGGTACAAGTTGTTCCGTCGAGTTCGTCCACCCAATTTTCACAACAATTTTTCTCACAGACCCATTGTTGTTCAAGCTGATCCGAGGATAGTTCGAGTTGCAACCCCGACCTGTTAAGGATCAGCTCACATTCGCGCACAGTTCCTCTTAGCTGACTTGCGTGACACGTTTGTAACTGGTCAGGGTTGATGTTATTTCTGCATTCAGAAAGCTATGATAACCTGGCCAGAGACTCTTTAGTGACAAAATGCCCCCCTCCCCCCTTTATCATGAATTCGAATTAAATTCTACTTTTCCCCAAAATACCAAAGACTTCATTCAAAACCCTTGCTAGCGTTTTTCTCGTGAGGTTTCATGCGGACCTCTGAGGAAGCAGCATTACACTTTTACTCGATCGTTCAGCAAGATAAATTGGAGGATGTCTTCCAAATATAAGCCCTAAAATCTGGGTTATATTCTTAATAACGGACTTGGAGAGTTCATTGTCTGACGTTTGAAGGAATTTAGCTCGGAAGTAATGTTTCAATGGATTTTTAACACGAAATGTTGCCATTGTTTCGAACTAGGGTTCGCTGCTAAGAGTCCCAATAGTTGCCGTGCTCAAGTTTCGAAGGCAATACTTACTTATTTGCTGGAATAATTATGGAATTCAGCAGCCAGGAGGTTGAAAAACTTCTCAAGGTGGACATAAGCTTGAATAGCGAAGCAGGTAAGCTGTATTAATGACAAAATCTGCTTGAGATATGTTGATTTCGATACCGGCGAAAAAATCGCAAATGCTTGTACATGTGCTGATACAAACGGACATAACTTTTAAAATACTGAAAACGTACATGGGATTTTGCATATTTTTGCAGATGAAGGACGGCACTTTTCGGCTGTATAGGCTAGAGACATCAAGCAGGTGCCAAATTTGTAAAATAAGCTTCTAAATCTAGGCAATTTTCAGCCTTCGGTCGATATCGATTAGTAGTGTACATAATAGTCAATTTCGCCTTTTCAGGTAAATTGAGGGGAAAATTGTAACTGTCATGAGAAACTAGAATGGTTTATGAGCAAATTGATATAAAACTCGTTGCTAGAAGATGCGAATGGAAAATTTTACGGTGTCACCAAAACGGCCTATTTTTAAGTTTTCGAGACGTTGCGACTGGCCCTGACCAGGCAAATATTTAATGGCTCCTAACGCGGCCCGAAAATTATTTCGAATCAAACCAAATCTGTTTTAGTTCTTTCCTCGGTAAAGTCTTTCAGTTGACAGAGTTTCAGGCAAAATTATTTTTGATGCGAAATTGAGTGGGTGGCTTTAACAGAGACCGCCTCTTAACAAGTCTTGAGAACGTGCTTTACAAGTTTTAAGCCATATCGCTATCCATACAGTCACAAACTCCTTTTTTGGCTGTATTTGAACTTCCCACATTATTGAGCTATAATAAGTCATACCATAAGGATAAATAATCCAAGAGAAAACCATCTTCCAAGTAATAGTGGCACTTGGTTTGTAAAGAAGCCCTTTTGATGAAGCTGTAAAAAAATTAACAAGATAAAAATAGAAGATAAAAAATAAGGGCCATTTTGCAACATGCCTTACTTTACAAATGTGGTAGCAATTAATTGAAAAGCAAAATAATTAAAGTGCAATATAATAATTATAATTACATCCCCACATATCAAAACTTGCAACTGATCGTCTTTTCCTCCTTGCTACAACGCCTGGACTCGGTACCGTCAAAGCTTCGTACGGTTCATCCAGATTTCCCGGCAACACAGGAATGAATGGTACTTCCGTGGCTGTAACTAGTGATGGGGAATCCTTCATTTCGTACCACATGTTGTTGGTAATTCCAGTCCATACCATGAAGGGGGAATCCTTGCTTCGCTTATATGACTTTTTGTTAGTGGATATACCGTAGTAAACGTTTTTGATCGGATCATAACCAAGGACATTTAAAACGTTTTGTTGCAGATCTAAAAGTAAACAAAAATGCTGTCGAACTGGTTCAGTTTTACGGTTCTTTAGAACTTTAACCCGGACATAGTGTGTAATTCATTATGTATTCCGTTTTCAGTTCACATATGCGCAACACTGTGATAGAATTACCCAAGGGACACTTAGCACTACTTAGTATCTTAGCAACTAACTGCAGATCGCTAACAGCCTGTTTGGACTCCGGTTAAACACGTGGCGAAACTGTGGCAATACCTTAATGCATTTTCTCTCCCGCGACAAGCACTAAAACCTTCCAAGCTTTGTGTTAAATTTTGCTTAACTTAACGAACATTTAATATTTAACAATTATCCTGCGAAATCGCGCGGAATATCGCCTGATACCTAGCCGATGAGGCCGTAGGCCGAGTTGGCTAAAATTAGACGATATTCCGCAAGATTGAGCAGGATCATTGACAGAACTGTTTTATTATTCAAAAAATTGTCAACGAAAATGATTTTGCAGCGAAAAAGACTGTGGTTGTGCAGCGCTTTGCAAGATTTCAGTCGAATATTGGTAACCTACGTATATCGCAGGATATCTGTTATGCACGTTATGTACGGATGACGGATAACAATGCCGACTTTCTGACCATATGGGCATCGCGCGAATTTGTCGAATAATCAATTGCAATACCAGAAGTGTTTTTACATATTCTTTTTCTCTTCTAGAAGCAAAAACAAACTACTTAGCAATATCATTACCAAGCCAAATCAAAGGTAAATGCTCAGTAATGGATGTACTCCAGATAATCTATTTATTCTTCCCGTTAAGGAGTTGGAACTAAGATGTATGCGCTGCCAGGATAATTCAGAACTGATAATTTACTCATAATTACTCATAATTCACTGATAATTTACTCATTGTAATGTTTTTGTTCAGATACACTGTATCGAGTGCTCACCTTTCCACGTTTCACCGCAGTCTGTACTTCCTTTGCAATGACTTTCATGTCTAAATAATGAAAGGATCTAATAAAATTACTACTATTAATAATTTTCATTCCGGTTGCCGAGATCTCGGTAACCTGCGTTCTAATATGAACACATCGAAATTTTTACAAAGGAAATAGAATTGACGGCGAGGTCTCGGAAACCCGGCCACCCGGTCAACCGGGCTCATATGAAGAGGCCCTTAAATTAGTACAACAGTTTCCAACCTTTTGACCTCTGTGTTACAAACAAATATCGTGTTGGTAGACTCCAAAAGCAGAAAACTGCGTCCAAAAATAACTGGCCTATAGGGATCTGAAACAAACAAATAGATAAATAAAATGGGTAATAATTACATCAATGAATAAATAAATAATTAATAAATATGAATAATCATTATCGACTACCGGTAGTCGATAATAATTATTATCCGATGACGAGGGATGATATTTCATCATGCACAAGAATTTTTCCGCCATAACACATGGCAATGTCCCAATAATGCGGGCCTTAAAGTCGAAAGATGCAACGATTGGAAAACGCAGAGATAATTGTGACGAGGACTACCAACTGCTCGACAAAGTCTTCCTAATATAACATATGATTGGCCAAAGAAGAAGATATTAACTCTCTAACTGCACTGGTTAATGTACGTCGCAAATTCAAAACTCGTGTACGTTAAGAATAAGACGTTTAATATAAATAAAATATCCCTGTTTCTCTTTGAGGGGGGGGGGGGGGGGGGGGGGGGGGTAGGGTTAGAGTTAGGGTTAGGGTTAGGGGTGCGCGCTTTAATTACGTTTATATTTACCCGAGTATGGGTACCAATAAAGTTCCACCCTCATACACGCCATATTTGTGCACGCGTCATCCTGGGGTCGAAACCGGACAAACTGGGCGTGAACTGGAAACAACAGCTTGTGACGGACTGCCAGATTTCTTAAAGGACTTCCAAGGAAAAGCTAAGGAATGCAAAAAAATGGGAAGGCAGAATTGTTTATTGTATCTTACTGGGAAATCGTTTTTAAGGTTATACAGAAAAACTGTGTTTAATCCAGTCGGATACATTTTTCATGAAATTTCATACTTGTAGCACCGTCTTAGAGTACTTCATCGTCCGTGAATTCAAACTTCGGAAACCACGGTGGGAACACGAAATATTAATGCAAAGAAGAAACTTGACAATACTCGCAGTCTCTACAGTGTGGAACAAAAACAGGAGCACTCTTCAGAGGCAAAAACAATGGAAAATAATTTTTCCTTAGCCAAAATACTTGCTGATACTAGCTTCTGAAAGACGTAAATGCCATCTTCATTAACTTGACAAATTTACATTCATATAAATACGTGTTCATGACCAATTGCAATAATTCGGTACCTTGTGTGCTCCATTGGCTGTGTAGTATTTCCATGATGTTCCATCGGCGCTGTACTCAAAGTAGAATGACAAGACAGAATTTGTGCTTTGTGAATCGTCATGCTTGCTTTGTGCTTCCAGCTTAATGTAAAAGATAGCAAAATGATATTGTCAGTTACTTGTAGTGGAAAAATGTTTTACTTCCTCTGCCAGTCTTCACTTAAAAACGCCATAGCTAGCTAAGGTTCCCGTAATCCGTTATTCTTACTGGACAGTCACAGCATTATCTGTAAGAACATCATCTCAAATAAATTTAGAGCGCTTTACAATTTATTTATTACAATTTACCTCAAATATAAGGAAGACTTGACCCAGGTCAATCTGTAAATATTCAGATGAATCACATGTTGCAGCACACCACGCTCCTCCCCCTGACCGGGTGTTTAGCCTGGAGTACTGGGCTCCATATTCAGGGCCTTGTTCTGAGGACGAGGTGAGCTGGCTACCAGTTATGACTCCTGATTCCATTCCTATTCCCACGGGAACTGGAACTATAGGAAAAGTACGAAAACTTATTTTCGAGGAATTAATTAACTATGTTTGTTTTGTGGTTTCGCCAAAAATTTCTCTCTAGAGCATGTGTTTTCTGTCTGGGGCGAGTCTTTGTGGACAAGAAATTGGTTGGAAGTTAAATCTACTTACTAAAATCTAGGCAAGCATATAATCTCTAGATTGATCGCTCAGACAGAAGTCGACAATTAAGTGTTTACGCCAGTTAATTAGTATTTTATAATTACGCAGTTAATACTGTGTGAGCGCCAGGCAGAAGTTCTGGCACGACATCAAATGTATGTACAGTTTACAAGATCACATAGCATATCGAAGAAAAACAGAGGCACACCCAAAACAACCTGGTGTCGCACTGTGGAGAAGGAGAGAGGCAGACAAGGATGAAGCACATGGACAAGAGCAAGACGGACAGCAAACAACCGCCAGCAGTGGAGGGAAGATGTCCGGGCCTTCTGGCACGAAGGGATTTAACTACCTTGAACATACGCGTACGTATAGGCAACTGAATGCGAAGACTCAGAATGAAATCAACGTCTCCTGATTAGATTATGGATTTGTACTCAGAGAGTTACTTTTTACCTTTACCTTTCATGGTCTTGCCTTTGGTTTTCCCTTTGTCTGAGCAGCCATACAACCCTACCTTGTAAGTAGGTTGCTCTCCTCCAGGATGTTGAAAAGGAGGAAAAAGCAAGCGAACGAAACGGGCAGTAGCTGTAAACTTTAATCGTTTCATTACTATTACGGTGCTGCCAGCGCTTCTGTCAACCTTCGAAAGACAGCAGTAGAGAACAGAAGTTATAAATTCAAAAGACGCTACGTGGATCACAAGTAACCCGCGTCATTTCTTAAGGTCTTCTACGGCCCGTGGAACACGGGACGACTTCTCGTACTAGAGCGCTAACACCGGTCCATAATCACAACATGAAAAGGCTGCGGTGCAAAGCTAGCGTAGAGCTGTTGCAAATTTGTCATTTAAACAGCTTTATGCAAACTTTACATTTTCTAGTCATTTAAGTAGGTTTAAGCCAACTTTAATTTTTCGTAAATATCTATTTTCATGCTGTGAATGAGGTATCTTAGTATATAAGTGCATCAGAGCAATTATTATTATTATTTTTTTACGTTCCTTACCACTGTGTCAATTTCATTTTTCTTCTCTTTCCACTCCAATCCATCTTCACTGAGTACCAAAATTATCTTGTCTGTTGGAATCTTTGGCGATACACCTTGAACTGTAGCCTGGAAGGTCAAATCGTGTATAAAAATAAACGCCATGACAACCAAATTTGTTAAATACAAACTAGAATTATGCCTTTTTAAAACATTGAAAATTGATTAAAAACTTGTCTTTCATACGAAAAGAATGGGACCGTGCTCATGGTAAGGATGGGTTGGTCGATACATGATACCAAATAGTCAATACCGCGATACCACCGAGAAAATTTCAAAAAATAGCGATACCTACGGAAACACAACGATGCTCTCGACGCTTTCGATTCTGCACGTGACCTGAGCCTGCGGGTTACTGGTCAGTATCTGAATTGAGCAAGTCCTGACATAGTTAATGGAGGGACTTGCATTAACTATGGTCCTGAGTAGCAACTAATGCTGGTCTTGTCAATGAATTGAAATCTTTGATTTCATCGCTTACACTACCAGACTGTCCTTTATTGATCAATCAAATCACGTGTCTTACCAGCTGAGCCAATGACGTCATAGTATCAATATCGATATGCCAGAAATAAGCCAATATCATATAGTTATAGGTAACGAACTGATTGGAATAACTGGTTTGAAAAACTGGTATTGAATTAATTGATAACCTCGTTCAGCATTACATAATATTATACCAATGTTATTCTAAAAAAAAATTGTTTTGTTTCCTTACAAACCCTTTTAAATTGAGTCCAGTTAGAGTACTGTCACAAGAGCAATTCTTCCGCTACTCTGACGTAACCAACTGCCAGAAAAACAGCCTTTGAACTAGCCATTCAAATGAGATTATTTGATAAAGTAACGTCTAGACAGTGCTCACCACAAA
The DNA here is from genome assembly GCA_963693305.1 of Meandrina meandrites. Taxonomy (NCBI): domain Eukaryota; kingdom Metazoa; phylum Cnidaria; class Anthozoa; order Scleractinia; family Meandrinidae; genus Meandrina; species Meandrina meandrites. The sequence continues at coordinate 62,901,140 of OY855903.1, forward strand.
TTTAGTTTGAATCGCATATCTCAGATCAACTTGTATAAAATGGACATTGTGTAATTCTCCTCCGGAGGCCCTGAGCGGAATCCAGCCGCTGAGGTTGTCTTCGAGTTTCGCGCTGTAAGGCAGAAAGGTTGTGATTTGACTGGAGGATGTTGTTATCTGACTGTCCTTCACTCCTCCGGATGACTGAACAAGTGGTCCAAAGCTGTCACAGTCTACAAAAGAAAAATAAACAGAATATCGAAGGAATGAAGTTCAATCCAGAAAGGACTGTTTTTCGAGGTACCTTCATTCACGAAAGTTTACGACCCACGTGGAATATATACTTTAAGCTGATTCATAATAAGGCCACACTAAAATTAATGGCATATCCACACTGATTTATGGCACCACGGCTAGCTTCTACTTAATATATAGAAGTACATTGTATAACAATGAGAGAAATTCTGTACACCTGCATACGCATATAGGTTATTTACCATAATAAGGTCACCCAATCATCTGTGATTTTGGGCGTACTGCATTTTTTTATAATTAAAGGGGTAATTTTAACAATTCGTTTTATAGGTTCATTCAGTGTCTCACTTCTTTTACCTGGACTGTAGAATGCGATTTGTGTCATAACAACTTCCGTTTGTTCCAGAGATCTTGATCCGCATGGATTTATGATTTGGTACTGCAAGCTCACCAAGCACGGCGCTTGATGGAATGAGCCGTCACCAAAACCATCGTCTTGATGAACATGAACTGCAATTTGCACGTTCACATGCTCAGAGGTCAGCAGTTTATTGAACTGTTGAAAGTAACACAATTATAATTAAGTTGTTGATATAATGATCCAGATCAAGATCTATCATGGAAAGTCACTTCTTACTATCAAAATCACTAGAGTGTGTCAATCTTGATGACGTGAATTAAAAACTTTCATCACGGGTACATTATTTATTCATCGGGAAAGCCAATACAAAGCTTCGTGACTTTCGAATACAAAATGCAAAACGGCATAGGGCCCTTTAAAATTAAACAAAAAGTCTGCTTTTCCTTTACGCTGAATACATCTCGTGTTTTCCGAACCTTTTGGATCAATAGCGCAATTATGTTGTTCCTACAAATTCTGAAAAAAAAAAACGATGTTAACATGCATGGCAATTGAGGGACCGTCAAAAATCACATCATCATTGACAAGACGCTAACAAATGCGAACCACGTGAAAACTCAGATCACTTATTTCGAATCGGACTGCCTCGAATCCAAATTTCTAATGGCGGTTTTACCACTCTACTGGTTTTGATAGCAAGAAGTCGGCTTAGATCATTTGTAAACGTTAACTCTGCATAACCACTTCAAAAATTTATCGAAACATAATCGATTTCCGACGATATTAACATTTTTTATCAACCAAGCCCTTTCAACGGCAGAGGACTTGCAGACGGTTCTTTTTATAGCGTTTAATGGTAACTTGCAGTTAGATTTTTTGTTTTAGCTCATTAAAAAAAAAAACAAAAAAAGGTATATTTCTCTTACTGACCTTTAACATAACGAAACGAAAGTTACCATCTTGCGACTCACTGATGTCATCAGGAGAACGGGATCCGTTGGAAATGTAATGTTCGTAAATGACGTAACTTGGTATTTTAAAGTATAAATCCAGTTCTGTTGTGTAATTGGTAGGAGCCGAGGTTTTGTGTGAGATAGTGGAATGGATAAATGCTGTTTTTCTAAATCAAAGCAAATTGATAAAATGTCAATAAGCTGTTCATTCTCAAGCCTGCATACTTGAAGTAGATTTGCACTTAGTAGCTTTTAATTATTCCGGCGGTCAGCATTAGTATGGCAGCAGTTCCCAAGCCTTTCAAAGAGTGCGAGGGCTGCATGAAACCCGTTTCACGCCACAAGATTCCACCTGCCATGCGCATGGCTAGCACCTTCAGTTATTTTGTAAAAAAGCATAACCGTATACAAAGCGCGTGCACATTTCTATCAAAATGATTTATTCCCGCCTGTTCTTGGGCGATGTTCCCGCAAAATCCTTAACATTGCTCCCCCTCCCCACCCCTCCCTTCCCTGGTTATAAGGGCTGGGGAAAATTGTACAGATTTTGATTACCTCAATAGACTCCTCTAACATGTAGCCCTGGGCGGGATATATCCAGCGTTCTAGCTATAGCGTGTTTACGTTATGGCTGAAGGTATACATACCCTGGATAGATCGGTGCTCCTGGCACTTTGGACGCCTTAAGTTGAAGAGAAGCTGACGTATTGCCAATTATCAAGACCAAGATCTGTTTCAAGAAAAATGCTTACCGTTTTTTTTTTTTGACCGTTGTTTTCACTGAGAAACATTAAAATTCACAACCGAGAGTACCTTCGTCAGACTCTTCATATTAATAATAAATAAATTTGTCTGGCATGTATGTCATTTTTCATCATTATTCAGTGCTACTTTCCATGCTTCCATGCTTTCAATGAAAAGCCAGTAGCTTAGAATCTTAAGAATTTTATTTTTAGTCTTCTACGTAAGGAGATTTACTTAATATGTTAGCATCGATTTAAATCTTGGAAAATAATTTTGTATTATATAAATAATAAATGATATTTTAAGGTTTTGATACATTAGTTTTATCCATACCTCTAATAAACAAAAAACTATGAACTATGTCCCCGTTTTAGTATACAAATCACTACGCACTGATAAACTGCTTCAAACTATTTTGACGAGCGCATGTTGTGTGCAGTTATTCCTTCAACCGATCCGATACCTGTTACAGTTAGTCATGTAAATTGCTTAATTTAAATAACTAAAAAAGTTATTATTCTATACGTTTTTCGAAGCCCAACGATTAATATTACGAATGGAGAATCATTTGAAGAAGCGGACTCACCTCTAAGACAAACAAGTAATGAGTGTTTGTCGTCTGAAAAAGGAATTGAATAAACTTTTCCAACAAGTTCATAGTTACTCAACTTCCACGAACTGCATTATCGGAGTATACCTTACCAACTAGAACGGATAAAGTTTTCAATAGCTTTTAGAGAATGAATTCACTCTGCATGATGCAAGGTGTATTAAAAAAACGTGAAACAAAACATTCTCTGTCTAAAGTGTTGAATCCTTTCATTTATTTCAAAAAAAAAAACCTCACAAGCATCAATAAATACAGAAAGATTTTCAAAGCATGTAAATACTGACTCATTACCCCTTGGAGGGCGCGTCGGCGCAATAAATTACTATTTTCGACAATCTTACATGCAGAGTTTAGTTCCGCATCGACAGCTGTAAAATAGAAATAAGGACGCTAATTTGAAATTTTTTACTATTTTGACGAATAATGAGGCCCTGATAGGGGTTTTGGGGATAAGGGATAACAGGAAAAATAATTATGGGGATAAGGGATAACGGGAAAAATATTTAAGGGATAAGGGATAAGAAGATTAGTTTAAGGGATAATTGAAAACTCTACCCGAGATATTTTTGGGGATAACGCTGTTGATACTTTTAGGGATAAGGGATAACTGTGCTCCGAATTAAAGGGATAAGGGATAACCGGACCCCCCCTAACAGGGCCTCAATAATGAAAAGGTTAGTTTATAAACAATAACAGACGACCCAAATATTACCAGTGTGTCTCACGCATGGAGACCTAAACCATTACATTAGAATACAGACACGACTAGAGCCATCAATCGTTTCCCTGGGATTGGGGTCACTCGATCACTGTAATTTTATCCCCGACTTCTCGAAACCTCGATAACTCAAAACTTCCTCAAAATCGAACAAATTCTTGGCTCTCGTGCGAAGAATTGATCCCTGATAACTCGAACTTTTGCAAACTTGGACCCAATATTTCAACATCGTGTTCGAGTGTCAGAAAATAGAAATATGCCATGGAATTGGTATTTGTTTAGAATACTTACTCTTTATTCTGACAAAAAAAAAACACGTTTTTTTTTACAAAAGCGCCAAAATATACCCATATGACAGGTCCCATAACTTAGATACATCGTTATACAAATTATCTAGCTGAAATTTCAATTTGTTTTACCCCTCGTGATCAGTAGAAAAACTATCAGGCCTATTATCATGAGCTTTGTTCGTGTTAGCCGATGCCAAGGCTGATAACAGAAATGATAACGAGGTAACCATTCTTTTTGGTTGTTTCGACAATATTCCAGATTGTAATTTGTTAAACCATATAATTCTTTTAGGGGAATATACTATTTACATATGCCGTAGCAAAAATATCATGCCATCGCTATCCTTACTGAAAGCCAAAACAATACAAACTCGAAAGCTAGAGCTTCTCATTGCAAAAAAGATTAAGAAGGAATTTTTTCATTATAGAAATTGGCAGAACATGAAAATGTTATTGTAAAATTTTAAGCTCTAAGCAGTAGATAGATATACACATAATTAATTAGTTAAAACAATAGTTTTAGGTGCTAGTAGGCTAAAGACTCGCTTTCAATGCAATCACTTTGGTCTGGCTGACTGTGAAATGTGACTTAGCTTGTAAATAGTGTTATCGTGAATTAGTTAGTGGTAATACGTCTGTTGTTATTAGAATGTAATGTTAGTAGCGTGTTTTGTAAAAAATCTGTTTGTAATGGCAATAAAAATGTTAAAAAAAGATAACAGAACTAGACGACTTTGTATTTGTTTTGCATCAGTTTGATGAAGACGTCTGGATTCGGTTTAATTCCCACCCGCGGGCAGTTTGGCCGGAAGGTAATTTATCCCATAAAAGTGCGTTTTCACTCACGTGACCAGCGGGCATATTAATTGGTCTACTAAAAGAACCGACGATTTTTGCTTAAAAATAAAGTTCACTTCCAAGAAGAATTCCTAGGTACACCAATATGGCTGCCGTGGCGTCATATGAAAAATGCTGTATTTGAATGCACAATTTAGCGCATCAATGATTGATTACCTTATAAGCATGTTTTTGATGCATTAAAACATCTAATTTTTGGCGACGGTTTTGGATACTGACACTAAGACTGACATTAAGCATGGGGCATGTATTTGGATGGCTATCAAATGCGGACTAGTTTTTGTATGTGTCCTGCCAATCGAATTACTGAATGAATTGCTAATGGCTTTGGAGTTCTATATAATTCATTCAGAATGTTACGTTCAATTCCCGTCGTTAGGTTGCAACTTGTACAATATTATACAGTAAAATCTCGAAAATAAGCCAAACCTTCCCCTCCCAACAAAAAATAAAAATACACCCGCCCAAATCTCAGACGCAAAATCTTTCTGAAAATAAGCTCCCCTGATTGTAGGACCATGAGCTTATAAGAGACAACTTTTCTTTTTTTGTATTGTACGTTGATAGGGAATGCTCAGAGTGACATTAGAACTTGTTTTGGTTTTCAGCTCTTATACTTTGATTGGTCAGTACTACAAATCTTTATCAGTTCCCGCTACATGGGTCAACAAGTTGTAGTTAAATTATCTTGACATCACCGTTTGCCATAGCAGCAGGAAAACCTGATAAAAACACCCATTATTTTAGCTTTAAGTGCTCATAACTAAAACACGAGTTCGGTGACCCACACTTTTGCTATCGAGTTACGATCAGCAAATTAAGATACAACTTTCTGCAAAGCTAAAAACAATTCCTGGAGGGTTTTCAGAACCACCTTAAACCCAAAAATTCTTTGAAACGCAAATTTTCGTCCTAAAATAAGCCCCCTCCCCCCCCCCCCCCCCCCCCCCCCCTCCACCTCCTCCTGCAGTATATAACAATAGTATGGCCCTTAAATAATCTTAATTTTTTTACGAGAAACCAGTTAGCAGTTGATAGAAGTGCACTTATATCACCAAGAGAGAATTATGAAGCCTATTTATGATATTTTTCAGTCAGCAGATGCGCGCATGACGTAATTGTGATTAAAAGAAAATGTTGTGGTTTTCTTTTGTGCTTTAATTCAATTCACTGGAAGTGAAAATCTGACGTCTTTGACAGCTTTAATTACGACATAGGTTACTGATGTCTTTTTATTTACTACATTAACGCTGCAGGTGTCAAGATTGACAAAAACACTGTGTTTTAATTCCCTGTTTTCGTGCATATGGGCATGTGTCTAAAGTTATTTTCCCCTCGGCCCATTATTTTTGTTTTAATGCTCCCAACCCATGAAAGCAAAACAACAGGACACAAGTTCAATGGGAGAAAAGGGGTAGGGGATGAAGTGCTCGAGTTGCCAATAGGCATCATGCAGGATAACACACAGGTCAGTTGGTTGGCAACGAGAGGTTTAAGTCCTCTCCCTCAGGGCCCTTGGGAACAAACACAACAACATGCCCTATACTGGGGTCCTAATGCCCAGGGCCTTTGGGAACAAACAAATCAACATCTCTTGGTTCCGAGGCTATGCTGGGGTCCTAATCCCCAGGGCCTTTGGGAACAAACAAAACAACATCCCTTGGTTTCGAGGCTATGCTGGGGTCCTAATCCCCAGGGCCTTTGGGAACAAACAAATCAACATTCCTTGGTTCCGAGGCTATGCTGTGGTCCTAATCCCCAGGGCCTTTGGGAACAAACAAAACAACATCCCTTGGTTCCGAGGCTGTGCTGGGGTCCTAATCCCCAGGGCCTTTGGGAACAAACACAACAATGTGCCCTGGTTCCCAGGCTATGCTGGCCTTTGGGAACAATCACAACAACAACTACAACACTGGGGGTCCCACTCTCCCAGGAAAGCTGACCATGTGAGTCTATGGGGCAAAAGGGCGACCTGTACGGAGCACTTCATCCCCTCCCGTTGTTTATTTAGTTCTGGAAAATGAGACTTAGAAGAGATACAGTAAGAAATACTTGAGTTAGCATAATGCTAGCTTTGCACTAAGGGATACAATTATGACAGTGTCTCATGATCAATAAGCAGACAGGCTGCTTAAGTCCATCAGCTCTTAGCTGGGCAGCTACATGTTCAACATTTGGAAAAGAAACCCTTTACATGAACATAACAGTGTAACTGTGTGAAGAACTATAACCTAAACGATTCTTATTTTCTCTACCTAAATGTTTACAAGTACAAGTACTATGCTTAAAGAAAAACAAACAAAGGGGTTGGGAGGGTGGGAATTTTTGTGACAACCATTTTGAGGGTTCACAGAACTTAGATGTGAAACCACTGATGTATAGATAAGACCGCATGGTCTTGATTGACATTAAGAAAGCAGATATGTAATTGGCCGGACCCGAATAGCACGTCATGCCTGTACGAGAAGTAACTTTGACCTTTGAATGTAATGCAAGAGTGTTATTCTTGCCAGAGTATTGCGTGACAGATCTGTTTTGAAGTAAAGGGCTAGTAGGTTATCTGATCTCCCTTTCATGGTTATCACATTAACTTTAATTTATATTGCATATAAATTTGGCTTTTATGAAGAAGAAAATTCACGATGATAAAAAAGTTAACTAAAAGCGGTCAGAGTTGTATTGAGATGCTTGTCTGGAAAACACTAACCCTTTTATTAGCTCGGGATTTTATTTTAATGCCAAAAGAATAAACTCCAGAAATAATTAGATGCGTCCAACGGGTGATTGTTAACAACATCGGGGCTTTTCACACATGCAAATTATTGTTAACTAGTCGAGTACTCTTTCCATGCATGAAAAATGGGATTTTCGAAGATGTTCAGTTATTACTAAAAAAAATCAGTCAAATGAAATGCTCTATTCTTTGAAAAGTGAAGTGGTGAAACTACTTTCCCTTGCCTTCTAACAAACCAATGCGCGGGTAAACTAATCAGCATATCTTGCTCAATAAAACTGAAGAACGTCACAAATGTTAATTACTTGGAAGGCAGAAAAGCACGGAATTTACCTGCTGTTGATGAATTATGGCGGACCTTCCAATCTTGTTGTTCATCTTCCCCCAGATCATGCACGCCTTGGAACAAAGTGCTCTTTATCGAAATCCAACAGGCGACTTTTCAGTTGGCGACTTTAAGCGAAATCCCTTCCACTACTTATGGGTAAAGAATATAACACGGTCCATGGTGGAAGATCAGTTGGATTGCACTTTCCTTTGTGTTGGTGAACCAAATTGTTATTCGTTTAACATGGCGGTATATCCTGACTCGAAAGGTCTTTATCTGTGTCAGTTGCTGGCCACTGACAAGTACAGAGCAACTAAAAAGTTTCACGCCAATGCTACCTTCCATCATTACAGTCCTTGGGTAAGACATTAGCAAATGTATTTGTTTTTTTCCCTTCTTACTCGGGTTGCTTGAGGTTTTTTCTTTGCGAGTTGCACTGTCAGGGTTCAACATAATCTCCCTGCTTCGCGCAGTTCCGAAACCCAGAAGAAGTTCTTCCTGACCTCATAGCAAATTTTTAGTATTTAGCTCTTATTAACCGAGCAGGAGGTCTGTATGGGAGAATCTTGACCGAGGTCGTGAGTACAGACCTCTCTGCGTTCGATCTGTACTCATGACCGAGGTCAAGATTCTCCCATACAGACCGACTAAGTTCGGTTAATAAGATGTTTATTATATGGCCAAACTAGAAAACCTTTCAGCTGAAAAATTCCCTTCGGTTTGCCATACTCGCTGACATGTTGCTAGTGAACAGCGATCGCGGAAAAATTAGAACAAGAGAGAGTCGATATCACCGGCAGGTATGTTTTCAACTTCTCTAGCCTCTTTAATCGACTGATGGAATATTCTTACGGGTATTTTAGTTGCTTTTAATCGTGTTTAGTGCTTTTAACTTCTCACCTTGCAATTACCTCGCATATTCGTTTCTAGTTGGTGTTTTGATTTCGTGCCTGTCAACTGAACGAAAATTTGCCAAAGTTTGCTCGTTCTTGTTAACCTTTTTTTCGCGTCAATAATCGACAGTGCCTTCAACTACGTAAAACTGAAAGGATTGATTCGAAGTTTTTAATTAAAAACACTTGTAAATGTACAACAAGAGCGACTGGACGAAGAAGAAAAGCAGCAAACAATTTACGGGAAGACCAGAAAACTGACACAATTTCATTCAGTGCTCGACGTAAAATTTGGCTCAGCACTTCAGTTAAGTTTGTTACCTTTCAATCTTGATCTTGTCCTTTTATACTTCAATAAATTTCATTGACTCTGAGTGCAATTTCGTTTCAGCATAATGTAGTAGTCTTGATGACAGCCGTGGAGCCGTAAACAAGGACAACATGCAAACACTTGCTTCGCTCGTCTTGCACAAGGCGTATAATTTCCAGAAAAGCTATTGCTTTAGATCTTCCCGTAAACCTTAATTGTTGTCACAATTTTCCAGGATGAAAAGACGATTACGAGGAGATTGTCCAAGGAAAATCTTCAGAAGAAAACTCTCTCGCCCGCTTTCCTCGCGTGTTTCATTGAACTCAAGAAGTGAACACCGCGCCTCAAATTTTCCCACCTCCTCATACTATCACTTCGTTTACATCAAAATGAAATGTCCAGTTGATTTATACTACAGAAGAATTTTTCTAACAGAAAAAAGTCCACGTTTTTGCATTTATTTTTTGTAAACTTCTCAACGTAAGTGCAACCGGTCTAGATGGGAAAATCTAGACCGCGGTCAATATCGATTTTAGCCAATCAAATTCGCGAATTTGGTAGTTCCCAGTCTTTGTGAGACACGGCCATATAATAATACTTATTACTAATCATTTCTGATGTTGATAACTTTTCCACCAAAGACTCCTTGTCAAAGTGATCCTTGCAAGAACGGCGCCGACTGTGTTCCTGAGTATGAACTGAACTCATATCGCTGTCAATGTAAGCTGGAATATTATGGAATTCACTGTGAGCAAGAAGGTACACATACTGATTGTAATTAAGAGATCCCACTGCTATTTGTCTGTCTATGTGAGTTAATGTTAGACTTACTATGCGTCCTAAAATTCGACTATGAGTCTCAGGCTACGTATCGTGTAACAATCCGGGAATCGCGAAGGGTGACTAACGAAACCCGTGGAAGAATCCTAGCATATATGTATTTTATTCAACGACGTTATTGTGGCTTCGAGATTCTTTCAAATCTTTTATAATCAGTCCCATATGGATTAGTTGGTAAAGATGCTATGGCTCAAGGTTGAACACCAACGGTCGGACGTAACGTCGAAATTCTTCTGCGTCAAACTAATTCTAGTTTAGGTCGATCTCAGTTAGTCACATTGTACTCATGAAACTAAAGATACGCGGGGTTTGTTAAGCTGAGAGCAAACTTCGCTTCACATTTCCGTCTGCTTCACAGGAGAATATATCAGGTTTACAAAAAAAAAAATCAAAATAAACGTCTTCTCGACCTCTAAGTAATATTTATTTCTACAGTTTCCTGCTGCTTATGGCTTATTTAAAATATAAACACCTTGGGTTTAATTTTTGATATACACCAAGCCGGGCTTAACTGGTAATTGAAATTGTAGCGCGCACCTACTCAGCAGCTAGCAAAATCACTTATCACTTTGCAAAGATAAAAAACCTATGATGATGTCATATACGAGTTATTCTGAAAATAATTTAAAGTGAGAAGGTACTAATCACCTATATTGTGATAAAAAGAAGTTTTAAATAAAGCTATGCAATTATTTGATAATTATTTTCTAGAACAGGAATGACACCGATCACAATTAAACTCTGCTTACTAATCATAATAAACTGATCGGCTCAAAAATTAGATCGTTTTGAAGGCAACAAGAGTAATGCAATTAAGATACCTCTAAATTAAATATTTTTTGTGCATACGCAGTTTACTGATAAAAATAAACTGATTAAATAACAGAAAATCCCTTCGTATTTGCTGATTGATATCATTTCATAAACATGTCAGTCAGGCGTATATTTAATTTTTTTTTTCTTCCCCAAGCTTGTAAATTCGACTTCGAAGATGGAATTGACAGGTGGACAAGGACTGGTACAGCGTTTAATAATCAGCCGACCTTTGGTGACAACCCAACGGCTCGCGGCAGAGGTCAGCCTGCCAATCAACAGGGGGACTGGTGGATCGGAGGATACGAAGATCGACCGTCAATGGCAGCACCCGTAGGAGTACAAGGAGACAGTCCCCAGGGAACTCTTACTTCCCCGCATTTTAACATCAAGGGCAAAAACATAATGTTCTTGATTGGCGGAGGATGCGACATAAACTTGATTCGAGCAGAGTTGCTAATCAACAGTCAGGTAGGTATCTCATCATTCTAGTTGTTTTTGTTGATTTTCACACGATATATACTAGCAAATCTCCGAAGTTTCCTGGCTTTACGATGAATAGGTGTATATGCACTTTAGGTTCAATAAAACCGTCTTGTATATATCAAACATCTTAATGTAGGCAGTCTTGATGTTTCTATATACTATACTGCATGGGAGAGTCATGGCATTTTTTGCTTCCGCTCACGATTTCTTTGTTTTAAACAGCCAATCAAAAACATTCGAATTAATTCAAAAATCCTATGTCTCCGAGTCCTTTATTTCTCATGCCAAGGCCCCGCCGGCTAAGAGAAGCAAAAAGGACTATGGGAGCGAGAATGCCTTGACGAATCCTTAGCTATGGCGAAAGGTTTGTTAGATATATGTCTCAAACTGAATGTCTCTTTAGGATCATCACTGTCTATTTCCTTCTCAATTCACCTGTGCATTCAAATTTTTCTATCATTTGTTAGGTTGTCAGACGAACCAGTGGTGAATGCCATGAGTCTATGGCTCGACAGACCTGGGACGTCCAAGAATTTATTGGTCAGCGTGCACAAGTCAAGCTAGTTGACGCCAGTTCAGGCGGATGGGGACACATTAGCTTTGATGACCTAAAAGGCGACATAAGCTGTGAACACGACTAGGATAACAGCGATATAATAGTTAAAGATATAATTGCGTTTCGAGGTTTTTGTAGAACTTTCGAGAACTTGGTAAATTAAGACGCTTCTTTTTTTTCAAACCAACGTAAATTGGATTATACACGACCCCTCAAGCAATTTACTGCTTTTATTCTGATCGTGTTTAAATAAAGCATATTCATTCATTAATTCATTCATTGGATTCGAGGATTTGGCAAAATTTTCAGAGTTGCATTAAAGGCTAAATTGTAAACAATGTAAACAGAAATATCTGATGTGACTAACTGCATTGTATAATGTGTGTACATTCAATTAATGATGTTCATTCCCGCTAGATTACAAGCACCAAGCTGCCTTCTTAAATGTGTCGTTACTTCCAAGAACCGTAAGAAGGTTACCAAGTTTTGTTTTATTTTCATGGGGTGGATGTTGCAGTGCGGACAAATTCCAGTTGGCTGAAGTATCCAAAAAGAAAAAAAAAAGATCAAAAATGGGTGATTGATGTGAGCTTGTAGGTCTCAATTTTCTCAGCTTATTATTTCGGGATAAGTATCGAAAGTAATAGTAGGCGTGTACGTTTTATTTTAGCTTTTTCTGATACAAGTTTCAATATATTGTTTTCGGCTGGCATTTTTCCCCACTGTGTGCATTGCTTAACTACCCGGACCAAACGAGTATGCAGAACGGCCGCCAATGCATCACACAGGAAAACAAGCCAATATTTGCGTAATTTGTGATCGGCCAAACGTAAATCACCCGATCGATCTTGAAATAACTTTCTTTCTGACATCCGGAATGATTTTCCAACTTTTTTCGGCTCTCTGGTGTAGATTCAATTAAAAGTATGGCCGATACAACAATCGTCGTGTAAAAACACACGAAAGTGACTCCGAAGTTACCGTTCGCCGATTGAGCAAAATAACACACAAAGGATTTTTTCTGCCCAATCAGGAGCCAGCATTCGCAGAGCCGTTTTGAAATGGTCTGGAGAGACTTGTTTCTCAGGGGCTCTTCTCGTCCTTCTTGAAAACCTTCTTCCGTCGTTAGCTACAATTCTGCCCTTGGGTCTCCGAAAATGTATCTAACTTGATGAATTAGCTAGGCTTGATTTCTGCCCTACACTTGTGCTTGCAATCCCAATTCAAGAGCTTCTGAAACTGCTTTTTGCACAGGGTAGAATCTTGGCACAAAGTCTAGAATACCCACAGGCATCCCAAACTCACGATTCAAGAAATCGATCGAATAAATGATTCATATTAGCGTATCGAGTGGGACGTGACTAGCGCTTGAAGTGCGCGTTGTTGTGTTACCGTTGGGAATTTGAGCGTTCTATAAGTCAGACTTTGTATAGAGTTTAAAATAACGTGGAATAAAAGCGCTCAACGAAATAAAACTTTACTTTCTTTTCAATAAATAAAGAAAATGTACTCACCTTGCTTGGTTTCTGTTGTTTTTCTTTTTTTCATCGTTTTTTTCTTTTTTTTTTAGGTTTTTGTCGTAGCCTTCATAAGACGGAGACAAGGCTGGACGGAGGCATTTCAAACGAGCTGTACCGCGAGGCCGTTTTCGCGCAAAAATTCGAATCCGCTGCTTGATTTTTCCCTCCGACGTAAAGAAAGAAAGTTCATTTTTCTTTTCGTCTGATCAGTTTGGAAAAAACTTCATCCCATCCGCTCCAGTTCGAACGATTTATGCCTCACTACAAGAGCTTCCAGCTATCCTCTGCAGCTTGTGACGTCTTTTCAACTACCACACAGTTGGATATCGTGACAACTACAACTTACCAGACGGGGGCACGGTCAGAATTTTCCGTTAAAAATTTAAGCCTAATTTTATGAGGGTGGTAAGGGAGGGTCCTAGATCACGTTTCACTAAAAATAAAATGCTCAAATCACGTTTCGCGCGGAATAAAATAGCCATTTCACGAACCAACATAGTGACCTGGAGCGCAGCGTGAGGATCATTCACGTTCATGCCTGGGCAGGCAGTTTACCACACGGAGTCTTGTTTTCAAACGCTTACTGGATAATTTTTGTAAGGAAGAAAGAATTACGGTTTACAGTGGCATTTTACGCGAAAAAAAAAACAGTCCTGTCGCAATTTTCATGAAGAAAAAGTCGACTCACGGTTCACGGCTATGTAGCCAAACAAGTTTAACTTCCTGGGCACAAGTTTACGGTATATGTAAATCAATACTAAAATATGGGGAACATCAATGATAAATTATTTTCATGATAATAAACTGGCTTTGAAGATTTCTTCCTAATTTCTACCTCACAGTACGATAGTTTATTGTACATCAGTCAGAAAAAGCTTATATGCCGGGGATGCATCCGCAAACCTGGTGAGATATTGTCCAAAATATTACCTAGAGCACAGTCTCCCTCGTGAAGAGGCAGGTGGAAAAGCAGAAGGACTAAAATGTTTGTTTTGACCACAGGTTTGTCAGTCGCCAGACTGTTACGTCGTTTTTTTTTTTAGTCAAGGAATCAGTTTCTTTTAGGCTTTTCCTTTAATGATCCTTTCGTTTCGTATCCCGCAAAGTCAACCCAATTAAAAAGGCTATTAATCATCCTGACGTATTCACTTTAAATTAGTGTACGTATGTGGACGAATAAGTTGAGCTTTCCAACACCAGAAATATTTTAGATTTTACTTTGACGAAGTAGTTATCAAAAGAAATTTCTAAATGTTAAGTAACTATGAACCTGTTGCAGAGGAGACAACTTCATTACGAGCTGCTTTTTCTAGAGGTAGGTCGCACTTGAAATTAATGATAAAAATTAGCGATAGGAAACTACAACGTTGGGAACCATCTTTATTTGCTCCTTTACTCCTGTTGAAATGTTGTCAGCATAGTGTTTTTGCTGTGCGTCAGTATAGAATTACGGTTTTGAATTAATCTTTTTTTTCACGAATATAAATAGCAATTCCTTTCAATCCAAGTATTTATTTGAAACGGAAAAGTGTTAGTTAGCGTAAGAATGATGAGGTCTTTTTACAAAGTGCCGTTTCGCTTCAATGTGACTCCAGCAGGGGTCATTTCAAATCTTCGGTTTTAACAGTCGCCTTTTTTATGCCTTCAGGTGCCGTTCTAAAACATCAATAAACACCATGAGGAACCATATGCACGCTAGATAAAACAAGTAATATTAATACATGTACAACAGAATCGGGATTTCTCAAGCCGCCAAAGAATTAAGAACCCCGGGCAAAGAACTCGAACGTACTGAAAGTCGCTCAACTTAATGTCAATATTCACCGTGGGGAACCATGTGCACACAAGAAAACACATAAACATTGAAATTCTGATTTTTCGAGCGCTTCATTTCGCCAACCAGCCAGATAGCTTGAACCAAAAGTAGATTCCCTCGGATTTTTTACTTGACTACTCGAACACTGTAATTTTACCACAATTTTTTTTCGAACTCCCGATTTCTCGAACCAATTAATATGGTTGTTTCTCTTTGAGGCTTGATTAATCGGTATTCGACTGCAGTGTCTGAAGAAAATGCGGTCTGTTTTTTTTTTTTTTTTTTTTTCAATTAGAATTACTTGATATTTTTTTAAGTTTAAGCTATAGATTTTCTTAAAACAGATGCTGATCTTGATAGTAGGTGATGCAACAGCTTTTCTCCAGCTGAAGGCGTCCAAAGTGCCGGGAGCACCGATCTATCCAGGGTATGTACTTTCACGTTTGAACAACCTAGTCCAGGGATTTTAAAGGTATGGCACGTCTTGAAAAATTAAGCCTAAATATTCGGCATTTGCAATCGTACAGTACCGCCCAATTATAATCTATTGGAGCACCTATTACCTTAGCCTGCGAATACAGCCGCCTTTCACTCGCTCCCGCTACTACGTGCGCGCGTTTCGGACGTAGTAGCGAGTGAGAGGCGGCTGTATTCGCAGGCTACTATTACCTAAGTTTATTTAGTGTTTGTCCACCTGAGTAACAGTTATATTGTGGTATAAAGATAATTTTGTATTCATTCGACCTACGACGGGCTTGCAATTGTAGCAGCCGTTTCCTAAGCACGAGAGAAGCGTAAACACTTGGCGCGTATTGATCATGAAAGGCTGTGGAAGCGAAGAAACCGCATGTACTAAGAAATGCATAGGCTTTATATAGTACGCTTTTGCTTTATTAGCTGATGACCAAGAGAGTGCGATCCCATTGAAGGCGCTTGAAAGCCTTGGGGCGTTATGCGAGCTTTTTATTTTTTTTCAGGGAGAAATATCCTTGTCTCTTGGCTAAAAAAATACGTAAAATTTTAGGGCTTGGGCTGGATCCTACTCGCCCGATTTTAAACGACTGAATAGTCAACCCAACATGCTTGTCGTTGATAATTTCGGGCTCGCGCTTTAGCTGTTAATTACTTTAATTTGTCTTCCTTCAGGAAAACGACATTTGTCCATTCCACTATCTCACAGAAAACGCCAACACATTACAATGCAACGGAACTAGTTTTAGTATTTAAAATACCAAGTTACGTCATTTACGAATACTACTTTTCCGACGCCGGATCCCGTTCTCCCGATGACGTCACTGAGTCACAAGATGATAACTTTGTTTTCGTGACGTTGAAGGTGAGTATAGAGAAAAGGGAAAAATTAGCAAGAAACTGCAGTTTAAAAGGTCAATACCACACAATGCGTTTGACAAGACAAATTGCAAGAGGTATGCCGTGGTGATTGATCTATTTCCGAAGAGCTGTTTCAGTGAAAGATACTGCACACGGAATGAAATCAGGCAACATCAGTTCTTTTCAGAATTACTCTCTGCTGTTGAGCTGGTTTTATAAGCATGTGCGTGAATTTCTGTGACATGTATATGTTGATCGGTACTATTTTAACAGATTTCATTTTGCCACTTTCAACAGTTCAAGAAACTGCTGACCTCTGAGCATGTGGACGTGCAAATTGCAGTTCATGTTCATCAAGATGATGGTTTTGATGACGGCTCATTCCATCATGCGCCGTGTCTGGTGAGCCTGCAGTACCAAATCATAAATCCATGCGGATCAAGATCTCTGGAACAAACGGAAGTTGTTATGACACAAATTTCGTTTTACAGTCCAGGTGAAATATGTGAACACTGAATTGAATGAACCTATAAAACGAATGTCTAAACGTATCCTCTTGAAATATTTATCAATCGTGCACAGAGATCAAATATCCTTACATATCGTAACTTTATAAGTATGGCCTAAAGCTTACCATAAACTTGTTTTAAACTTGCTAAAAGTGTTGAAAGTAAAGAAATATCAGCTAAAAAGAAAAAGATAATGATTAAAAGATTCAAAATTTCACCGGAATGGCAATTTTGATTTCTTGTCCTGTCACGTACAAAATCAAATTTGGTGAGCTGTAATCCATTTCCATCCTTGTAATCCTGTACTTATTACCCAAAATACTGTACTTGTTCTATTTTCCCTGTAGAATCTTTTTGTCAAATTTATTTGCATATTTGGTGGAATTTGGCAAATATAATAAAGAGAACTTCAGATAATCAGACGGGAATTGGAGAAATAAATATGCATATTGTTCCTTGTTGTTGCACAATGTATCTTTGTAGGAACCTACCGTGATCTTGTCGAATTCCATAATTTTATTGGCAACGCCGTTGATCGGATTTTTCATTCTTCGTGGGAAGGGTGGGACGAGGCTGGCCAGAAAAGTTGAACGGGAAAGCAAACTTCTTTGGCTACTGAACGCCTTGTTATGCTCCCGTGGAAAATTTAGGTCAAAGGCTAAAATGGAGAAAATTGTAGGTATATATCACTGTGGATATACACTTAACAATTATTCCAAGAGCGCGCCTTGGATATGACATGGTAGATAGTCAACGAGGCGCGTAGCGCCGAGTTGGCTACTCAGTAACGATCTCATATCCAAAAAGCGCGAGGGAAATAACTCAGTGTTTTATTAAAAACGCCCAAAAGAATTGCAATACTTGAGCTCCCCAGCTGTTTTCGTTGATGCGTCGCGGCTACGATATTTGTGGTTAATGGTATATGAGCTCATATACCATGGCCTGCTAACCAATCAAAACGTACGCAGGAATTGCAATATATCATTGCTAGTTTTTTAATAAAGTGGGATATACATCGAGGTCTGCATTTCGATTCGACTCGACGTAATGAATCAACCTAAAGTAGAGTTACCGAATCCAACGTGGGTCTACACCTCGAAAAATAGCTTTTTCTCGAGATTGGATGTCATTCTCGTTTACTTTTCTTTTGTAGACTGTGACAGCTTTGGACCACTTGGTCAGTTATCTGGAGGAATGAAGGACAGTCAGATAACAACATCCTCCAGTCAAATCAGAACATTCCTGCCTTACAAGGCGAAACTCGAAGACAACCTCAGTGGCTGGATCCCGCTCAGGGCCTCGGGAGGAGAATTTCACAATGTCCATTTTATACAAGTTGATCTGAGATATGTGATTCAAACTAAATTTGTGGTGAGCACTGTCTAGACGTTACTATATCAAATAATCTCATTAGAAGGGCTGGTTCAAAGGCTGTATTTATGAATCACAATCATAGCCACTTGTCTGTCATCAGTTTAGCTTTTGCCACGCTCGTGGCAAGTCCTGCTTGTGGTCAGGAGGGGGTTTGGGCCCGAGAAGTCCTAATTTAAAGTCTTCGTGCTGATCATCGGTTACTTCTGAAATTCCCAAATGTAATCAGGAATATTAATGACACTTATTGCAAATCCACAAAATCCAAAGGTTGGATTTCTTAATAAATGAAATCCACCTCGAAGAAAGGTTTCGGTGCGTCAAAATCCGTTTTCGGATTTCGTGTTTTATTGGGAAATCCAAAATCCGGATTTTCCAATTAATTCAATGCATTCCAGGCATCATCATTCGTAATCCTCGTTTAAGCCTCGATTTAGCCTTAACTACGTCTAACTTAACTAAGTTATCAACCCTTTGTCTTTTAATGGTTTGCATGATTAGAAAACAGTGGAGTACTCTGGAACCGTACTTTAAAATGTACATTTTTCTCATTTTCTTCTAAACTGATCACTAAAGGGAAATTCAAAGTGTAGGGAAAGCCGCAGGTCCCTGAGCTGTTTATGTGAATAGACACACAAAAAATATCTGACAAAGTGAACAAAATATGCCAACGTTTTAATCGCGCTCCAACGGATTTGATCATGAGTGGGTGTCATTACTTGTCAGGTGATGGATTAGGAAGGGTTCATCTTCTACTTATGGGGAAGTCCCCCGTGATGTTTTTTAAGAGAGACCTGGTAAGCTGATAAACTATGAATATTTATCATGGCGTTATCCTTAAAACACGATTTGCTATTTCAGGCTGCAGTTCAAGGAGTGTTGCCAACGACTCCAACAGACAAGATATTTTTAGTACTCAGCGAGGATGGATTAGAATGGAAAGAGAGAAAAAATGGAATTGATACAGCGGTAAGGAAGAACAAAGTATTTCTGGAACAATTTTCCTAACTTAAAGACTGAGCGGAAAAACAAATTCTTCACGTGTGCAAAAATACAAATTTGTTCATTTCCTCTAAGCCAATATGAAAAGTTCCAGTGAATACCCAGAACACCTTAAGGTCTTGTCGCGTGCACTTTGATGCTTCTTTCCGACAACCTCTCTCGAAATAGCTGTGTCCAGGGTCTTCCCTTCAAGACCCTGAAAACGAACTTGTCGAAGATCTTTTTACTCAAGCTCATTTGGTTCTCGTCCCGGTTCGTATTGACTCAAGAGATTGAAGGAATGAGTGTCACAGAAGTTTATTGTAACCAGTTTTTCTGCAGTAATTATGTTTTTGCCATCTTGGTTATGAGCTCTTCCTTCCCTGTTGAAAGGTTGTTGGCACCGCTTGCAAATTGCTATCACTGCATGAGAAGGCGAGCCGTATTTACCTCACAATGGTTGTTAGAATTATTGCACGAGTGATAGCTCTCTCTTCCTCACGCCATAAAAAATACGAAAAAAGTTGCTTGTAGTCTACCTAACGCCTTTGGAATAAATAAGTAACTTTCTCCTGTCTTTCCAAGGTTGATGTAAGCGCTGACAAGACCATAACACTAATGAAAAGGCTAAAGTTCAAGGCCACTGCCCGTTTCGTTCGTTTGGTCCTTCCTCCTTTTCAGAAACCTGGAGGAGAACAGCCTGTGTATAAGTTGCAGTTGTATGGTTGCACAGAAAATGGAAAAACAAAAGGCAAGGCTAAGAAAGGTAAAGACAAAACTGGCTGTCTTTGGCTTCTATAATTCGATAATAAGAGAGCGTCAACCACTCTGACTCTGAGTATTACGTGTACGTTTTTGATCAAACGTATTAACAAGCCCGTTTTCGTAATCTTCTGTACACCTTTGCTTAAGAAATTTGCAGACGAGGAGGGACGTTTTAGGCACAAAATTGAGAACCTAACAAAACAAGTTATTGAAGACTCTAGAGCAATGGCCGTGCAACTTATATCTTCACGGCTACATGAGAAGTCAGACAAATCAACAAATACAACCAATACATAACTTACAAATCCTCTAATCTAACTTACATGATTGAGTGCAAACGATGCCGTGAGCATTATATTTGAGAAACGAAGCGCACGCTTCGTGAACGGTTTACAGAGCAGAGACAGGCTACTAATAATCCCAACCATTCAAACCACTCAGCAGAAAGTTAATAAAGAAATCACTAGAAGTTGTTAGTAACGCTAATGAACGTTACGTCGTCAACCGTACAATTCACTCCCTGACATCGGCGAATGTAGCCCATTTTATTTGACTTTTTACTGGTACAGCACTTTGGAAGAGGCAAGCTTTTTGTAAATGACCTTGTCTCCTTTTAAGCTTTTACGAAATAGGTTACGAAAAAGGTTAATGAAGGTTAATTAATTTTCCGTTGTTTTCCTTCAGTTCCAGTGCCCGTGGGAGTAGGAATGGAATCAGGAGTCATAACTGATAACCAACTCACCTCGTCCTCAGAACAAGGCCCTGAATATGGAGCCCAGTACTCGAGGTTAAATTCGCGGTCAGGGGGAGGAGCGTGGTGTGCTGCAACATGTGATTCGTCTGAATATTTACAGATTAACCTGGGACAAGTCTTCCTTATATTTGAGGTAAATTGCAATATACAAATAGCAAAAACCTCATAATTAGTTTGAGATGGTGTTCTTAAATTTTTCTGAGAAAATCAAAGCAACAACTGTAACAAGATTTCATATCGTCTTTCTATGAAAACAATTATAGCAGATTTTTTCGAACCATGGTTGGTGAAAATTTCTTCAGTTCCACTACATATATCAGACGATATCAAAATTCTTCTTGCCTTTTCCTTTTAAACTGATTGGTACACGCAAAATGCGGAAATTCTAATAAACGCCATAAAAAAGAGCTTTGCAAGTATAAGTACAAGCTCAATTTTCAAATAATTGACAATATTGTTTGTAACCTTTAAAATTAAGCTTGAAGTACAAAGCAAGCATGACGATTCACAAAGCACAAACTCCGTATTGTCATTCTACTTTGAGTACAACGCCGATGGAGCATCATGGGAATACTACACAGCCAATGGAGCACACAAGGTACCTTGTAAAACATGTATGGTGCACAATTGTTACAGAACATCTTCCACGTGAGCGGTGCCGGCTAAAAGGCTAGGACCACAACATGCCACTCTCGTGTTATTGAAGGTCACTTTCGCTTTTATCAAAAGCAAATTACAGCACACCAGAAAAATTATAGTGATGTGAATTTATTTTCAAGAGTATTATTATTCTAATTGTTGCTCCTTTTTTTAATCGTGATTGTAGCACACTGCCTGTATGAAGCGACTCCCAATATCGGCACCTCTTTCCCTATATCTTTCAAGATATAAGATTCAAAACGAACGCCTCGATCTGGATAAGCTTCACTCTCACTCTAAGCTTATTACCGTGTCATTGAACACAACAATCATGCCTTTTAAATTCAAATTCGATCTGGAATCAGTGGGATCGGAAGAACCACTATGTGGAATATGCCACTGTAAATTCCCACTTATTTATTTATTTATTTATTTATTTATTTATTTATTTATTTATTCCATTTATTTATTTCCATTCCCATCTATTTTACTTTCCTTGCATTGTTTAGCTTTTCGTTGGAAGTCCTTTACGAAACCTCCCAGTTCGTCACAAGTTGTTGTTTCCAGTTCACGCGCAGTTTGTCCGGTTTCGACCCCAGACTGACGCGTGCACAAATATGGCGTGTTTGAGGGTGGAACTCTTCTGGTACCCAGACTCCGGTAAAGGTACAAGTAAATGAAAAGACGTAGACCAAGCCTGTTTGTAACAAGCATGGCAGCCAAGTAGGGTACAGAAATATTTTAAATAAGGAAATCAGGTAACGAAAATTAAGTCTTATTCTTATTGAATATACGTGCTTGGTCACTAGTTCTCGGAACTCTTGCAACAAACAGTAATCAATGCAATCATAGAAAATAAGTTTCTTTGGCCAACAAGGTACAAGAAAATCTAAACAATATATATAGTTAATAAGGTATCTAGTCAACTTGGCCGTGTTAAGTAGGGTAAAAGTAGTATCGCTATCTCATCCTCGTAGCTGAATGAGCCGGCTTTACAGTTAGGATACTTCATGAGTTAGATTGCTGCAATTTTGTTTGGAACAACACTTTAAAATAAAATACATTAGAACGGCTACAAACGAGAGCTGCTAGAATTGTTTTGAAAGAGAATAACCATAGTAACGATCAACTGTTACTACAATTAAGGTGGCTCCATATTTATTCCGGGCGCACTTGTCCATGACAAACTTTGGGTTATAACTTTTTAGGCTTTGACGCGATGGCGGTGAAACTTTGGGAAAATGTTCACCTATCATTCGGTAATAGTAATATGAAATTCGATTTAACTGGATAAAAATATTTTTGATATTACTGGCAATTAATTGGACCCCACTTTTTACAAAAAATCGAGTCTAGAAAAAAATTTTGCTGTTAGATTTTGGCTAAACTTCTAAAATCAGCTTATATTGACTAAATACATATTATAGCCAAGTTTCAGAAAAATCGTCGGAACAGAATCGCTGAAATATTAAGGTCACCTAAATTCGACACTTAAATTCTATTGAAATGTTCTTTTCTTGGCGCCTGTTGTGAAAACAAGCTACGAACCCAAATTTCTGCAAGAAGCATCCCCAATGCTTGCTAAATCAATGTGCCTTGCCGATTTGCGATCGTGACAACCGTTAAAAAGTATTTGCTTTGCCAGTAAACATTACAAAATGATCGAAAATCTTCTCAAACCAACAAAGTTACATTTGTCAAAAATTTTTCAGAATTACACCGCAGTTTTGTGTCAAACTCCTTCCAAACAAACTTCAGGATACTGCAATGTTTTTGCATCAATTTTTGTTGCTGTACGATGCTGTAAATTGGAGAATTTATGTTGGGATTTCAAGCAGCTCCGCGACTGTTCTCTGGCCAAGCGGACGAGCAGTTTTGTTTATGTAGTTCTGAATACGAAATGAGCACGTGCGTTATTTTTTGCACGGACTCGCACCTTTTCAAGGGGGGTGTATTTGATATGCGCGCCCAGGAGGTGCAGCAGTTATAAAATCTGCCATTGTAAATCTAAACAAAACTACTCGTCCACTTCGCCACTGCATTCAAGCTCAAAAACAAAGAACTTATTTCATCTGCGTATCCTTAAGAACAATTGCAATTGTTTGTTCAACTCTTATGTGACTTATTGCTGTTAGTGACAGTTCGTTAGTCTCCACAATAAATTACAAGACACCTCATTGTTACTTTCATTGAGCGTACATCTTCCCTCCCCTCCTGGGCGCGCATATCAAATACACCCCCCTTGAAAAGGTGCGAATTCGTGCAATAAATAACGCACGTGCTCATTTCGTATTCAGAAATACATAAACAAAACTGCTCGTCCGCTTGGCCAGAGAACAGTCGCGGAGCCGCTTGAAATCCCAAAATAAATTCTCCAATTTACAGCATCGTACAGCAGCAGAAATCGATGCAAAAACATTGCAGTATCCTGAAGTTTGTTTGGAAGGAGTTTGACACAAAACTGCGGTGTAATTTTGAAAAATTTTTGACAAATGTAACTTTGTTGGTTTGAGAAGGTTTTCGATCATTTTGTAATGTTTACTGGGAAAGAAAATACTTTTTAACGGTTGTCACGATCGCAAATCGGCGAGGCACATTGATTTAGCAAGCATTGGGGATGCTTCTTGCAGAAATTTGGGTTCGTAGCTTGTTTTCACAACAGGCGCCAAGAAAAGAACATTTCAATAGAATTTAAGTGTCGAATTTAGGTGACCTTAATATTTCAGCGATTCTGTTCCGACGATTTTTCTGAAACTTGACTATAACATGTATTTAGTCAATATAAGCTGATTTTAGAAGTTTAGCCAAAATCTAACAGCAACATTTTTTTCTAGACTCGATTTTTTGTAAAAAGTGGGGTCTAATTTATTGCCAGTAATATCAAAAATATTTTTATCCAGTTAAATCGAATTTCATATTACTATTACCGAATGATAAGTGAACATTTTCCCAAAGTTTCACGCCATCGCGTCAAAGCCTAAAAAGTTATAACGCAAAGTTTGTCATGGACAAGTGCGCCCGGAATTAATATGGAGCCACCTTAAGTTGGAGGCCCTTTGACACGTTCTACTATGCATAATTTAACTTTTGTATTGAAATGCGTCCATTCAGTAGAATGCTCCAGATCTGTATAGGGAATATTTTATCAAGTCGACAAATAATTATTCTGCAAGACGTTAAGGTTTTGACCTTTTACTTCCTAAAGTTTGAACATAATCTGCAAAGAAAGGCTGCTTTTATTCTGGTGTTATTGATCTTTAAATTGATTCATATTTTAATTCTAGAGTCCTTAGAGTTGTGCATACATTGCTTATAGTTTTCACCTTATCATTCATATTGTAATTCTTTTAGGCTTATTATGATCATCATCATCATCACTATTATTTGACTGGGATTCATTGATAACGTTATTTGATTGGGCTGAATGGTCATTCCGCATGATGGCGAAAGTCACCTAATGATTGATGTATATCCATTTATTTTAGATCCAGAAAGTCCAGTTATATTTGGACGCAGTTTTCTGTTGATGGAATCTGCAAATACTGTGCTTGTTTGTAATACAGAAGTTAAAAGGTAGGAACTGTAAAGCTACAACATTGTCAAAAGATAAATGGTTGTATTGTCATTTATTACTGATTTTGCTGAATTTTGAAGTTACCCTAATTGAGAGCAGGAAAAGCCTTTTGAGGCCCGTTCCAATTTGAAAATGTGCCCATTTTAAGATGGTTCTGTATCAAAACATGCTGATCATTAGTCAATAATATAAAATGGTGGTCACCGAGCTCGTTTTTGAGTTGTAAGCATTAAAACTAAAATTGGGATGTTTTAACGGGTTACGCTGTTGTTATTGTAACAGTGATGCCAAGAAAATAACCACAACTTGTTTACCCATTTGCCGTTTCGTTTTCCTGCTATTTTCTCTTGTATTTATCCATTTTTCTGACAACTGTTCGGCAAATAAAATCTAAAAGTGATTTAATGTAAAAACGTGAAAAAATTACAAGCATTAAATATGCTTTAGTTAAAAATGTTTGCCCTATTCAGATCTGAAAGTCCTTGCAAAGGAAGTACTGACGGTGGAGAAACGTGGAAAGGTAATTTAGTTTTGTTTTGTTTTTTAACACAAAGAATTTTTCAGAGAAAATTAGCTGGAATTTATCTATCCTTACGTAGAGATCAGCTACCAATTCAGCATTTCTGTTTTATTCTCAGGTCTGCCACAGAACATTTTAAATGTGCTTGGCTATGATCAGGTCGATAATGTTTACTATGGCATATCCACCAACAAAAAGTCGTATAAGCGTAGCAAGTTTTCCCCCTTCATGGTATGGACTGGAATTACCAACAACATGTGGTACGAAATGAAGGATTCCCCATCACTAGTTTCAGCCACGGAAATACCATTCATTCCTGTGTTGCCGGGAAGTCTGGATGAACCCTTCGGCGCTTTAACGATGCCAAGGTCTGGTGCCTCATCAAAGCGGAGACGACGAACGGTTGCGAGTGTTGATATGTGGGGATGTAATTAATTTATTGTTCTTTATTGCTATAGTGTTTGTGTATTGATGTATCATAAAAAAAGTTATTTTTCAAACCTGCTCAGCCTGTTTTGGTTCTTCACCCAAGCATGGTAATTAAACTCATAAGGTATGTAAAGCATGCAGAAATGTTTTTTTTTAGCGGTACTTGTGTGCCATTCACGCCATATAATTCTTGGACTTTGCTATTTAAAAAAAAAGGTTCAAGATCTCCAGATTTGTTTATCAACTATTCCAAAAAAAAAAATCTCCGTTAAAAAGAGAAAATGGTGAAAACAATAAAGAAACTTTCGAAACTCGATTGCCGTGGTTACCAAGATACTGTTTAGGAAAAGATAAGATAATCGAGTTGAAGCAAATGCAGGAACTCTGTGTCCCCCTAAGCCAAATAGAATTTTTAAGCTTGTGTTTTTTTTTCTCAGCTTCATCGCAAGGACTTCTTTTCAAACCAAGTGGCGCGACTGCTTGGAAGATGGTGTTCTCTTGGATCAGTTATCCTTATGGTATGACTTTACAATATGCTTTTTTATTTATCGCGCCAGTCGGGGTGGGGAAGTCAATTACTGAAAAATGGCTGGAGACGTTGGCCACAAGCAAAAGTGGAACTTGTTGTGCGATTCTGCGACAAACAACCACTCCTCTCCCCATAGAAAACATTTAGGATTGGAATCACAAAAATTAACAAGCAACAGAAGTGCAAGGAAACCGTTGAGTGAAGATGTAAAATTTACTTAAGTAATAATAATAATAATAATAATAATAATAATAATAATAATAATAATAATAATAAATTAAAAGAAAGTAAAAGAAATAAATTATTAAAACCTATACCTATAATAATAATAATAATAATAATAATAATAATAATAAAATTATTATTATTATTATTATTATTATTATTATTATTATTATTATTATTATTATTATTAAGGTTGCGTTCGATTGACCCTATTCCGGAATAAGAATATATTCCGGATTATTTCAGAAAGCCATTCCGTCCGTACGTCATGATAAAACCGTTATTCCGTTTCTTGAATAATGCCCGCAATATTCTTTCACTTCTTCCTACAATGAAATGAGGAAAAGCGTCTCTTCCAGACTCCAGGCGTATCCTTGTCTGAGTAACGTTTCATGGTTGCCGGCGATAGCCATCAGGCCATTTTGTGTGTTGTTTTGAAAAAGAACGGGAGGCGAGGACGCGGTGACGTCATTATTCTGGATTATTCCGAATATTCTTGCTCCCCAGAGCAGAATGCTTGGAATACATTCCATGTATTCCGGAATCGGAATAGCGACTCAATCGGACGCACATTAGGGGTTATTCCTTTTATTCTTATTCCGGAATAAGGTCAATCGAACGCACCCTAAATGTAGCCAGTTTTATCAAATTTTCGAATAGGCTTTCTTTAGAAATCTGAAGTAATCGGCAGTACGTTCCAAGAAAGAACGTAAATTTTAACGTCGCGAGAATCATTTGTGACCTTTCCTGCTACTCTAAACCATTCAATCCTATACAACATCATGCATGGGTAACACTGAATTACGAGTACTTCTAAAAGTAGTGTGGAATTACAATGCTCTTACGTATATCATCGTAACTCTACCATTCTCTCCAATAGATATGAAGGTCGACTGCCTGGCGATGCCCTGTTACAATGGAACATGCACAAAAACACCAGATGGTAGCTATAAATGCAATTGTTTTCCTGGATTCGGAGGAAAACATTGTGGAGAAGGTACCGGCTGTGATTTTAAGTATTATTTGATGATTAGCTATTACTTTTTACTGGCCAACTGAGATCACGTCATCTGCAAACAACTGCCCATAGAGGTCATGCTCATAATCTCTTTTTAACTCTGAGTAGCTGGAAAAAGGGTAAAGGGGTAATGCTGTGTCGTAAAATATAAAAATAATAATAGTAAAAAAAGCAAATAAATAAATGTAAAAATAAATAATTGCCGATTCACACGGTTTATGATCTTACTAATTTATAATTATTACAAATTTTCGCGCGTATTTGGAAGCCGAATTTCGCGAGTATTAATTTTCACCGTTACAAGAAAAAACTAAAGCGTAAGTGTATTAAATGTCGCGATTTTACATAATGTGGTATTGATGCCCTCGTGTTTAAACTTCGCGCAATGCTTCTTTTCACGGTTATTAAATTTCGCGATTTTTTTAAATTGCGAAAGTCACCTTTCTTTTCCTTCCCTTCTTAACCAATGGTTACTGATTTTCGATTTTGGGAAGGTTGTAAATTCGACTTCGAAGATGGAATTGGCGGGTGGATGAGGACTGGAACAGTGTTTAATAATTAGCCGACCTATGGCGACAATCCAACAGCTCGCAATAGAGGTCAGCCTGCCAATCAACAGGGAGACTGGTGGATTGGAGGAGCCGAGGATCGACCATCACCAGACATACCAGGAGGACATTTGCAAGGAGATGAACCACAGGGAACTCTTACTTCCCCATCCTTAATAATTAAGGGCAAATATATCACCTTCTTGATTGGAGGAGGATGTGATATAAATTTGATTCGCGCAGAGTTGCTAATAGAAGGTCAGGTATGTAGCACATCAAAATCGCTGTTTTCCGAGCGCCTCTGGCCTCTGGCTTGTGTTTTGTCCTTAAGCAAGACATTAAACTCCCACAGTGCCTCTGGACTCTCGACCCAGGGGTATAAATGGCTAGGGGGTCTACCCTACATATCTGATATGGGTAGGTATGTTTTGCTGGATAGCTAGGGTCCCATCTTTGACCTTCCAGATCTGTGATGGTGTTCCAATATTCTCATTTTAGTCTGGCATGGGTAGGTAGATAAAGTCTGCATTCGAGTCTTGTGGCCCATCAAGCCGGAGCTTTTCCCGGTTTTCGTAGCATGAAGCGGCTAGGAGTATTTATACTCCTCCCTGGATGGGATGCTAGTCCATCACAGGGACTAGCATTGCCCTGTTGCATTTCATCCTTCACATAAAACTTTCTCGGGGATCGTTGTCTAATCTAATTCTATCTGCACTTGAATTGAAGCGAACATTTAGATAGTTGAGTTACCCGTGTCTCTCTAGGATGGTTAAAACCTCTTTCTTTCTTAATTCAGCTGCGCAATTATGAAGTTAATTTCCCTTTCCTCGTTTTTTAGGTTGTCAGGCAGGCCACGGGTGAATGCCACGAGTCTATGGTTCGACAGACCTGGGATGTCCAAGAGTTTATTGGTCAGCGTGCACAAGTCAAGCTAGTTGACACCAGTTCTGGCCCATGGGGTCACATTAACTTTGATGATCTAAAAGGAGACTACAGCTGCGAGTAAACCTAATAATTTAAAATTTCGTCATATTTAAAATGTGTTCGTTTTAACACTGATATAATCCATCATATCGAAAAAGATAGCGATTGGTTCATCTACCTATAATTCACAACCCACGAAAACCTTGAAAACGATCATAAAAACGCACAGAAAAGTTCTAAAAACTTTTAACTCAGCACTTTCAATTTCTTAGCAAACTGTCTAATTTTGAAAAAAAAGTTCGCAAGGTATTGTGGTAATAATTGTACAGCAGCCATCTATATCCGTACGGTGGATTGCATTGGGTTACGCTTCAACATCCGATGCATTTTAGACTGCGCAGCTGGCGGGATTAGCGGGCACGAGTGAATTTTACTCGCGCGGGCGAAGCCCGCGTCAGCGAGTGGTGGAGCTGCACGGATCGAAACATCCCCACCAAAAAGGACGACCGCATGTATGACAACAAAGAACGACATACTTAATAGTTAATGAGCAAAATTTTAAATAACGAAAGCTTAAACGCGGTGTCGGCGGTGTTGTCCCACGTGATAATCATCTTACTTCGACTGGGCTAGTCCCAGTGCCGCAAAAATACTTAATTTATTCACTCATACGCCAGAAATTCCATTTTACACGACGCGATTCGATACGTGTTGAAGTCATGGGAGAAGCGTGCCGTGTATGATAATCATAGGCAAAATCGTACTGTCTAATTCGCCCCTAAAATATATAGTACCGCTTCACTAAAAGAGAAGATATTGTTGAGGTCACTTATTGTTTTTGTGCCAACCAGAGAATTATTGGCTGGTGAATCAAAGAGTTCTTTTGTTTAACTAACATGCCATTTCCACGAGAATTATCACTAACACGCATAATGAAGTACGACCAGGAGAGTTGGATGTCCCAGAATACCAAAAACGCTAAGATAGGCCAGAATTTAGTGCAAGCATTAACCACAACAATGGTTACAACATTTTTTTGTTTATTTACGATCAAAGATTGTGTATAGCTTCTTTTCAACACGATTAACAATGGAACCTCCTGATTTTATAAATTGTTCGTCGTCTTCTCTCATATCTCAGTCATTTGTCTTAAAATCAATACAAATGGCATGTCCTGTCCGATCGCTTTACTGGCTGAAAATTCCACCCACAGCAAAAAGCATCCCAAAGAACAGTGCAAAAACGACCGACGAGTGACGCTCAGCATTCGCAGTTGGCCCAGGCGCGGTTGTTTGCGGACAGTTTGACTTTTTAGGCGGTAGAGGTTCAGTGATTTCCGGAATCGGCACAGTCAAGTTAGGATTCTTTGTGTCCTGTTAAATAAAGGCAAAACACAAGTTTTCAAACGTGGATGAGATGGTACATTGTTTTACAAAAAATGCACCTAAAAGAGGTAAAAGTTGTCAGACATTCAGATCAGCGGTTTGTTTTGTTTTCGGCGAAGACCGCTAGTATCTCAATTATCTCATCAAAATATATTATATTGCATTTTTAAAATATTGTAGATTTTCGCCCGCTATCGCTTTTTTCCCAGCGTGACATGTAACATGGTTCTGTTCGCAGTTTTGGCATAAAGTCTCAACAGATTTTGGCGTGTATCCGAGCAACTAGCTATGTACTGTACCGTTAAGCCCAGTAACAAAGACCTTTTCTTATTCTTGTTTTGTAACATTGTTGCACTGTAGGTTGTAAAGTGCTGTTGTTCGTATTACCTCCCGTTCAGTGATGAACTCATGTCTACTTCGCGCAACACGTTGCGCAACTTGTCACACGGGAGGTAATACGTTTAAAAATTTCACAACTTGCAATGCAACCATATTGCGAGACAAGAGTTCTCTACGCGTATTACAAAAGTAAAGCTCGATAACAAAGTCCCCGCGATGCATAATAAACAATAATAATAAATGTCCCGATATAAAGAACCTCTTTATATTACAAATACAATCCAGAAGCCTAGTTTTAAAGTCTATCCCGATAAAACGAAAATGCCAACAGTCGACTGAAGTTGAATGCAAAATTAACAGATCAACAGAGTTTGCTTTTTGTCATTTTACCTGTCGAAGGCAAATGTCGAAAGCATGTTTTGTTTTGTTTTTACTTTCTTAAGCCAAAGGACGCTTTTTTAAGTTTGCCAATATGTAAGGGTTACAAATATAATACGCTGCCAAAGCGCAATATAGTGAGATTGGCCTAGGTAAATAACTTATATTAGTATATACTAAAACAATGGATAGCTTTTTTGGCGCGCTCGGCTTGCTACTCAAACTCTGGATATCTTTGCTTTTCACCTCCGAAGAACTCACGCGCGAAAACTGTAGTCGCTGACAGAAATAAATGAGTTAAATTCCTTTTTCACTGGGCTATATTATCTCACTGTTTTCGCAGCTCGGTAAATATCCACCACTAGCCACCTCCACTTCGGTGAATAGTTGTTAATAAGCCAAACACCAACAACGGAGTTTTGTTTATAAGAATCCCCGATATAACCCGACATACATTCCCAGTCCCTTGCCGCTTCTTTTTGTCGGGGTTTCACTGTACAGTTCTACTAGAGAATAGACCATTTCCGAGTTACCTTTTGCCTCTGTGTCAAAACGAGTCTACGTGCGAAACCATTCCTATGAAAATGTTGTGTATCACCTGCATGTCCATTTTCCATTTTCAACTCGGGATTGTCAATACCAAGTGATTGTCAATACTCACAGCAACTGTCGACAAGTTGTAGAGAGCACATACGGGAAACACGTCTTTAACGTCATCCTTGTATTTCCTAAAGTCGTTGACCATCTCATCCGTCCATTTGATGTCCATATTGACAAGTGGATTGAGGTGTGCGGAAGTTACGTTCACATCATTACTTTGGAAAGAAGAAAAACAATCATGGTAGGCGCTTGAGAATACACTGGACTTTCATTAGCTGGACGACTTAAATCTGGACTTCGTATTAAAAGGTTTCTCGTGAAAGAAAAGATGGGTGACTCGGAGCTCTTTGTTGGCGCCAATAGAAAGTGGTAGAAAAAAATCAGCTGGTCGTAAGACATATGCGTTATTGACCAAGCCTGAGGTCAAGGACGGCTGGATATTGACCAAGTTCTTTTTTGCGTTTTTATGGACCGAGACGAAGTCGAGGTCAATAAAACTCAAAAAAGAACGAGGCCAATATGTCCAGCCATCTTGACCCGGCAGGTTTGGTTAATGAAGAATTTATTATATGGCCAAAATAACAACTTTTTCTTTCGGGACCGACGCGCAGGCAAGATAGGCCCATCTTGCCATCAGAACACAGCATTCGCTTCATCTTGCGCGCTTGCCGATACAGCCATATGATAACTTGGGGGTGTTATTGTACTGGGCCTGGTTGTTGAAAGAATATGTGCAGTATGTTTTGTCAACACTTATCCACTGGAGTGTGATTTATCCGGTGGATAGCGTTATCCATCCTTTGAACAACTGCGTCCTGGTGTTCAGCAATTCCCAAACTAGCAAATACAAAAGCTGTATCAAAATATGATATCTGTTATAGATGACACATGTTCCAAAAGGTGGCATGTGATATGCAAGGATTTTTTTTTTCCAAGAGGATTTATCCTTTTCATCCTCTTTTAAAAGGTTTTCATTGATACACGTTTTAGCTACCCGAATACAGCGATAGGAAAGACAGCTGAATCTGAAGTCACAAGGGTCGTTACTTCGAAACTTTAATTCTAACATCAACTTTGCAAAGATTTCACCTCTATCAGTGAACCGTTTCGAACCTTAGCTGTTGTCATTTTGTTTTGTTTTTTAATTTGCTTTCATAGCAAAGTCTAAAAAACGCACACAGAGAAAAACAAAAATTACGGACCCATTGGATTCTTGCAGAATGAACTATCGCTCAGAGACAGAGAAACGGATACTTTGACTTTAAATGGAAAGTCAGTCTTAGATTCGTCCTAAATTATTCCGAGAATGTTTTCATTAGCCTTCTTGATCCTTAATTTTCAGTGGTAAATCAATATTGTATGGTCTTAATAGGTGAAATGACATCTACTTAATACTCACAAGTATTTCTTGATGGATTTGTAAGTTGGCTCGAATGCTTCACTTTGGCATCGTCTAACATTAAGTATGCGAGGATAATAGAACAGGAAGTTCAAGCACATCTCATCTCTTGAAGAAATACCTCCCTAAATGTACAAAGGTATTGCATTGATTAGTTGGCGTATTGCATTGATTAGTAGGCGTACCGTAAATCCTCTAATACCCCCCTCTTAAATAAGGCCCCACCCTCCTTTATGAAATGAAATTTAATACCAGGCTAACAGTAGCCTGTGCACAGCCGTCCCGCTCCCGTAAAAAAATATCAGGTTTAATTCATAATGAAATTAGTTGAGAAAATATTTAGCTAAGTGAACTGCGACATAAACACAAACAAACGCTAAGACTTAACTTTGTCACTTAAGTTTCTTACCTTGATCAGCTTGGTCCTGTTCATGGAATCGTACTTGCAGTAGTGGATCAGCTGGTCTCCCTGAAGCGAAGAATAAAATATAAAACTTTACCTTCTTATTATTGTCAAATAACTGTACACACAGGACCGAATATATCCAGAATGGGAGAATATATTAACGAACGAACGAACGAACGAACGAACGAACGAACGAACGAACGAACGAACGAACGAACGAACGAACGAACGAACGTTTTAAAGGTTTAGTTAATCTGCGTAAAGT
Source organism: Meandrina meandrites (assembly GCA_963693305.1). NCBI lineage: Eukaryota > Metazoa > Cnidaria > Anthozoa > Scleractinia > Meandrinidae > Meandrina > Meandrina meandrites. Next base: position 62,935,094 of record OY855903.1, read on the forward strand.
ATCAACCGGCTTAATATTCTAAACTGTATAACGTTAGTTCGGTCAAAGCTAATAATAACATTCGAACAACAGTCGCGTTTTTCGCTGTCGTTAGTCTTCTTAGCGGACCTCTCAGAAAAACATAAGTACACTTCAACTGATTCTAAAGGTCACGTGTGTGGGTCGTGATTGGTAAATTTCGGTCCATTTTGTTTGTTTCATTTTTAAGGTTCGTTGATTGGCGTTGTAATTTTGATTAATTTTGGTTATTCTTGTAGGTAAGACGTACGAACTGCATCGCCCAGCATTATCAGTGATAAGACTGCGTGACTGCGGGATGTAGTTCTTACATCTCCGGTAGCGCAGTGGTTAAAGCATCCGATCTAGAACTCGGAGGGTCGTGGGTTCAAATCCCATCTGGGCCTCAGATTTTTTCAGAGTTGCCTTATGGTTGATTCGTCTTTGGGTCATTTGGATTGCACAACCTACAGTTTCACGAATTTCAATTCAATCCATCCACAGTTATATATTCCAAGCAAGCGCTGGCCAGGAACAAATATTGCATTGGGGAGGGCACAATTTTTAATCATATTTTTCGTCAAATGTCGGTTACTAGTGATTGCATGGAGAGAATCCATCATCATAAGCTTTCGACTCACACGTTTCAGTAATTCACTTAAATACTGAAGGTTCAAACCTGGAAGTTGAAGTCGTAGTTATTATCGCGGCCAATCTCTGGAAGTTCTTTTCCATTACGAACATGTTTAGTCCAGATACCGCGACCTTCGGAAAAAGCAGAAAATAAAAATGGATATATTTAACTGCTAGCAGCGTCAATAAGTCTACAAAACAGGAATGCTGTGAAATTTACATAAAAGTCCTCGACTTATCACATATTTTGTCAAAGTTTTGGTGAGCTTACATGGGATGGGGAAGGGAAGTGAGGGGTGGGGAAGGGGGAGGGGAGCGCGGGTGGATTTGAAAAGAATGAAGCGTTTCAAAAATATTTGGGTGTCAAAATCAGTTCTACTGAGAGGGAATTATGATCAGAAGATATTCTTGGGGGGATATTATTTGGCGGGGGCTTATTTTCACTAGCCTTCGTGCAGACGTCTCCATTTCCTTTGCTTCACGCGGAAAGGGACGTCTGCGTAACGCCGTTCCTAATCGTGTTCCAGTATCCCGCTGTTTCTCCAGAATTCGGGGACCGCGCTCTGATTGGTTTCTTAACAGTAGGCATTGTTAGAATCAACTCTGATTGGCTATCATCTCGAAACACTTAAAATAATTTATGCGGGTTAAATTAAGCGCGGTTTTCTATTGACAGCTCAAAACATGTCGAGCAAAGCATGAGTGATTGTGTGCTGTGTTTTTCACCGATCGTGAACCACAACGACAAAAATCTCGTTCAAGATCGTGGACAGTTTAAAGTTTTCGAAGAAATCAGTTCTCTTCAGTTTGTTGTTCATTCCAGTTCGCCCTGTATATGTAAATCGTGTGTTGCAAAGCTTCGGAAGTGACGAGGACTTCATGATAACTTGAAGAAAATTGGCGAGGAACGTTTTAATGATTACAGTTCGAAACCATTAAGGCAGGGCTCAGAGTTAAGGAGGAGTTCCAAGAGAGTGTAGATGAAGCGAATTCTTCTCGACGAATCGGTTTCTTGTTCACCAAACAGTCTTACTTCGCCACTCACATCTACTCCGCGAAAAGTGCTCATCCTGCCACAACAGTTCCCATTTCTCCCGTTAGACCAGTAATTTTGGAGCGATCAGACGGAAAGAAACTCTGGTAGAAGTTACAATTCAATGGCCTTGATCACCCCCGTCCGATCACCCCGTCAGATCACCCCCATCCGACAGGATATTGGCCTCACCTTTTTTTTGAGTGCTTATGGACCTCGACTTCGTCTTGGTCCATAAACACGAAAAAAAAAAAGAACAGAACTTGGGCAATATCCCGCCTTCTTGAAATACTTCTTACCTCTCCTCCTACAGCCCAAGCATCCACCAAACTTGCATCTCGGCACTTGGCATAAGGCATGTTGGCCAAATCTTTACAGTCCGCGCCCTGATCGTAGTCGCTTTCGACAAAGTTGCCCTCGCATTCGTATAAAAGAAAGTGATGAACGAATCCTTCATTTCCTTTTCGTATGATCGGCTCGAACTGAACGAAAAATGAAGGCAATAAGTAATCAAACGACGCTAAAGAAAAAAATGCATGTAGGGTCAGCTAAAATGACCAAGAAACTACGCTTTAAAAAACATTCCCTTTCCCCGGATTATTAGTTCATACGTAAACTCAGCGACACCGTATAGAAACTGCAGCAGTCCACTCCCTCTATGAGCGTAATCTTCGTAAGCAGGCGAGCAAGACAATTTACACACCAAAAACTCCCTTTTATAAGTTTATTTTTTAAGACCAGATTTATCATTTCATTTGTATTTAAAATTTAGTTACTGTTGGATTGATTCTATATCGTAGACAGACCAATACCTTCCATAGACGAGACCAAATATGACGAATCAATTCATACAAAACAACTAATATATATGAGTATCTATTACCTTTGTAATGTGATGCTTTTTTGTTAACTCAGGACCTTTATGCAGAGAACACCAGTAGGTTGTCTCTTTGTTAGGGACTGTTTCCTTACACAGCAAAGAATCCTGGGTAAATAAAAGCAGGATACTGAATGGACGCGTAAAGTAATCGGTAAGCTAAGGAAAAATGCACTCATTTAAAAATGTTTAAACAAGCAAGCAACCGTGGACGATGATCCTACTGGTATACGTAGGATCAATAATGATCTGATCGGTACACAAATTTAAAACCTTTCTACGTTGTATCGGTTTCTGCTTTTTTATAGTACTAATTTAAACGCGTCCCTTTGGCCCCTTTTCAGCGCTTTTATACTAGATTGCTTTAAGACGGAGGTACACCTGAAGCCCGTTGTTTCACCGCTTAACTTGGGTTTAATATCTCCTATCCCAAAAACCCATAGCTCATTTGACAAAGCTTTGTTTAGCGGTGTTTGTAAATGGTAAAAATTTTGGGGATGTTTGTGCTGGGAAATGTGGAGAGGTTAAAGTAAGCGCGCGTGGCCTGGAGAGAAGGGAAACGAAACCGCGCTGATAGCAGTAATCTAATTAACTAGTAACCGACAAGAGAACATATGTGTGTGTGTACCAGTGGTGATATTACTTACGTTCCTTGTTGTTATAGCGAACGTAGTTCAGCCAGTCTCGTTAATTTCTCTTTTATCCATGCTGTTAAGCAGTAGGATGCTCCGTTGGCCTCTGAACGCGTGATGTTTTATGTCCGTTTCTGAGACGGGATCCTCGGGATGATAGGCGAACACGACTTTAGTGGCTCCCACCTGCAATTAGAGAACTGACATTATAAGGGAGGTATCTAAGCGAGGCTCAGGAAGGGAGATTTCTCTCGCCCCTTCCCAATGCTGTTTTAGAGTCGCTTTGTCGTGGGTGTTAAGTTATACGAATTCCTTAAATACGAGCCGCATCGTAGTGTCCTTCGCAGCCGTTTTTAGTGTCGTCACGCAACGCTCCTCCCCACAAGGGAGGAGCGTTGCGTGACGAGACTAAAAACGGCTGCGAGGGAGACTAGCAGCATTGGGACCGCGGCGCTTATTCGAGGGCGGCGCTTATGGGAGTAAATACGGTATACGTTTTCTACTTTTAAAAGAAATGCTCACTTCGAGTTTCCTGTCACGTGGGTCGCACGTGTCAAACTTCCTTTTGAATTTCAGCACAGTTTTCCCGCCACTTTCTTGGAATCCTGTCAGCTCGTAGTCTTGCTGTTCGTCAATTGGTGGAAGTGCTTTCGCGTCCGCGAAACGATCCTAGAACAAGAGAATAAAAAGTACATTTATGTATCCTGGATATGCATGTTCGGTTGTAATAAAATGCGGAAAGAGAACGGGATGAAACACTATATGAACACTTTATGTTTGAGCTGCAGAAACTGCAGAACCAAGGAATGAAAACAATAGAGGTAGGCTTACGTTTATTTTGAGCTTACATGAAGACATTACTCGTAACATTTTACTACGATAAGACCCTATCGATATTCACGTACATTTCTTTATATTTCGAGCCATCCTCGGAAACCCAGGGCTTCCCGATCCCAGTCTCTCCCTTCCCGTCCCGACTCGTTGAAGCCCTGGGTTTCCGAGGATGATTTCGAGCACACAATCAGTCACACCGCTTGTATGGCCCCCCTGTTATGATTTTTGAGTTAAATTCTTTAATGCCAGTCAGAACTGGAATGTAATGTGTAACGATAGGGAAGTCGGAACTAATCAAAGAATCGGAACAAATCAGCCCGAATCAGCGCAAGCTTGACGTACGATCCGAACTGATCAACACAACTTATCGCACGATCTGAGGGCTGACCTTCTCAACTTGGCGTCAAAGTTTTTCACATTATCAAATGAATAAAACTTTTTAGAGGTATTTTGTTCAAATTGTTAGAGGACTTCTGCATATTTTCTTACGCGAAAGCTTTCTGTATTTTTTTTTGCGACCTTTGACAACTTTCTACGACCTTCGACCTCCCGCACAGTAGGCTGTTTCCTTAGCTAATTCGTCGTTCGCTAAGATCAATTGATGGATATTATCTTATAAATATTTGTGAACAAAGGCTGTAACAATGGAGAAATCTGGACTAATCAAACAGAACAGCGGGAAAACTCGTAATAAAATAAAATAAAATCCTATACAGCACAAGACTTACAGAAAGTAACAACAGTTTCATTTCAACTTATGAACAGTAATTCATCAGTAACTTGCAAACGTTGCAGTTTACCAGCAGAACTCATGGACCCATCAGGGCCCTCTTTTTTTTTTCAAAACAATTTAGTATTATCCGCCACTTGAGAAACTCCAGATCATGTTGACGATTTTTGTCTTCATTGCTCGGGAGCGTTTTTCTTTTTCTAATCCTAGCCGTCCTGCTCGGTCTTTAAAAAAAACAATTTAGATAAATATTTGTAAGGCCCCAAGAATGCCTTTAAAATTTTAGAATCAAATCATACAAAATGTAATTGAATAAATACCTGAGCACCAGATTCATGACTGCGTGGCAGCATGACATCGTGACATAAACAGGGTGCCCTCAGACGAAAACAATGAAAAAAGGGGGATCGAGCATTAAAATTTATCCCAGTTTCTGTTATAAGAAAATTAATTAATTCGTATGTTCCCCTATGTTACTAGTATGTAACTCGTGTGTAACTCGCACATCAGGTCATGTCATTGTCTACGAAGTGTGGAAGTGTGTTGCTGCCATTTTCACCTCCTTTTTTAACGTAACATGGACAAGTTATTTATGAATATCGTTTCTATGCTGTGTTTGAGGTCTTTGAGATCATGGTTTATCCCTGCGCCTGTTACGCAAAATAAATTTTATTCATATTGTCTAAAACTACAAAGATTCCACAGACCCGGTTGAATGAATTTTTGGATTAACTAAGGTGTTTTGTTTCCGCTGTGTCGATGAATCTTGGGAGCTCGAGGGAGAGGAACGGGGGCGTTTCATATTTTTTTTCCGTCTTCTTTTTCGAAACGCGTCCGAGACTTTGTTATATGTATCTTACCATAGTACAAATAGATATTCAGAATGCTACGGACAATTATTCAGAAAAAGTACATTCGCTACCCGGGAGACAGAAGTATTCATAAAATAATGCAAGTAATGAAAAGCTCCCTGGGCGATGTGACTGATAAAACTAAGGTATTCTCGGCTCAGCCACGTATTATATTCGATCGCGGCTTCGCCGCTCTCTAGCTTGTCGCCGCAAACAAAACAAAAAAAAACTCCGGCACCCTAGGTACGTATCATATCATTCCTGGCTGCTTTCTATACCTGCATGCACTACCAGATATTACAAAGCTGAGAGACACAAGAGAAAACCCAATGGAACCGCCATCTTCGATGCCGTTGCAGAGTGGACCGCAAACACGTGCTGTTTGTCGAGACTGTACCTGGTACGTTGAGCAAACATCCATTTGATACCATAATTCATTTTGACCCCCTGGAGGTAGGAGGTGGGGTCAATAAGCGACTCGTGGATTTTGCCATGAGGGCAATTCATTATAAAAAGCCGACTTTCACCAAAATAATGCAGAGCAAAATTTTAATTCCAAAAGAACTCCAGAAATCACAAACAGGAACCCAAAAACATCCTTCCCTCCTCCTGCCCCGCCCCTCCAGCCGCGACCTCGTTGAAAATAAACAGAGGCCTGGCCCCCACAAGCAAACAAGTTACCCTTTCCTTCATCCCTGTCACTTTTGTTAATATCGCCTGGGCCCGGAGGACACCATAGCATTCACCTGATCGCCCTCCCCCCAATGAAGTATTTAGCATTTTAACTAATAATAGTATAAAGCAAACCGCGGTGATAAACATTCCAAAATAACGCATATTTATTCGACTTGACGTTTCGTATGCTAGACTACATACTTTTTCAAAAGCAACGGTAAAAACGTTTTGACAACTATTATACATAAAACGTGGGTCTGGAACATAGACTGAAAACAAAAGATGATCTTCAGCAGTAATCTAATATAACATAACTCTTCTTTTGATTTTAAGAAAAGTGCTAGAAGAAGTGTTAAAAAAATCAATATTCATTGGAAGTAGTCTTTTATTAGCGTCTCAATTTTAATGTAGCTTTAAGGGGGGAGACTCTTAACTACAGATCCAGAGCAGTTGCTAAGGGATTGCTGAACTCTGTATTTTAAAGCCAGCGCTTCTGAAGCTTTTTGTAACGCTAAATTGTAAATTTCATTTGGGGATACACCTGCTTTGAAAAATATATCATTGCGCGTACGAAACTAGTGCCAGTCCCAAACCGCGCGTTAAAATTTAAAATCCCTAAAACTCCAAGGAAAAAAACGTAAAGTTCCGATTTCTTTTACGAATCAGAGATAACGTCGCCGTCTTTATAACCTGACGTATGCTTTTACCGTTTACACGAAAAAAGGAAACGCTGCTGATGAAAGTCTGTATATACTAGTGTTTATTACGCCATAACTCTTATAATAATGCGAATTTCACAAAAACGATACGTCACATTACGCATATGGACGTTCTTTATCTATTGACGTTTAGTTAAATATCAAAATCTATCCGCCGTTTGAGTTTTAGGGTTTTTTCGGTTCTGGTCACGTGATGCGTTAAATATGGCCGTGACTTAAAACTCTTGGAGGAATCTTCAATAGAACAAACTAGTGCAAAAAGCTTATCCGTATGAGGTCTGATTTCCAAAATATGGCAATTAGAAACCTGCCTTAGAAACAAATTGGTAGTTAAGAGTCACCCCCCTTAAATAAACAGTTTTGTTTGCATGTTAGGTTTCTAATAGGCTTTCACATAGCCTGCAAGCAGGCGCTCTTTGGGGGCAACGCGCGAGTTTTCGATGTTTGGTGTTGTTAGAAAAGATTTCTTTTGATAAGATATTTGAAGCAGTAACACAAAAGCTTGCAATAAGGTGTAAATAATTTTGGTACATAATTTTGTCCAATAACTACTCGAAGTCCTGGCGGATTCCGTCTTAAATTTAAAAGGAAACGAATTACTAACCGGTTGGACGTGAATTTCTTCTTTGAGGATGTGGAAATCCTAAAAAGAACATGTGGCGAACAAATAAGCCATTGAGTGTTATTGCAAGAGTAAGAATCTGGGAGAGATTTTTGACCAGGAGGTACTAAAGGAAGGTGCCTATCACTATTAAGTATAATTTCCAGAGGTCAATATAAGAATCGGGCATTCTGATTGGTCGAGAAACTCGGCTTATGTACGCTATAATCACCCTTCGAGATCACCCTGCCTCCTGGACAGACGTCATGGGCTCGTCATGCATTCCTTATATAAATTGGGCTTGGTTCGCTCGTGAGGAGATCTTTTGAAATGACCCCTTATTCGCTATATTTAACTCATGAATATAGTCGTAACCTACCTGGAAGTTGAAATCGTAATTGTCATCACGAATGATCTCGGGAAGCTCCTTCCCTTTACGTACATGTTTAGTCCAGGCAGCACGCCCTTAACAAAATAAGAACGTTTTGACGTTTCTAAGTGTACTTTACGCTTTCCAATCAAGTGAAAAGGAGAACAACATTTTTGAATGAATTTTATCGTGCATAAAAAAACATATAAATCCTCTTTTTAGCACCCTTCCACGTTCCACTTCCCAAACAAAACAATAAGTTGACTGACTGTATTAACGTCCATTTTTAACGTACCGTCCCAAATACGAATTTAAAGATAGCACTTGCGATTGTATTAACCGCGCGTACATGGGCCGAGCGCGGTTCTTGCTCTGCAAGCTAAGGGGTTTATTATTTTTTTTTATTTTTTTATTTTTATTTTTGACCGCGCAGCCATGGGCAGAGCGCGGTTCTCGCGGGATTTATTATTACCAGGAGCCATAATGGGAGGAGCCATAATGGGAGGAGACCGTAACCGCGAGATCTGGCCTTGTCCCTATGATATGGGTCAAAATTTCTATTTTTAGAACAAATCGTGTCATCCCGCGAGGCGCGCGCGCGTACTGCCGCGAGGATTTCGCGAGGACGTCGCGCGGAGAAATATAAACAAAATGGCGTCCAAAATAACCTCTGCAAGTGAAGTAAACACTGGCTTTCTTTCATCAGTTTCTATTCCTAATTTACGTCAAGGTCTCCTTGAGCACTTCTTTGAATGTAGCCATGAAAGTGAGGATGATTCAAGTGATTCGGATGTCTGCAGTAGTATTTTTTTCGGAAAAATCCAGTCGCGAAGACTCGTTAAACATGTCGTACGAGGAATCACACAGTGGTCAAGACAATTTACTAAACGTTTCACAGCGAAGAGATATGGGCAACCAAAGAATACAGAATGACAGCAAAAAAGTAGAAAACATATTTTTGCCGAAATACGATTGTATACGCCATTTCGACCTTTCCTTGATGCTTTGTTGTAAGTTACATGTGACTTTCATATCATATAAAATTACATATATATTGCAGAATGAAAATATTTTCATTTAAGTCACTTATCCGACTAATGCTGCTCCAAAATATTTCTTTTAGTATCCTGTATTATAATTCGCAGTGCAGCTAAAACATTGTTGAAAAGTGTGGAAAGATCGGAAACTTCCAGCAAAAGTTGTAACTGAAATGAAGCAGAAGAGGATTCATTTTTTTTCGAATTAAAAAAGTCTACCTATTTTTCTTCGTTTATTTTCAAGTATGAAAAAATGCAGCATATGTGCAAACGGCTTTATCTAGTTTCGTGTGTCTAGTCTCGATGAAACCGATTCGACTTTGGCTCGCCAAGATAGCTACCTTTCGTCTTCAATTTTGGAGCGCTTTGAAAACGCTCTTGTTACAGTAAATTATTCACACTACCCGCATTCTCAAGATTATTTAGCACCTGGAAATAAACATGCCACGGTTAAAATTGCGGCTGAGCTTTGTATTCATGCATTTTATTTAGCAATCGAATGTGGTATGTGGCGTGCCATGTTCAATTCCAGGTGCTAAATAATCTTGAGAATGCGGCAAGTTTGAATAATTTACTGTTACCCGAGGGTTTTAAAATGGAAGACGCGGAGTAGCTATCTTGGCAGGCAAAATTCGACGCATTTTATCGAGACTAGATTCACGAAAGTAGACAAAGCCGTTTGCATATATGCTGTATTTTCTCATACTTAAAAATATAAGAAAAAAAATCCGTAATTTTTTTTAATTCTAATTTCCGCACCGTAAACCTCTTCCTCCTCATTTGTTTACAACTTTTGCTTAGAGTTACCGATCTTTCCATACTTTTCAGCAACGTTTTAGTTGGCATTAAGCTTTCAAATAATCTATGGGATCTTAGCATAGCTTGAAGGTTGTTGTAGCTCCCAATTATACACGAGCATAATATTTTGAAGCGAAAGTTCAACAGTCAACTGTACAGCAATTTCTACTCAGCCGATTTCATTGAAACTTGCTCACACTAAAAATTGGATAATTTGAACTTGTTGACTTTGATAAGAAAAAATCTATCGTCCCGTTTAGAAAATATTCGCGTTTTTTTTCATAAATATATTTTTTCAAAAGCGCTAATATCTCGTGATCGTTTGCCTTGTTTGCTCTTTATTTTAAAGCTTTATAAAATTTGAACATTTGTTTTTTCGATTTCTAAAAATCAGAAAAATCGGTGAGGTTCACATGCCCAAAGCTTGATTTAGAAAAGAGCACTTCCGTTCCCCAGAAATAGCCGCGAGCCATCTTACAAAGTACAAGTACAAGTAACCAAAGTACAATCCAAATGTAAACGAGTCATGGTGAATTATCTTACTGAGAAAACTTCTCTAGATTAGTCCTGTGCTTAACTGACAAAAAATCCAGGAGATGAATTTAGCACGATACGGAAGCTGCACAGCCTAATGTATAAATAGCGTCCGTACAAAATTTATGGTTCACAGAACGACTGATTTATTTTTCGTTCTCAAGTTTAAACACAGAGTCTTTTGCGGCAGATTTACTCGCGAATCACATGATACTAGTCACGCAACTCCTGCAACATCGACGCGAGAACCCACGCATCCGCGCGTGTCTGCCTGTTCTAAAAATATAAAAATTGTCTCGTATCATAGGGTGCGTGGATGTCGCGCTTACGGTCTCCTCCCATTATGGCTCCTGTTATTACAGAGATTAAGCATGACGTTTGTTTTTCCGGCGAACAGCAAAAATCCTACTTCTACCGTCTGCCGTTTGGCGTTTGTACGCAGAAATAAGTGGATTTGTGTTTGTCGTGAATGTGTGATTTTTCCCCTATTTTTCTGAAGGATTTATTTCAGAATTCGATAAAAAGGTAACAAAATGAAAGGCAAGCTCGCGTTTGCCATTTGTCGTATAACGTCATGCTTAATCTCTTTATTATTATTATCAATTCCGCGGCCATGGGCCAAAGTGATTCTTGCTCTGCACGAGATTTTTTTTTTGTTTTGTCGCTGACCAGACCCAAATCTCCACTCGGCCAAATCGTCAGCGGAATTGCGAATTACGCAACCTGTGATGTTTATTCGCCAAAAGCAGTTGAAACCTTAATCTACTGAAAATGTTATGAATACTGTACTCTTTATACAATACATAATATAAATCCTTTCCGTATTGTTGAAGCGCTTGATTATAATCGAGTATTAAATATATACATAAAAAAAATTACGCTATTCACGGAATTTGCAACTTTTCCATTTCGCTACGTAATCAATAAGGTCAATAAGGTCGTGCTTCTTTTGAAATCTTACTTTGGCAGGAGTGACAGCTATCGATCTGCCTCACTCACTCTTCCCACCACCAAAAGAATAATTAATTAATTAATTAATTAATTAATTAATTAATTAATTTACCATTTAAAAATTATTCCATGAGCCCGCGTTGGATACGAGGTGGTAAATAGCCAACGAGGCGCGAAGCGCCGAGTTGGCTATAACCACTCGTATGCTTCTTATCACGGACGACAGCCCCTAACCATCCAAATAGTGCATTCTGCATGCATTAAAAACCACAAAAATGTTTGCCACTATCTTGTTTGTTCGGTTGATAATAAATAAATAAATAAATAAATAAATAAATAAATAAATAAATACGGACGCCAAGAGACCCATTTTCCTTAGTTAATAAATTTACCTGCCAAGTGGGTGTGTAGTCCAGCGGCGAATATGTTGATACCGCCTCCAGGTAAAGATGTTGATTTGAATATGGACTACAAAAAACAGTAAACAATAAGCAGGTACTCAGAATTTCCCTAAATTAAACGTGGGGGAATTGCTCAAAGCTTGTAAAAATGTTGCTCAACAAATCCACAAAGTTGATTATTTTTCAAAAGTTGCTCTCTTCAGAACTGACGGTTAAAAAAAGCGAAAGATTTTAAAACTTAAAAATACAAAGCGAGGTACTGGTAACAACAACACTGATAACATGAAGGTGATATGTGATCTTCGCAGTGAATTTCCAATTTAAGCAATTGGAATAAAGAAGCCTGAAAAAAATCAGTGCTTCAACGGGATTCGAACCCGTGACCTCCGCGATACCGGTGCGATGCTCTACCAACTGAGCTATGAAGCCACACATTGGGAGCGAGGTCAATTGGTAGAGCATCGCACCGGTATCGCGGAGGTCACGGGTTCGAATCCCGTTGAAGCCCTGATTTTTTTTCAGGCTTCTTTATTCCAATTGCTTAAATTGGAAATTCACTGCGAAGATCACATATCACCTTCATATATATCCGCAGTTCATATATGAATCATTTCATATACATTACATCATACTGATCACAGTACGTGAGAACTAATAAAGCCACAGCTTTTCACTGCCAACGTTGTCATTATGGGTGGGTTTTAAGTCCAGTATTAACCATGTTTCTTTTATTTTACGTACAATGTAAGTCTCATCGTCCACTAGCTAAGACCTGGAAATGGTCCCATTTGCTGTTTTGGCCTGTGGAGATTGTGTGTTCAGCAACAGCAACATTCATATAAATTATATTAATGTATTTTTCCGGAGGTAGTTGAGGCGCCATTTTTGTTTGATCATCGCTGACTAATTGTTGCATGTCTTCAGTAAATCCCGAATTTGGCACGACTCTGGCACGACGTCTGGATCAGAGTCGTTTTTATGCCATGCTACAGTCGAACCTAATTGCAATTAAGTTCGGCACGGCAGAAGCATGACTCCTGAACTGGGCCTTATTTCTGGATTCACCATACCTCAGTGCACTGGTGCATGCAGTAACCAACAGATAGCCAGCTTTCTTGTTTTGGAGGAACAAGGAGCCAATCATTTATATTCATTCCCACCATTACAGTTCCTCCGTCGTACTTCCGCAGCTTGTCAGTGTAGTACAAGTTAACACCTGAGTTATCTAGTCGTCCTGAACGGCAAAGAGAACAACATCAACATGTAGAAAAATGATTATAAATTATTATTTGAAGGAAAATGATTTAGAATTCCAATAAGACAATTAGATTATTCGCTCTCGATTTCTATGAGGTGATAGTTGATTCGGCCTTCGACCTCATGAACTATCATCTCACAGAAATCTTGAGCTCATAATCTAATTTTTGAGTAGAAACAAGCTCCTGCTCCTAGGAACAGGAGATTGTAAAACTAACTGTTACCCCTGAACTGACCTGCTATTTTTTCAGGATTATTATAATGCATTTCCAGAAGAAAGTTCTTTGGTGAATCGTCTGTACCGAGAGGTAATCCAACATGACGTGGCAAATAAGTAACCTAGCAGCCAAATTAAAGAAGGGAAAATATATAATACAGTTTGGAAACTGACAAATCAAGATCATAAAACATATTAAGAAGATAGGCAAAGCCACAGTATTGTATTACTATATATGTTGTGGTTCAATTTTATCTTTGGTTCAAATTTTATTTTCCTTTGTTTTTTTTTTTGGTAATTTGCCTGGGCTCGATCCAACCGCACCATGAAATCCAGCCTTACGCGTTCGGTACCTTAATTGTGATCAACAACAAACTAGCAAACGATGAATAAGGCCAAGACAGACATTACACACTGTAAGTTCCGTTGTCTACTTAAGCTACACATGCGCAATACATATATATCCTGACGAACGTATCCTCACCTCGGCTCCTACAGCCCAAGCAGATAATATATTTGATTCTCGACACTCCCTGAACGGCATATTCGCGGAGAAAAAGCAATCGAAGGACTTGTAAAAATCACTCTCGGTGAAATTTCCCTCACATTCGAACAAAGTAAAATGATGGACGAAACCTTCGTTTCCCTCCTGAATGTTAGGCTCAATCTGTAAAACCGTAATGCAGTATAACAAGTAAGTACTTCATCGGAATACAGGAGATTTTCGTGCCAGTTTCATTGTGTGAGAAATATCACATGATCACACACGGACTGACCGGCAGGTTGTATCTAGTCACATATGACCTGGTTTAGAACTGATCTATTAATTTTTTTTCTCTATATGCTTGCCGTGAGACATCTAGGTACGATTACTTCCGACCAATAAACGGAACATACACGTTAGTATTAGTGATTGTTACCGCAGTGATGTGATGCTTGGAATTGAGCTCAGGTCCTTTCAACAAACTGCACCAGTAGGTTGTTTCTTTGGCTGGAATTGTTAACTTAAAAATTGAACAAAACAAACATAGTTAGTAGCAGCCTTTCTCTCGACTCTCTCGTTGTTTATACCTTCTAGAACTTTATATCGCTCGTTCTGTGGCCCACCAACCCACTCACTGCAGAGCAGAACTTGGAAGGGCGCTAGCTTCGATGTTTAGGTACTGACAAGACTGACAAGGATTAAAACATACCGCAAATAGTCCTCTGTTACGTTCTGATCCCTTCGGGTCACGTTTCACAATATACAGTCTATTTTATATTCAACGTATCTTCAGTGATCCAGGGGCTGTTGGTCGGAGCCACACAAGGTAATCCGACCAGCACAACCGGCGCAACAAAAGTGTACGAGAATTACATAACTCTACTCTTCTCTACGATACTCTATGATGCTATGCTACGCTATGCTATGCTATGCTATGCTATGCTATGCTATGCTATGCTATGCTATGCTATGCTATGCTATGCTATGTATGCTATGCTATGTATGCTATGCTATGCTATGCTATGCTATGCTATGTATGCTATGCTATGCTATGCTATGCTATGCTTTGCTGCGCTGTGCTGTGCTGTGCTGTGCTGTGCTGTGCTACGCTGCGCTGTGCTGTGCTGTGCTATGCTATGCTATGCTATCCTATGCTAACTATGCTATGCTATGCTATACTTTCTCAGTGATTCAGTCAGTATCTAATTGCTTCTCGTTTCTTACATTTCTTGCGGTCATAGTGTACTTAATCCACCCAGTCTTGTCGACTTTTACTTCATCCAACTTGCTAAACAATAGGATGCTTCTAGTCCCTCTAAAAGTGTGTTTTTTCATGTCCATTGGCGTGATAGGATCCTCTGTATGATACGCAAAAATAAGACTTGTTGTTCCTTCCTATAAAGAAGAAACAGTCAAAATGAAAAAGTCTTCCCTATCGTGTTTTGGTGCCGCTTTGGGTATTCAAAAAAAATAACTATAATTATAATTGCTTCATGTTATGGTAATTCTTAGGATATGTTTTCCAAGTTACCTACAAATAAACAGAAATGAGTTAACAAATGCTTTTTCTTGGAAGTGGCTCTTGGTCGGCCACTGAAGGTTACTTATCATATCAAGAAGACAGTTTACATTGCTATCTCCCAGGGCCCGGTTGTTCGAAAGAGGGTTAACTCCTAACCTCGGGTTAAATCGACTTAACCTCCGGTTAAATTTTATCCGCAGGTTAGTTCTGTTGTTCGAAGGTAAGTTAACACTAACCTCAGGGTAAACAGCGGGTTAAATTTAACCCACCTAGCTAGGTGGGTTAACTCACTATCCTCGGGTTAAATAAAGAAAAATTGAAACAATATGGCGAACTTGTTGTTTTTTAATGTCGAGCGAGGACACAGGAGGCCACGAAAATTTCGTCTCTCAAATAATTTCAATAATTTAGTTCAATAATTTTTGCCATTGCTGCCGACGGGGCTTTCGGCGCTGGGCCACCACCAGTCTTCTTGCGTTCCTTGGTAAAACCTGCAAATTCTTTCTTCGCGGAAGAGTGGAGGTTTTTCCACTTCTCTTTGACTTCGTTCAAAGTACGTTTCTCGGTGCCAACAGCATTCACCGCCGCAGCAATTTTACTCCAGAGTTCATTTTTTTTTCTGGTTAGGTATACAGGGCCCGGTTGTTCGAAAGAGGGTTAAATTAACCTTGGGTTAGACCTTAACCCGAGGTTAAATTTCTTAACCGTAGGTTTGTTAACCCGGACTTAAAAGAGCGTTGTTCAAAGCGCGGTTAGTGGTCAGGTTAGTTAACCTCGGGTTAAACGCGGCTAACCCGCGGATAGCATCCCATAATACTCTTCGTTTGTTTTGACAAAACGAAATGGCTTCCCCCGAAAATGATTGTCGTTTTGGCAGAAGCGCCACGCAAAAAGGCAAGAAAACAAAATTTCAGTCCAACCGAGATTGCTACACTTACAGAGCGTGGTTTCGTGCTGTGCTTCTACGAAGATCTCGAGCTAGAAGGTTTGTTATGTACAAAATCGACTGTCTACCAAATCTGTATCGAGCTCGCAACTCTTCGTCAGTGTAGTCATCGATTAAAGAATTATTTGAGAGACGAAATTTTCGTGGCCTCCTGTGTCCTCGCTCGACATTAAAAAACAACAAGTTCGCCATATTGTTTCAATTTTCCTTTATTTAACCCGGGGATAGTGAGTTAACCCACCTAGCTAGGTGGGTTAAATTTAACCCGCTGTTTACCCCGAGGTTAGTGTTAACTTACCTTCGAACAACAGAACTAACCTGCGGTTAAAATTTAACCGGAGGTTAAGTCGATTTAACCCGAGGTTAGGAGTTAACCCTCTTTCGAACAACCGGGCCCAGTGTTTGTCAGCTTGCTTTGTAAAATTGCTAAATGTTCCTCTACTTTCTCTGTAAGTGTAGCAATCTCGGTTGGACTGAAATTTTGTTTTCTTGCCTTTTTGCGTGGCGCTTCTGCCAAAACGACAATTTCGGGGGAAGCCATTTCGTTGTCAAAACAAACGAAGAGTATTATGGGATGCTATCCGCGGGTTAGCCGCGTTTAACCCGAGGTTAACTAACCTGACCACTAACCGCGCTTTGAACAACGCTCTTTTAAGTCCGGGTTAACAAACCTACGGTTAAGAAATTTAACCTCGGGTTAAGGTCTAACCCAAGGTTAATTTAACCCTCTTTCGAACAACCGGGCCCATAACTATAAAAAATGACCTTCATCGACGCCTTCAGAAACATATTTTTGTACCTATTTGGGCGTTTTTAAAACATCAGAGCATCTCCCTCCGTTTTATATAGGAGTTTCCCTGGCTTTTTTCTTAGCACTGTTTGAGCTCCGCGGCTCAACAGTTCAATAGAGTTTATCCCATATATAGTATTGGATTCCAATTCAGGTTTCTTTCGGCTGACCCCTTATCATTCTTGTCACAATCCTTTGCTTACCTCAAGCTTCTTGTCACGTGGGTCGCAGGTGTCAAACTTCCTTTTGAACTTCAGCACAGTTTTCCCGCCGCTTTCTTGGAATCCTGTCAGTTCATAGTCTTGCTGTTCGTCGATTGGTGGAATGGATTTTGAGGTTGCATAACGATCCTACGAGAAGGTAGATAATCAAGCATTTTTTGTCAAGCTAATTCGCGCAGATATACAGTAGGTAAAAAATGTTTTAAAAGTTTATGTACAAGCCTAGTGCGTTTAAGATTGCCGTCGCGACTAGACTTACAGTGGTCTCCTCAATGATAAAGGTCTGTTTACGCACTTTAATAGGGGTAAGTCAGTCTCGTGATGTCACTTGGATCAATGTACGAGAAACTGTTTTTGTTTCTGGTTCAAACTTAAGGTTTTCGTATACCTTTGGGGGTGTCTCACGAGCAAGCGATATAGCGCAGCCGGATTGAACCGTAGTAGCTGAACCCCTTATCAGCTTATAGACGTAATAAAGCGATTTTTGTAAAAAAGTGAATTCTTGAAATGTTCACGACCTCTAAATGCGTGCGTCTGAGTCACCTTTTGAAAGTTACAGGTCAAAGCGAATTTTGTATTTCGCTAATTTGATTTATTCTAGGGTTTCCTGACCCCAAGCGCTAAAAAATCGTCATATTCAATTGCAATGAAAAGTTACACGACATTTTGCAATAAGGGTTAAAAAATAGTACAAAAATCACTCTTGTAGAAAAAAAGTATTCAGAAATAAAACTTCACAGACACGTTTTTGTTGTTTACAAATTGAACTAGCTGCTGCCCAAATTTGAGCTGAAATGAATAAATTCCCTTTGAGTTTTAGCTTGAGTTTTACCAAGATTTAGAAAATTTTAAGTAGTCCTAATTTTCGGTGGAATGGCCTTAAAATAACTATGTCCGTGATATTTTATTATAATTACATTCAGGTTTGTCCAAAACTCGTAATTATTGACATAATTCTCTCATTCTTGCAGTTTTTGACAAAACCGTACGATTGGTACATTTTTACCTCCATTAGCATTTTGGTTTGATTTTGTAATAAAATGGTGAAAATCCAAGATTGCGGGTCTGATGACGTCATGTGACCGTAAAAATTACCATTCTGGAAGATTACTGAAGACCTAAATAAAGAAAAACCAAAGTTTCTAATTTTTCTAGATAACCAATATAACTTGTTCGTTTCATTTTTTCCCCGCAGAATTTTATTCTTTTAAGGCGGGGGTTCGCCTGAAGCCCGTTTTTCCACCGCGTAACTTGGGTTTAATGCGAATATCTCGCTCCCGTTTCAACACTCTCAAAACCCTCTGTTCATCCCACAAAGCTATGTTTAGCGGTGTTTTGTAAATTTTTTGGTGATTTTGGGGGATCTTTGGAAAGAGATAGTTTTTCTCAAAGGATTAGTAAAATTTGGAGAAATAAGAAATAGAAAAGATTTAATGTAATTTTAAAATTAGAATTTTAGGTTAAAAATTAGTAGATGGACACCCAAACAATTGGGCAATCTATTTGCGTTGGCTCTTTCGCTGGCGTTAGTTAGATTTGCTACACCGTGCTGACGAGTTCCAAAAAAAACGAAACAGCTGTCCACGGTTGCAATCCTGCTATATCGGTTCTAGTCGTGTTGGTGTCTCACAAAGTTTACTTTTTATGTAGTACGATCAGCCTTGCAGTATTGTTTGTCATTTAGTCCCCTGACAACCTGGGGTGCTCTTGCGTTGGGCATGTTGGGGTCAACTGTCTGGTGGTGTTCCAAAAATAATTTTCTTTCTTCTTTCCCTTCTTTAAAACTCTTAAAATTTTACTCAAATTCACCTTTACCCCTACCCCCACCTTAACAGCGCTTTCCTACCCTCAAACATGATTGGCCAATGCTTAACGGACTGCATGTGTCACAGCAGTGAAATTAAACTAAGGCTACCTCCACACCAACCTCGTTCCCAGGACTTTTCCCTTCTTCGCGCGGCCGGTCGGTCGGGTCCCGACCGCCCGCGCGAAGAAGGGAAAGGCCCTGGGAACGAGGTTGCCTCCACACCAAGCCGGATAAATTTTTTCATTGGGAACGGATAAAATGTTCTCCGTCCACACTATCGTTTTCGAATTGTTTCGTCTTCCACTGATATTGAGACCCTGCCTAAGTCCCAGAAGAAGGGAAAGGCCCTGGGAACGAGGTTGCCTCCACACCAAGCCGGATAAATTTTTTCATTGCGAACGGATAAAATGTTCTCCGTCCACACTATCGTTTTCGAATTGTTTCGTCTTCCACTGATATTGAGACCCTGCCTAAGTCCCAGAATGTTTGAATTCGACATCGACAGAGATTACATGGCTCTTGTGACGTCAGCTTCTTCAACTCTCCGTTGGGGACAGTTTCGACTCGCTCCAGCTCTCTGCGGGCCAACTCATCCAAGATGGCGGTCGCGCCCAAGAAATACGCCCGCTCTGCAGGCTACATTTTCGCGGTCTACATTAACACACGTAATCGGCGTTTTCAAATTTATCTACTCTGAAGAGCGTTTTCAAAAATTTCCGTTTTCGGTGACCGAAAAACCGTTTTTGCCCCCGCAGGGTTTTGGCCCAGAGGCCAAAACCCGAGGAGGCACCCTAGGACTCCCCGGGTGTATACATACAAGGACAAAGAATATTTTTTGAAAAAGTAAGAAATGTGTTTGTATTATGGGCGAAGCGTTCTCGATTTGACGAAACTAGGCGCGCACGGTCGTGCCGGGCAATATTTTAGCAAGCGCGCACAGTGGTATCGGGTAAAAAAAATGGCCGTCGCATACCGTAAAATTTCGGTTTTAAGCTCCCCCCCCCCCCCCCCCCATCCCACGCTTATAAGCTCCCCCGGTTATAGGCTCATCTACCTGGAAACAATAAAATACATCCGGTTATAAGCCCCCCAGGATATAAGCCCCCCTCAATTCAAGGTAATCACCACACATTGTAACGTGACAATATTGCTTCCAAATTGTCAGCATTTGGTCCAAAGAGTGGGTTGAATGTGCCATATTTTGTTACTCGTAGACATTTTAGGCTTTTGGCGAGGAAATCATTGTAAGCTCATTTTGAATGTAATAATTTTGCGTGTACACTGCGTGTAGTCACCATGAATTAAAAGCTCAGGCGTTCTGCCAGTATTTGTGAGGTAATTTATGTAACTTATCAATCCTAACAATACTCGAACGTACTCATAAATCAAGTGATGATTACCGTAGTCCATGGACTTTCAATAATTATAAAGGCGTCAAATGTACTCCACTAATCTTAGATTATTAGTGTAAATAAAATTATATAAAGGCGGGGGCAGCTGTAGTGAGAACTATTACTAGTAGCGTAATTATAAACGGAGGGCCAATCTGGAGAAAAAAAATTGCGTTTTCAGATTTGTCCGGCTTGATGTGGACGTAGCTGTAATGTTAGCGAAGAAATTACTTTTATGGATTTAAATGCCAAAGCTTCATTACAAATGAATATATGTCTCGCAGACGTTATTGCGTTCGACGAAGAAGAACGCTCTCTAATCGGTAAACAGTCCAGTTTTCATGGACTATGTATCGTTGTCAATTTGGCCCTCCCAGAAAATTTTTCAGGGGCGAATGACGTCATCTCCATGCCATGTGCTTCTGTTTCGCTGTTTGGAGTGATTTCTCTCGACAAAATTGTCCTCCGTTATGGTCTGTTATCGCTGCTGTTTGGAGGGTTTTCATCCAAGGTAGAAGAGTTTCAATCAGCCACCGAACGTCGTAAAAGGAGTGGAAATCGAGTAACTCGATTCGTTGTTTTATAGGTAAGGTAAACCAGCGTGCTTGCATGCAAAACGATTCACAAAATTAGCTAAAATTACAAATCGTTAGCATTTCATGTAAAACGAGTGAGTAGAATAAGGATCAAAATTGTTTTATCGCTTCTTTGAATTTGTATTGTATAGTTATTCGCAGAATGTTTAGGCATTTTGATGAGGAAATCATTTTTGGATATTATGAGTGTATTGGCTATGAACGAAAAGTTGATGTGCTGTGCCTCGATCTATTTTCAAATCGAAGTGAAAGTATTTGTAGTAGTCTGTGGAGTTTTAGAACTTGTGTAGTGCCAAAAGATAACAACTAAAGTGAAATAAATAATTATTTGTCGTGTACATGATAATTCATTTCTATTCCATATGAATTTTAGTGTAAATTGCCCATTCATTTATGACTTTGTACGTTTCTGCTTTGTGAATGTCACATGAAGTGCTAGGAGCGACTTCTATCCGCGTTGTTTTACAATATTCTGACATCAATGAGAATTTGCCGTTCCATTCATTATTTGAGGTTCTTTTTGACCTTTGGCAAACAATCACTGCTATGATGACAGACCATGTTTCCGTCCGGTTGAATGGCTTCTTCTGTAACACCCAATTTACGATAACATAGCTTGCAAGCAAAGAGAAATTCTGCTTTAACATATCAAGAACTGCTACAGCGTCACAAGTTTTTCACAGTTTATTAAACCCCTTCGAAAACAACACAACCCATTTCTTGATGCGACAAATTCCAGTTTATTTTGCAGAGAGATGTTCTTTTGGCTCGTCACGCAATCTTTCCTCCAAAACGTTGTGTGATCAAATTCCTCTCTCACTCATCCTCATCGCTCCATTTGAGGCATATTAAATGGCATAGTTTGCCAACAATCTTGCTCTTTTGCTACTACCTGACTATCCATCTTAGCTTAGGTCGAACGCACTCCCCTAATCGCTGATTACTACTAGTAACTAAAAGTAAATCCGTTCAGCCGTTCAGCATTTCAAAACCCATAGCGCAATCCCTTTTAATCCTCTTCAACTTTTGTTAATACCTTCTTTTATTATTCCACTATTGTGCCATTTTTCCATATGATATTTGGGCTAAAGAGCGCGCAAAATATGCCACGTTATTACACTGTAGAACAGGGAAAAAATATGGACTGAAAGAGGAGCGACAAAATGGCCGAACTAAACTTTAATTTATTATAATTAGTAGAATAATAAATCCCTTATCCGATGGTTTAATATATAATACGAGCGGACATTTTGTTCATTTTTCGTATTACGCAAGTCGCAAAATACCCACGCGTACTTTAAGCTAAACCATTGAATAAGGTGTATTTATTATTCCACTATGGCGCCATTTTACCATATAAGGTCCCGAGAACGCACAAAACACATGTTATCACGCTGTAGAACAGGGTCAAAATACGGACCGAAAATAGAGCAACGAAATGGATGGGCAAAACGACCCAAACTAAGCGGAAAGAATAGTGGAATTATAAATCCCTTATTTGATGGTTTAACATATAATACGCGTGGTGAGTACAAACTTGCACAAGTTTTACCAATGAACGAATTGAGATCACTATAACGTCAAAATTTGTTGTTACACAGTTCATTTGCCATAAATGCCCACTTAAGGCACCTTATATGACGTACTTCATCCGAAAAGACGGTGCGCATTGAAAGCCAAAATAAATATGCTAAATTCCTTCTTTTCCCAAAGCGTGGCGAAAAGAAGCCAATTGATTCACGAATATTTTCGAGCGATCACAAAGCCAGTACACATCCCTGTACTTCATCGATTACATAAAATTCCTAAAAATTGTCGATTGATTCCCAAAAGTGCCAAGTCAGCTACGCCACCTTTAGGGCTTTAGAAAAGCACGTTCTATATTGCAGATATTGATTAACTTGTTATTTACGAACACGCGAGTTCGTTGTACCTGTTTATTTATTCCTTTACTACAAGTCAACAGACGGGGACTTGAATTGTCTAGAAACTGATTTTGCTGTTGTGCGCAGCCTTTTCTCTTTTTTGTAGACCCTTTGCCAAAAACATCTGCAAACGCTAAACTTAATACACTGACTGCCGTGAGTACCTTCTTCTAAAAAGTCACCCTATTCACAAAGCCCAACTACAGTTTTGTTATATGTATATATACTACAAAATTTGTATAAAATAATATATACATCCCGTACCTCGAGATATCCCTTGTTATCTTTGACCCAGCCTATCACAACATCGCTACCGATCATTTGACCAGAACCGGTGGAAAATCCAAATCCTACCCATCCAGTGGTCTCCGCCTCTACAGCGAAAGAAACGGTTTCTGCGTCCCAATCAACGGTCCAAAACAGCTTCATCTTCTCTGCTGGATCCAGAACAGCGTGATGAGCGTACTCCGAGAGCAGATCAGCGGACACAGTTGAAAAGAAAGCTGAGAGACACAAGATAAAAACCAACGGAGCCACCATCTTTCTGCTGCTGTTGTTAGAAGGCTTAAAACTCATACCTAATTGAACATTAACGTGTAATTTATTACTATGTATTATATTGATTCATCAAGCGATTTGCGAAAATCACTGTTTTTTACTTGAGATTCCAACCAATATAAATGCATAATTCCTATCAAATTTAAACCAAAAGAAGTGCTAATGAAAAGAGAGTATATGTACGTACTCATTTTACGGATTCTCAGGGGTTGTTTTCAGCGTGACGTGATGCCAGCCAAATAGGCATAATCAACCGAGCGTGGCCAGCGATTTTCAAAGTTTGTTTTGTGGCGCCTCATACATCAAGCCTTGTACAGTTAGCTCCCGAAATCGAACGAATCCAAAATTGAGCCCGTAATGATTCCCCATCGTTTCTTTTTTTTTCCCTATAAAATGACCCCGAAATGATCTCCACGAATTTTTTTGAACGGAATGACGTTAGATTCAATGGACCGTGAATTAATGACGTAATAAAAAAGGAATTAATAAAAATTGGGTTTTGAACTCAATTTTCACGTATTATTCACGCGTCATATCACCGAAGCTTTGTAAGCGACAGAAAGTAGAGGCCCTTTAATTCGGAGCACAGTATCCCTGAAAGTAACAGCGTTATCCCCAAAAGTATCTCGGGTAGAGTTTTCACCATACAGAAAAGTGAAATCTTACATAAATGTCTCATTAGACGCAATAAAATTAATATCTTATTTGTGTTTACCTTTAAGAATAACTATTATGATTGCATACCTCAATGATAATGCTGCGGTATGCTGCGGGATAGACGTGACTGCCTGTCTCATCGCTTTCAGTTCTTCTTGGATGTGTAGGTTTTTAAGGTTACTTCGTAGTATGCCAGGTCCGCTCAGCGTGATTGAGGAACATAGAAGCATTCACTTAAAGTTTGGGCACCAATCTCTACGCCTTAATAAGTTTTACATTATAAGCATCGGTTGTTAATTGTTATTTTTTTTATAACAGAGTCAACGGATTCTTTTTTAAAATTGCATTTTCTCTTTTGCATGAGTTTCTTTTTTCTTTTTTTGCTTTGGTTAACCTCTGACTTGTTTCTAGTTTTGAGTAATGTCAGTAATACCAATCCAAACAAAAGATACACCGCAAAGAAAACCAAATTGTCTGCTCTGAAGCACACTACAGTCACTACAGCTTCGACTGCTTTACATCAGGAAAGAGCTTTGGAATCAGCAAGTGTTGCAAACTTAGCAAAATTAACTTTCAAAAGAATAATAACAGTGTGAACTATAGTAAATGGTTTGAACCCAGGAGTATCAGTAGTTCGTATAGTGTGATCGTCCGGGTGAGAGTAGTTCTGAGAAGAACTGTTATGTTGCTGGTGACTGACGTTTCGACAACCTGTGCGGAAGTCATCTTCAGAGTCAAGTGAAAAGTTGTTGTCAGTCGGTGATGTTGTAAGTCTGGTCCGTAGTAACTGATTGGTCAGTTTAGCCGTGATGTTATTGGCTGTAAGACTCGTGTTAAGTCCGTCAACAGTAATTGGTCAGTTTCGATCCGTCTATTGTTAGTCAAATTAAGTCGTTCTGTTTGTGGTCTGTTCGTCGGTTTTGTTTATGTCGTTAATTAGTCGTTTGTAAGGTGCCGGTAGTTGTTGACATCTGTTGATAGGCGTTTGTTCTAAGTTTGTGTACCAGCTTTCTAGAGTCAGTCGTTGAAAATAGTTCGTACTGTAGGTTAAACAGTCAGCAGAGTCCCAGTCAATTTTGTGATTAGTAAGTCGGTGGTGTTCAGAAATGTGATTGTTTACATCACCATTTCTAGTCGCTCGTTTGTGTTCAGTCAGTCTCGTGTCAGTCAGTCAGTCTCAAAGTATTTTCTACTCCTCCCTCCCCTCCCCTCCCCTCCCCTCCCCTCCCCTCCCCTCCCCTCCCCTCCCCTCCCCTCCCCTCCCCCCACCCCTACCCCACCCCTCGATCCCCTCCCCTCCCCCCACCCCTACCCCACCCCTCGATGGGATGTTAGTCCATCGCAGGGTTACCCCCAGCATAAATTCGCCTCTCTCCGCCCAGGTGTATAAATGGGTGAAACACTTAAAGCACGTGGCACCCTTGGACACCATCCCACGGTAAAGCACGTGGAACCCTTGGACACCATCCCACGGTCTGGTCGAAGCGTCCTGTCCGAGAACGCATCGCTGTGACCCAAAGCCGCTCTGGCTCAAACTGGTGCCTAGCGCACTAACTATGTTAGCTCGCTGCGCCTACCAACACAACGCAGATATGTTATGATGGTTAACTGGCACGACTTTAGTTTGCAAAATAATGTAAAACGAACTGACAAAGAAAATTAACTGAAAATTTACAAAATTAAATGATAAAATCTTAACTGATAGCTGACAGATGAACCACATTTTATCTGATACAATAATAACAATAATAATAAAATCAATAAAATAATAAAAATAAATAAGTAAATAAATAATAATAACAATAACAGTTTATATTTTATACAGGGCAGTTTCTAAAGTTCACAGCGCTTTACCGTGAGTACATCACAAAACAAAACATTATACATCATAATTAAATAGTAAAAAGTAAAACCTATAGAGAATAAGCAGCCTCTTGAATAAGTATGTGTCGAGATTCCTCTTAAAGGACTGAGTTGCCAAGCTTGACATGTAAAGAAAGAGAAGTCCAGTCTAGTCTAGGCGGTGTGATCGAAAAAGCCCTGCCTTCACCAACTGAAGTAGATTATGATTTAGAAGAGGAACCAGAGGAACCTGAGAGGAACGAATTGAAGCGAACGAGCAGGAGCAGGTCGTTTGATACGCAGGAGACCGCTGGATAGGGATTACAGAGGGAGCACGCGGGCTTGAAAACAAAATGGCGGCGGGTCGCGGAACAAGTTCGTTCCGAGCCATTCCTCGATTTTGTGCGCTTCAAAGCTATCTCTATCGATCCAAAGAAAAAAAGGGCGTCTTGGGGCAAGTCTAACAGTAACACCGGAGCAAATATACTCGGGTGTTAAATTGTTTAAAGCCTTGTATTATAGTAATGAGCGCGACTTTAAGGCGGGGTTCACCTGAAGCCCGTTTTTCCACCGCTAAACTTGGGTTTAATGCGAATATCTCGTCCGCGTTTCAAGTAATCCAGAAACGCTATGCTCATACAAGCATCAAGAGTTTCGCGCTTCCGGTTGAAACGTAATG
Organism: Meandrina meandrites; assembly: GCA_963693305.1. NCBI lineage: Eukaryota > Metazoa > Cnidaria > Anthozoa > Scleractinia > Meandrinidae > Meandrina > Meandrina meandrites. The sequence continues at coordinate 62,961,659 of OY855903.1, forward strand.
CATCTTGGGATATGTTGGAACAAAAAGTGAGCACCACTTCAACAAGAACTCAAGAATCAAACAAACAAAACAGGGAATTTACTGAGGAAAATTACGGCTGGGTTTCCAGAAACCTAGAAAAATATCAAAAGCTGCAACGATCTAGCGCCTAAAGGACATCTGAAGGCTAGAGGGATACCAGTGTCAAACAAAACCATAAAAAGAACTGGCAGAACCGATGAATTGTCGGGAAAACTGGAAGAGTGCGAGTATATTTATTTATGCTTATAGTTGACCACAACACAACCCGGTAATATCCTCAATGTTTTTTTTTTAATTCATTGCAATTTAATATCTGACTTAACAGAAGAACAAAACGCTCTACCTACAGACAACAAACGCAATAATTGCATTCAAATCGTTTGCCGGTTTATATTTTAATCGACGAACTCACCACAAACCCTGAAGCTCATACACTCACGAGAACTCCATTTACAAAATTGGTTTTCAGCGAAATACTGCAACTGTTCTAATAAAAGAAAGCTGAACTGATTACGTTTATCTTTTTTTATTATTTTATGTCAGTTACTTTTACCACAAACTTTCAAGTTATATTCGATCGAATTTCTCACTTGATCTCGCGCTGTTTTGGCGCACATTTAACTTATTACTAAGGAAATTAAAATCACAACAATGCGAGATATAAATTCATTTTGACCCTGTTATATGAAATATTCGGTTAAAAGACACGATTATCAATTAACTTAAGTGATAGCATTGACAGTTTGAGAAGCATTTATTTTTTCTGCGGAAATTGTTAATATTCTCACGAGCACATATTTTAATTAATCGGCAAACTCGTCAAAAACATAACAGAGCCATTCGAAAATTCATTTGGAGCCTCACACACCGAAGTCCGAGGTAAAACGGCTAGCTCTTCATTCGTCAAATTGATGCTGTTCATCATTCAACGGGAACTACAGTATCTTGCTACAAAACTTCTGGAAGCGATTGTCCGCGTGAGCACTACAATCACAATGAATTTTTTTACAACATGTTCAGGTCAACTTCCATAAAAAAATCTTCAGATGTCCTTTAGGCGCTAGATCCTTGCAGTTTTTGATATTTTTCTAGTTTTCTGGAAACCCAGCCGTAATTTTCCTCAGTAAACTCCCTGTTTTGTTTGTTTGATTCTTGACTTCATGTTGAAGTGGTGCTCACTTTTTGTCCCAACATATCCCAAGATGCATTATGTTCCAGGCGGAAGCGCGAAACTCTTGATGCTTGTATTTCACAAAGCTATGTTTAGTGGGGTTTTGTAAATTTTGGGTGAGTTTTGGAAATGTTTGGGAAGAGAAAGGATTAGTAAAATTTGGAGAAATAATAAATATTAAAGATTTAATGTGATTTTAAAATTAGAATTTGAAGTTAAAATTAGTAGATGGATACCCAAATGGTCCCCTGACAGCATGGGGGTGTTCCAAAAATGATTTTCTTTCTTCTATCCCTTCTTTAAACCTCTTAAAATTTCACTCAAAATCGGGTGTACCCCCACCTAAAGGAAATACGTTGTAGTCCAAGTCTATTTTAAGTAATGAAATAAGCCTTGCAGCAGAATTAAGCACAAAAGTTTAGGTAGTCCCATGAGAACTCAGCATGCGCCTTTTCACCTATCACTTCAGCAGACTCTCTATGAGGATCTCTTGTATCGAAAAATGGAGGGGGGGGGGGGGGGGGGCGGACGAGGGGGTGGTCCATGTCAACTTATTGATATGAAATTTTTCCAAGGTTCTTCGTGATAGACATTCAAAAATAAGGCATATTTATTCGACTTGACGTTTCGTATGCTAAACTACATACATTTTCAAAAGCAACGGCAAAAAATTTTGACAACTTTTTGTACATAAAACGGGGCACCGCGGTTTGTTTACTATTATTAGTCAACGTGTTATGATGGCCTAAAAACAAGGTTCTTCTGCTCGGCTGATGTCACAGTAACGATAACGTGACTTATTTTTTTACATCAAATAAACTTTTGTTGTTAGGCCATCGTAGGTTGATTAAAAATATAAGGCAAAAAGTTACTATAAAACTTGACGTATCGTATGCTAAGCAACATACGTTTTCAAAAGAACCGTTACAAACTACCTCTTGTATTGTATAATAATAGGTGGTCTGACACCTATGAGGGGTGCAGGTGATTACCGCCAAAATTAAGTTTGGGATTTAGTTATGAGGTTTGTCAATGCGATTTTTAATGTTTTCACTGGTGTTTTTGATTGCACGAATTGTGTTTTCCATGTTCTCGATTATGTTCGGCAAAACTTCGCTGTTGTTTTTTGCCCTTGCAATCGATTATTCGTTGCGAATTATGTTTTCTGCGTTAACAATTCTCTTCTGTACTTACACATTGTGTTGCTCCATATTGTGTTGTGCATGTGTGCGATTCTATTATTCGTGTTTCGAATTATGTTCTTCCAGATCCGGGTCTTCAGGGATCGAGATCGGCCGCTATGGTCCGGTGCGAGTAATAAATTATGCACATATTTCCCGCGGAAAGAAAATAGATGCCGCTGCTATCCGCCATCTTTGCAGCGGCATATATTTTCTTTAGTCTTGTACGCCTCGTGAGAGAGCAGTGTTGTACAGAATTTACTTGAACAATACAAGGAAGCTCGACAGAATGACAATTTTTTAAATTTTTAAACATTGAACTATTGAGCAGCATTCGGCGAACTGTGGTTGTAAAACTTGTTTTATTATCCTAAGTGTTTCGTCCGACCGTCGCGGACTTCGTCGGGGAGTTTTACAAATGAGAGTTACAGGCTTGTACTAATACATAGTGTAAACCGTACAAATTGTTTTTACAGGTTATCTATACGTCTAGGAAACAAGCTATTTTTTTTTTACTCAAGCCGTGACTAAGGTGTAGCATATGTGTGACATGTTTCTCCAATGAATACAGTGTATGCGTGACATATTTTATTTTTTACGATAAATTCTCATCAAGTGAGCTTGGGCTGCCTGTGGAAAGACGAATAATAGAATCGCACACAACATAAATGGAACAACACAATGTGTAAGAAGAGAATTGTTAACGCAAAAAACATAATCTCAACGAATAATCTAATGCAACTGAATGCAAGGGCAAAAACATAACAGCGATGTTTTGCCGAACATAATCGATAACACGAAAAACACAATTCGTGACAGGGCCAACAGTCACAATTCGTACAATCAAAAACACCAGTGAAAACATTAAAAACCGCATTGGCAAACAGCATAATAGCCTGTGTACAGCCGTTTCAATTTTTTTTTTTTTTTTTGAGGAGAGGGGGCGGCTGTACACAGGTAGCCAGCGTAGCTTGGCGTTCTGGTGACTGACTAGAACGCCAAGCTACGCTGGCTAGTACACAGGATAACAGCATAACTAAATATTGGCGGTAAATCACCCCTCATACCCCAAACTTAATATTGGCAGTAAATCACCCCTCATAGGCACCTAGATCAACCTAGACTGGGAAAAAATGAGCATTAATGTTAATGAGGTGTAATTTGTTCAGAGCTGCTGCAATAACTATATTTACAGACTGTAATATGTATCTGACGATACGTCGATTCACCATTTATCGGACGGTACAAATGGTTGGTTGTTATATACAGTGTCAAGTGCTTTCTGAAGATATACTACATGTGATTGGTCAAATAGAACAATAGAGAATATTTCAGTTATGCTGATTGGCTGATAAATTTAGTTTTGATATATAAAGCATCCGGTGACGCACTAACCATGCGCGGGTTGTGTCGCCGGCCACGACCTTGTTACAACAAAAACTTGGCATTTCCTCTGAAAAGCAGCAGATTTCTCGAGTGTGGAAAGGAAAAGCACGGGTAATTTGGCCTTCATAAGCCATGACTGAATATAAGCTGGTGGTAGTCGGAGGTAACTTGCAGACTTTGTGTTGCTTTGCTCTCCTTCGATAGAACGTTTGATCTTTGGGTGAATTCTTATCCGAACGCCATCATATAAACGTTTGATCTTGCCAAACTAACTGCAGGTTTGCTTTACCTTTTCAGCTGGTGGCGTTGGCAAAAGTGCCTTGACCATTCAGCTCATTCAGAACCAGTAAGTACCGTAAATGTAAGAACCAGTTCATACAAAATTTGGCATGTGCTTTCTGGAAAGAGGCTGAATGGATGGGCGAGCATCGATCGTTGTGTAATACTTATAAACTTAACGTAACCTCACATGTCGCTAAACTAAAGCGATGTTAGCAGTAAGTACTCTTTAGTGATATTTATGTCTTTCGTCTGTTTGCCCTGTCATAAGCTGAGTTGTTCTTCTGTAATCTGCATTCAAGCTTTCAAAAAAAACGGTACACAGTTAACGCTCAGTCAATTCGATTGAAGAAGCTTTCATTACAAACTTGTACTTTCCTACTGAACTTTTCTTCGATCGTCAATAATGTATGCCTGAGTTTCATGTCAAAAGAAGTTTATAACAAGCTACCTGGTTGCTGTTTCACTCGTCTTAGTGTTCAGCAACTTGCAAAAGCTATCTCAGTGTATTAATATTTTGTTCTCCATGAGACATCGGTCTCGCTGAAACGAAAATCTTTGCTATCTTTTGCTCAGCGCTGGAGCCACTAGCTTGTAAATGGTTTTCTTAAAATATATATTTTGCGTTAACATGCTCTGAGACAAGCTTTATTGGTGTTTATTGTGGTAAACTGTAGCAATTTCAACGCGTAAAACTGTTTGTGAAAGGGAGTTGTTGATGTACACAGTGCAGTTGAGGGTGGGGAGAGCTATAGGGGTGTGGACAACAGTTGGGTGGGGTAGGGCTTGGGTTAAAATGTGTATTAGGGTTCATTATTGGCTCAGTGTAACTACAGTTTTGCATTGCTTTGATTTAATTGGAAGTTTATTCTTTTAATTTTGAAACAATGAGGTTCAAACATAATATTTGAACATGTACATATGTAGAATTATAGTATTATATGAATATTATAAAAACAACTTGTGTTAATATTTTTCCTTTTTTGTTTCCAACTTGGGGTCATGAAAAGACAATAGTGTTATGTTTATAAACATTCACACATTCATGCACACTATAGGAAAAAACACCACCACAGTAGCTTTTAATTGTTATTTTCATATATGAACCTATAAGAAACACTGATAATAAAGCATATTGAACCAAGTCCATTTTATTTCTATTGACAGTTTCGTAGATGAATATGATCCAACAATAGGTAAGTACTGCTTGAACTACATGCGAAAGTTGTATCTTTCAGCCTAAATGTACACCTAGATTGCGATACGCACTACAGAGAATTAATAATAAACACCAATCTTCACAGTGGAAAAGGATGAAGTTGATTTTAAGTTTGTTTATTTGCTTTTGTTAAGTTACAGAATAAATGTTTCCATGAAATAGTTACTATAAACAGACAATGTACATGCTTAGAGTAAGCTGAATGAGATGACTTGTGTGTCTGTACGTGTAACTCTGTATTGTTACATGTTGCATGATTAAATGATTTCAATCTACTCACCAAAAAACTGAAATTATACAGTTTAATTTCCTAGCCAGTAAAAATCCCCAAATTCAGGTGTAAATAAATTAGCATTTGTTCACAGTTAGAGGAAAAAAATGTACGTTTACTTATGTACTTGATTTGTGGAAATTTATTTATTTAATAACAAATTCATTGAATTTTCCAATTTGGCTTATTAATTTGGTAACGCAATCAAACACGTTGTCTTGCATTTACCGAACTACATGGTCCAATTTAAAACCTTTTTTGTTCTACTTTTTTCAGAGGATTCGTACAGAAAACAAGTTGTAATTGACGGAGAAACATGTTTACTGGTAAGAAGGTATTTCACCGACATAGTAATTAAATTTCATTCACCCAGGTTTACTTATAAAATTAAGTTGCAAATGTCTTTCATAAAGTTCTCAAAACAAACTGCTGCAGTACATGTGTGGTGCTTACGCCACCACAATGGAAGGTTGGCACCCTTACCTTCAGCATTTAGCACAAGCCTTAGTTGTTTTTGAGTAAAAGGTCTCAATAACAAGAAAAATATATAAATGTATAGTCTACATGTACATGTAGCCCTCTCCTGCTCATTTATACATGTACATGGGTAGTTTGGCAGTATTAAAGCTTTCCACTCCCCTGCTGGGAGATGTAAGATTATTTTTTCCAAGTAGCAGGCAAACTGTTAACCTGCATTGCAAATGAACTAAACCCCGGTATATTCCGTGTGCGAACCAGTGACCAAAAGCTTGTTCCCCCACCTCCCCCTGTTTTTCAGGGTTTTGTATATGTTACAGGTCAAATTTGATTCCAGCTAAAAATTGAATTTCCTTTGTTTTTTACTCATTATCATAAAGTACTATAAGTACCAAACAAAGGAAGTTCAAAACCAACCTAGGTTGAAATCATTTTAACCTGAAATCAAATTTAACCTGTAACATATATTAGCCTCAAATTGGCTTTTGCCTATGGCTGCTCTTTCATGCACTGTGATTGGTTGAATGGATCTTGTGGAACCATAGTTACGCTTTTGATGAATACCAGATACAAAATAAACTTGGCAACGATCACAGCAGATCAGTGGAAAATTAGCGGTTGAAGCAGTGAAAAGCAGTTCGACCTATTTCAGGGTGCGCACAGTCTTGAAAAGTCCTTGAATTTTAGGGGGAGTCCTTGAAAAGTCCTTGAATTCCATTTTTCCTTGAAAAGTCCTTGAATTTCTGTGTACATGTAAGTCCTTGAAAAGTCCTTGAATTTTCTTCAACTTTAAAAATAGTGGCGTCGAAACCAAATTGCTTTGCATAGACTATGGTATTCTTTTCCTGTGTAAAGCACCTTCAAACTCTAAAACACGAGTGTAAAAGCAGCCAATAACGAGAAAAGACAAGAATGTAGAGGAGATGGAGCAAACACATTTATAGCATTTAAATACCATCAAGAATGTAGAGAAGGAGATGGAGCAAACACATTTATAGCTTTTAAATACCATCAAGAATGTAGAGAAGGAGATGGAGCAAACACATTTACAGCATTTATATACCATCTGTTAAATTACCTCCCTGGTAGGGGGTCCTTGAAAATTCAATTTGGTCCTTGAATAGTCCTTGAAAAGTCCTGGAAAAATGGTTACGATTTTCTGTACGAACCCTGTATCTGTCATCCTTCCTACGCAACGGAAATCTGTGAAATTTGCTCAGGAAGGATGTCAAATAGTTAGAACTGCTTTTTAACTGCTTCAAACTCTAATTTCCACTAATCTGTCATGATCACTGCATTGCTAATTTTTTTTGTATCTGGTATTCATGGAGAGCATTACTATGGTTTCACGAGATCCACTCGACCAATCACAGTGCATGAAAGAAAGGCCATATGCTAGGGCTGCAACGATACATTTTCTTAGCAACCGATACATATCTCGGTACAAGTGCCACGATACGATACACGATACGATACATCATAACATACAACTGACAAGTGACGTAATGTTACTAAACTGCTTTGAAATCTTTAATTTCCATTGATAACAATTAACAAATGGTAAAAAATAACACAAGAATATAACGAGAAGTGTCTTACTCCTTGGCCATCGTAAAAAACTTTGAATCCAAAGTCTTTCCATACCTTTGACTTATAAGAGGACGGTGCCAGTTGTAACTGCAGAGGAAGATATTTTGACGAAAGAACCAACGTGACGAACGAACCGCGTGTTTTTGTTGCGGGCGCATAAGACTGTGTCAGCTGACAACTTATTGAAACTACGCAATGCTTCCGTGCCGCCATCTTGATAAATACGTGACTCGAAGCATGCGAAGCGATACTAAGCAACGACGAAGCGCTGTGGCTAAAAAAAGGCCTGTACTTGGGTAAGGAGTCATAAGACTGATTAAAACAGTAATTTCTGAATGTTGGTAAAGTAATTTTTCATTTTTGATGAGAAATATTTTGTTGTTTTGCGATACAGCGATATCCCATTCAAATATCGATATTCGTATCGTGACAAAAAATATCGCGGTTCACCGGTGCACCGGTGTATCGTTGCAGCCCTACCATATGCAACAGCCAATTAGAGGCTATTATAGAAAGCCCTGGTAACATGCAAGGTGCAGAAAAAGCTTTTAATCGCTGGTTCGCAGACGGAATGTACTATACCTCAGTTCAGGGCATCTGACAGGATGCGGTGGTGCGGAACCGCATAATTCGCTGACTTCCGCATCTTCCGCATCTTGAGAACATTTTCCGCATAAAACAGAGAAATTTGTTTCATATTAATGATTAAGCAGCTGTTTACCATCCTCACAAACATAAATATCGAAGAAATTGATTATTTTGACACAGTTTTTCTCTTAAAATAGCGACGAAGACACGGCACTTCGATCGTGAGCAATTTTTAACCTCCAGGCGTTCCTCGCGTCTTTTCGTGATGGGCCTGGACACCAGTTGTCTTCTTTCGCTTCTTTCGCTCGTTCGGTCTACCGAAAATTCCTCTGTGGTTACCTATAGGATATGGATAAATTTGTCATCAAAGAGACCAAGAAGAAGGATCCCCACTTCACTGTACAGTTGCCACAAGTTGACCTCACGGGCTAGATGAGCGATGAATTAAGTGAAGCGAGCTTGAGGCCGCAAAGTGGCCTGTGAGCGACGTGCCATAATGAAGACGAAGGACTTTGTTGAAAGTCTAATATCAGCAAAGGATTGAGTGAACCAGTATCCTGGAGTTTTCTATGTAGATAATGGATTGTTATTTTGTTCAACGTGCAATGTTGTAGTAGATCACGTAGCACCTTGAATTGTACTGTTTATGCAAAAGAAGAAAATCAACTTCAGCCAACAAAATAACGGTTGTGTTATTTTCATTGAACAACACATAATTGATAAGATAATTTCATACCATACCAAATACAAATGAAAATAACTGGAAAAGCCCAATTTTTACACTTTTTTTTTGTTTAAAATTAGCCTGCGAGCAGACTCTCGGCTTTGGGGGCAGCTCGATATCGCCTGCAAGAAAAGATGTGATTTTTGGCGAGCGAAGCGAGCCGAAAATTTTCCGCATAATCCAACGTGTTTTCCGCATAATCAACACTTTCTTCCGCATAATGTTCCTGAAAATTTCCGCATAATTTGTTATTTTTTTCCGCACCCTATCAGATGCCCTGTCAGTTCGTCTGCAACGCATGCCAGCCAACTGTATAATAATAACTTTATTTTCAGCAACAACAAGTAAAACAATTCTCAGTGTTGGTACAAGGGTAAAATCTAAGCAGTACTAACTAAAGATAGCTTTTCCATTTGCCAATTTATAGGATATTCTGGATACTGCAGGCCAAGAGGAATACAGGTTATTAAGCACTATAAAATAATTAGATACATTTACATACATGTATTAACCAAATCTGCCACATGTTATGGTTTAAATTTATTTTGGTTTAAAATGTTTTGGACCTCTTTGATTTTTATTTCCCTTTGTTTCAGATTCTAACAATAAATATGAAACAATATTACTACTCGACTGGAGACTTTGTTATTAGTTATTTCAAAGCAGAAAAGTGATTAGAAGAAAATCCTCCATAAAAGGCTTTGTTAAATGTTTCATTGAAGGCTGTGGTTTCAGGCCAAAAGCTCATATTTTAACAAATTTTTAACCAGAAAATGCCGGTCAACAAATAAAGTACATGTACATATCATTTAATCTTGATGTTTTAGCAAATTCAGAGAGCTGCTATTGTTAAAAGAGAATTAATGTATCTCACAGAGAATGTGCATTTTTAGCTGCATTAGTTTGGGTCTAAAATGTTTTTAACAGTTGCTTTTCTGTTCATTTTAGTGCAATGAGAGATCAGTATATGAGAACAGGGGAAGGCTTTCTGTGTGTTTTTGCAGTCAATAACAGGAGATCATTTGAGGAAATACATGCGTTTAGACAGCAGGTATGCTATTATGTACATTTGTCGAGATGTTGTTGTTTGATATTTGAAACTCAAACCTCCAAGAACGCAGTCACAAGTCAAAACGTGAAAGATTCAGCTCAAAAGACTGTCTAAAGTTTTGTCTTTTCTTTTGTACACCATTGCTGGAAATAACAGTCCGTCATCCAACATTGTTCAACCAAATATTGTAATTGCCCGATTCATTGTATTATAGTATGGTCAGAGATCATGTTGGAGCACCAAAATGCTAATTAATGTCTGACTGTTTTCCAAGAGAGATTTGCACTCATTATGCACTGAACACTGTCAGTGACAATAATTATTATTCCAATCAGTTGTCGAAAATGACAGAGTGAACAGGTTAACGTAGCATTGTATGTACGGAAGTTCTGCTGGTCAGCAGTGGCTCTGTTGTGGTTCAATTTTATCCTTGGTTCAAATTTTATTTTCCTTTGTTTCAAACTCATTATCATACATTATCACACCCAAAAACAAAGGAAAATAAAATTTGAACCATGGATAAAATTGAACCACATGTCCGAGCTTCATGTCTCCCTTATGATTATTTTATTTGTTTTCTTGGCAGATAAAACGAGTGAAAGATTCTGACGAAGTTCCCATGGTTTGTAAGTACAGTATTGTTACAGTCAAGCCCCTCGAACCGTAGCCACCCGACAAAGTTTTTGACATTTTTTTTGACAAGTTTTTTATTACTTTGATGAGTTTTATGGCTTCCGGTTCCTTTAAACTACCAATCAGATGCCGTGAAAAATGGAAGTCGGGGTATCAGCCGTTGCATTATTCGTCATTAAACATCAATTTGAAAGGGTTTCAAACAACGTTTCACACAAGCGAGTATGCGAAGTTCAACTGGTGAAAGATAAATTTTATGCTGACAAAAATGTGACCTCTCACGCAAAAACGTGCCTAACGGCATCCGTTCGAACAGCCAAACTGCTTTATATCTATTTTTAGTTCAGAAAACGAGATAAGTTTGGATCACTCCACACCAAAAAGCCAGTTGATTTAATTTCCCAACCAATGAAATCGCCTCATTGGAATTAGTGATAAGCAGGGATTGGCAGGCTGAATAGTTTAGCCTCATTAAATAGGATCGCTCCATGTTTGAAAGCATCAACAGTGAGACATGTATTTGGTTTACATGTAAGTGGACTGCTCACACTGAAATTTCCCACGTCCGTTGAGTCATAGTCTGTTATGCAACTGTTATAAACTGTTACATGTAATTTTATACATTGTGTTCTTTTAGTGGTCGGAAACAAATGTGATCTTACTCAGAGACAAGTCACGCATGCAGATGCTAACGATTTAGCGACAAGTTATGGAATCCCATTCATAGAGACATCGGCAAAAACAAGACAAGGAGTTGAGGATGCATTTTACACCCTTGTGAGAGAAATCAGACGAGATGTAAGTGACTTTGTCAGGGGTTTTAACTGAAAGTAGAAAGTAGATAAAATTTTTTGAAGTAGCAATAATACACTTTATTGTTGTGAGGTAAATCCCGGCATTGTGAATAGTTCTTTCTTGGTCAGGATTTTGCCATACAGACCATTTCCATATAAACTGTCATAAAACGAGTGTGATATAATAAATTACTCACTAGCCTTGCTTGCTCGAGCTGTACTAGTGAATAATAAATTGGCCCTCAGTCAATATTCCCCAGTACTGCTCCCGTATATGGTTTGTAATAGGTTAGCAGAAACCAACACAGGCAGACCACCTCATGTATTGTGAGTTTGGGCTGCCTGTGATTCCACAAGGCTTGGAAGAAACAATGGACCGCTAAAGTAAAGAAAGTAATCGACAAGGCAAATTTGTATTGTTTACTCATTTAGGTGTGGTAATATATATTACATGATTTGCTGTGGACCTTTTTTGGTTAAAAGGCTTTTTGGTGGGTTTATTCTTAATGGGAAGGGGCATTTTTGTTTCAAGCATGTTCGGGCTTAGATATGACCAGCATTTTGCATCTGAAAAATAACTTTATATGTTTACTCTGCATACTAGAATGCCATAATACACTGTAGTTAAACACTTAGTGTGCAATGGTTGTAAAACACAAAGCATGCAATTTCTACAGTTGATGTGAAATTTTATTAACACTATAAGTCTGAGCATGCTGTACAATAGGGGACTTACTTGTATAATTAATTGTTTGTGTCTGTTGCGGCTGATTTTCACTAGTGTTGGAGTCATAAGCAGAGGCATAAGAGCACATACGATGTAGCCACCACTTTTGACTCTGTCCAGTGAAAACTAGATTGTCGGAGTCACAAGCAAAAGTGGAAGAACAAACCAATCACAAGGCTAGTTCTTATGCTCTCCAAGTGCTTGCTTTCTGCTTCCGACTCTGACAATTAAGTTTTCACTGGATGATAAGCAGTGGAGTCATAAATGGAATCTGAACTCTGCTTTCAACGCTGTTGATTTGATTTTCTCTACACTTCTGATTAGGACTCTGACTCAGCTGCTAGAGAAAACTAGCCTGTACATAGCATTTTCAACTTTGTACAGCGGTGTAACATAGCAAAGTATAGAAGTGTGCATATGTAATAAATTAAGAATGTTTGGCTTGCTTTTTGTCTTTGTTATACAGAAGGGAAAGAAGCCAATTCCAAAAGTGAAGAGGAAGAGAAAGTGTTTCATCTTATGATTTAAACACCGCGATAAGATGAATTTCTTCAAAATAGTTTCTGTCATGAATTTATACCTTCCTATCTTCCTGTGTTCTATAATATGTGAAAAGCTTGCATGGAATGGGCAAGTGATTCTGCAGTGATGCTGAAAGTTTAACTTTTAGCTGTTTGAATTTAGCATCTTTTTATGAACATGTAGAATTAAGCTCCTGTAGTGGAAATTTACTAACCTCAAATATGTAATTCACAAAGCAAAACCAATATTTCCTTAACTAGCAAGACAACAAGGATGAAATTAGTTATATAAGAACAATTGCGGTACATTTAAGCCGGAGAAACCCCTTATTTTAAAGTGCATCTATGATAAAATGTTTGATTGTCATTTATTTTACATTTTCTTTGTACAGATAGACTTTCTTAGAAGTCATTTTATTTTGACATTTACTTCATCAACCGTGTTCCAAGTCTTGGTTGCAAATGGGTCATGGGTTGAAATTATAATTATAATCAGCACAGATAATTGTATGAAGAACAACTCCAATGTTCTTGTTGCTTTTTGCATGATTTTCAGTACTTATTGTTATTATAATTTCAACCTTTGAGGTATTTTTGAGTCTTTGACATCACTTTCTCCCATTCGCAACCAAGCCTTTGAACAAGGTTAATTAATGGCGGCCCAAAATTTTCGGAAGTAAATGTTAAAATAAAATGGCTCAGTTCTTATGTTCGTAATGGGTTGAAGTTTGGCAAGATGAGTTACATAAAAATGTAAAGAATGAAAATCAAAAATTCCATCATAGGGGCACTTAAAGGCCAAGTGAAGTGCTGAATTAAGGTAAGACAACTGAACTGCTTATGACGTGATGCTCAAAGATGTGATGTATAGCTGTTGTGGTTCAATTTTGTCTGTGTTTCAATTTTATTTTCCTTTGTTTAAAACTCGTTATCATACATTACCATACCCAAAAACAAAGGAAAGTAAAATTTGAACCAAGGATAAAATTGAACCACAGCATACATTTAAAACTGTCACCTATGTGCCTTAGAGAATTATTTTCCTTTTGATTCAGATTAAGGGGGAATGTAATATTAGTAGCCTAGTTCCTACACTGTGTCTTGTTTGAGTACAGTATATATACCTTTGCAATAGCATGTTTCTGATGAAAGCCCCACTTTTTGTTAGATTTACAGCAAAAGCGGCAGAATGTTTCTCTTTATTTGGTAAGATGTCTGTTGGCTATACCACATGTTTTTCAGCTTTGTTTTGTTTCGTGAAATGCAAATTTTTTCTTGTAATAAACATTAAGATTTAGAAGATTCGCCACTGACACATTTTAGGTACTCTTTTATACCTATTACTTGATAGTGGTATGAAAAGTCATAAGTTTATATTCCATAAAAATTAAATCATTCAATTTACTAAATTATTCACTTTGAGGACAAGTAAATGTATATGTTTCAGTACATCTTGACTATTTTTGAAGAAGTTTCCTTTGTGAAAAGTTATTTTGTTTTTCTGCCTGTGTCTGACTAAATGGCTGGTTCTCATTTTGCTGAGTTTATCGAGTAGTAAAATCACCAATTTATTTATTGATACTGTAGAAGCTTACAGATAGTTCAGGTTTACTGCTAAAAATAAAAGCAAGAAGATGCAATGCTTTGGGTGATCTCCTCGGCCTGCTTGCAAGTTTACTTTTTGTGAGGTTATGATTGTTTGGAGATTTGGAAATAAGAGTTTGATCTTTTAGGAACTATTGTAGCTCAATTAACCAGTATGCACCCATTGTGTAGTGGTGCTAACTAATTCCGTTTTCGTTCAGTCTAAAACAATGTGTGGAAGTTGGTGTTGTAAAGTGAATGAATTTTCTGCGGGTCGGAAACTTATTCTTGCACCATGCCAAAGAATAATCACTGATGATTGGTCAATACCTGTTCTTATAATGATGTTAGCTTCTTTAGTTAAAAAAATGAGTACATAGTTTGTGTGAAAACAAAGTGATGATCATACACCTCTCTCCAATAGTCATTCAAGCCTGTTGTGTCTGCTTTTTTGATCGCTTAATTGCTTAGTAAGTTGTCATCCTTACTGGACTGTGGCAGTGACTAAATCTTGGCCAGCTTACTTCAGTTCATAGCCGTGTATACTTTTGTCTTGATTTACCAGCATGGTTTGCATTATATTTTGTTTCAATTATTAAAGAAAAAAAGCATTCATGTATTGCAATAATTTAGAAATGTTTGAGTGAATAAAACCAAAAAGAAACCACACTGTCTCTGTTGTTCTTTTCTTGAGTTATTTAAGAGTTAAACAATAAAGACCTAAGATTGTGCCATGAAAGGTTTATGGCGGCAAGCTCTAGCATTTTTGGCAGCCATGTTAATTTACCACCTAATGGCAAATTAAATGTTGATTGGCTGCAGATTATGATGAATTCTGGCCTTCGTGCAAATCTGCAAATTTTGTTTTTGTAAGGAAAATTTTAATCATTGATGTCCAAAACTCCACTATTACTGTTCAGAGCTACATGGAGATGACCGCCTCTGGTATCTTGCCCCAATGAGTCACTGGCTCCCTACCCTCTGCTGCCAGGGATAAGGCATACATGAAAGGGATGGGTTGGGGGGGGGGGGGGGGGGGGGGGTTAAAACGTAACTTTGCTGTAGACAGGATAAGGCAACCCAGGGGAAAATAAAAATTCATCGCCTTCCTCTGGCCGCTTAGGGACGGACCATTAGAAAAGTGATGGGGGGGTGGGGAAAAAAACAAAAAAAAATTCATGCAAGGCAAAATGTCCGAAAAAAAAATTCATGCAAGGAAAAACCCAAAGAAAAAAAATTCATGCACAAGATGGGCCTTATTTTGACATAAACCAGAATTGTAATTCTTCTCGAAAAGTGTTTCAAAATGCACCAAATGGCATTAGAGCGTGTCCAGATTTTCAAAATTTTTCCGGGGGAGGATGCCCCCGGACTCCCCTACGGAAATGGGCCTCCCGGCTCCCGCCCATCTTAACACGGCAGGGCTAATTTGCGGAGCGCAGAAGGCCGAACGCGAAACAAAATCACCGAAGCAAGCAAAACTCAACCGGAGTGCTTGCACTTAGGTTAGCCTAAAAAGCGTTCCGGTTAGTTTGGATATCGCTCAGGTTGGCCTAAAAAAAGGCCCAGGTTAGCGTGTTTATTGTTAGCTTATAGTTTTGCTTGTTTCGGCGATTTTGTCTCGCGTTCGGCAAATTTCGCCTGCCGATTTTAATACCTTATTGTGACTTATACCTTATTGTCAAAATACTGAACTGCATAAACAAACAGTTAGTCTCAGAACATGACGAGCTTTGGCCTCAAAAAATTATGCCCAGGAGGTTGCCAGGAAATGCGACATGAAACAGGACCGCAGATCTGTTCCTTTTGTCACGCAGTCTCTGCATTCGCGGTTTTGAAAAAGGTCTCATGTGGTCGTATAAATGTATCCAGTGACATATTCATCTGTTTCTCTTTTTCGGTCTCTCTAGGGAAGCCGTGAATATTATAAACTGCTAGAAAGAGTCTGGAAAATATTTTTGATCAAGTTCGAAAAGGTGTTACTGCCAACACGTCAGTAGATGGTGCTTATTTTGCGAAATACGTTCTTTTATTACAGTAATAATAAGCCATGGGTAGATTCAATCTACCCTTAGCCTAATTTCAGGACAACTCGGATTAATATTAATCGGATTAATATTAATCCTAATGATTATTATAATCCAGTAATGGATTATTATAATCCAGTAATAGATTATTATAATCCAATAATAGATTATTATAATCTATTACTGAGGTTTTAGCCGTGCCTTAATCTATTAGGATTAATATTAATCTTATGTAAGATTAATACTAATCCTACTTAAATATTAATGTTAATATTAATCCTACATAGGATTCCTATTAATTGCACGTAGTATTTATATTATTCCTACCTAGGATTAATTTTTGCCCAAAGCTTCGGAAGATTGGCATTATTTAAAGATCTTAGACTTGCTTATCACTATCTTATACATTCTTGAACTCTTTTGACTCTTTTGCCATTGTGATATGCTGGCTCCGAACCTCAAAACAGTTTGTGTCTTTGGGATTGTCGCTATTTCTATGCAGCTGGTCGTTATTCCCTTTCTCAAGGTCCCCTTTTTTATAAAAGCACATGCCCACGGCACGGATTCGCTGGCCCAGAGGTGCTTGCTCCTTTTCTTTCACTTCTAGGGTCAACATCGTGGTATCTACCAGCTCTAGCATTTGCAAGTGATCGTCATGTGACTGACGTGATCAGTGTTATGTCCCGTCAGTCCTGTGTTAAATGTCTGCAGTGTATCTGTTTTAAAGCTGTATATCCGAACATTCACGGGATTTTATCTCGATTATAATAGAGATTAATATTAATCCGGATGATATTATTAATAATAATCTAATCCTTCCAATTTTTTGCCGTGCCTTAATCTATTACTGGATTATAATAATCCATTACTGGATTATAATAATCTATTACTGGATTATAATAATCTATTACCGGATTATAATAACCCTATTATAATCTATTATTATTATAATCCACGGATTAATATTAATCCGAGTTGTCCTGTAATTTGCATTTTTTTTTCGATGGCAAAGTTCGTCAGTTTCCATAGCAATAGTTTCCAATGACACTGAACAGAACCATATAACAAAACGAAACTGAAAACAGTTCGACATTTTCCTTTCCAACAAAGCAGAGCTAGTTTGACGACTGCACCAAGTACTGCAGAAAGATGATATTGATTCAGAAGAAGAGAGCTCGAACGCCGAAACTTAAGTATTAAATTTCGCGAAAACCTTTTTTTGCGGGTCGCGAGTTTTGAAAATCGCGAAAATTAAGTCCCGCGAAAATAAGTAACAATAACGTACATCACAATCAGTGCTAACTTTTGGGCCCCCTCACCTCAAAATTCATTCCTACGGGCCTGAAAGGTATATTAATTACACAATTTTTCACTATACACCTGTAAACTGCCAGTTACTTTTTGAATTTGTCATAAAATAAATGGAAGGTGACGTTAAAGTACAAGCTATGTATTTAATAAATCAAAGAAGCACTGTTTTTAATAAATTCAATAGCAAATTGTGCATGAAGCAGATTTTATCAAAAAAAAATTCGTGCACAGCGCTGCAGTCAAAAAAAAAATTCTTGCACAGGCAATAGGCCAAAAAAAAATTGCCCCCCCCCCCCCCCCCCCCCCCCCGCCCCGCCCCGCCCATCACTTTTCTAATGGTCCGTCCCTTAGCGGGTCAAATAAGCTAACCTCGTTTACAGGGAAAAAAAGAGAGTGCACCGGGAAATACCGTTTTACACCCGAGAGAAGCCTGGATCGGGCTGACAGCAACGCCTGGTACTTTGCTTTCAATATGGCGGACACTGGAGGCTGGAAATCCCTTCGAGAATGGAGGGCTGTGTTTCAGAAATATCTGGGGAAATTATCAGGCAAATGCTACAGATCTTTTCTTCTTGATCTAGCAACCATTTATCTTGGCCTTAAGCCGTCGTTACTCTTTGATTATGCCGTTGTCGATATAACCAATGCTGGCCATTTAATCGAAGCATTAGCGGCAGAAGGCTTAATTCCTTACACCTTGGATGTACTCAAAGTAGGCGAAGACATCTTCTTCGCCGATTTGGAAAATTTAGTGAGTCATTTGAAAAAAACTGTAGAGTCTGAAGAGCTGACTTTGATCGACATCTCTGAAAAATTACAAGAACCACGCGTCTTGGAAACGGAGGTCTCGAGGCGTGTTTTGAAGCAGTTCGCCAGGATCGTTGAAGTCTTAGAGCAGAAATTGAATAATGGGACTTTGAACATGTCGCAAAAGAATAAAACAGCTCGAAATTCAGAGGTTGTAGATCTAAACAATGTTAGTAACGGCGAAGAGAACTGGTGTGTACCAAGTGTGTTTGGGTTTCTTCTTGGCTACCCCGTAATTTACTGGTGCGACCAAGCCAGCGAGTTTAACTGCTTGAACATGGTTCCCCTTCATCGTTACACCGTGAATTTAAAAGAATCGTCACTGATCTCTCATTCTCAAATGTGGAAAAATTTTTATAGTAGCAGTCTTATACAAGCTGGGAGTGACAGAGTGGAAAGCTGTGATGATCACACAGTGTTTTCATTTACTGGCCCTGTGGCACTTGAATCCAAATATGAGTTAACAGTCAGCAGGTGGATAAAGAACATTTGTTGTATGGGTGAGGCACTTGAAATTGGCAAGCATTTGACAGTTAAGAAAGAGACAGTGTCATTTGCACAGGTGACTTTGTAGCAATTTAAACAACTTTGGGGAGAATCATACTTTTTCTTGGAAAATTATTTTAAGATGAGCAGGGCCCTTACAAAGTGCGACGCCGCAAGGTGTGCAAGCCATTCCAGTTAGCCTGCATAGCACTTTGGTTAGCCTACAGGGCACTCCAGTCAGCCTAAATAGCACTCCGGTTAGCCTACAGTTAGCTTCGGTAGCTTGCAGTTAGCCATTTTATTGGGATTAAGGATTTCTGCCTCCCATACCTCACTGCCTTGCTCCCACAACTCGCTACCTTGCCTTGCATGCTTCACATGCCTCCCTGCCTCGCATATTTGTAAGACTAAGATGAGCAACAGTCTGAATGTTTGTACTCTGTGTAATTCTACTTCATGAGTCACAGTGAAATCTCTATAATGTCATCCCTGTCTTTTACAGTCAAACGCATTCAACCGTAGCCACCCACCAAAGTTTTTGACATCTTTTTGACAAGTTTTTGATTACTTTGATGAGTTTTACGGCTTCCGGTTGCTTTTAACTGCCAATCAGATGCCTTGAAAAATGGAAGGCAGGGTATCAACCGTTGCATGATTCGTCTTCAAACGTCAGAGTCAAGTTCAACTGACGATAAATAAATTTTATGCCGACAAAAATTTGGTCAAACTTAACTTTTCGCACAGGAAATGTTTTCTGGGTTTGTAAAACCAGTTCACAGATCGTTCGTATAAACAGTTGTGCAACCGGAAGCCATCAAACTAATCAAAAACTTGTCAAAAAGATGTCAAAAACTTAGTCGGGTGGCTACGGTTCAGCGCATTTGACTGTAAGCCCCCCTTCTTGCACAGATGGTATATCACAGGACAATTTTAAGCAAGACAACAATGCAACTTTATACTTTTAAAGGTATTCATCTGCACCATTTGCTTTTCACAGTTACTAGTTTGTGAAAATGTGGTACCAAACAACACTAAAACAATAAAAAAGGCCACATCCTCTCTTTTTTATATACCCTAACTGATATATTACATGTATTTGAAATAAGACAGCCAATGAGCCTAAAATTTAACCGTCATTAAGGGTAATTTTTACCATTAACTGTAAAAATAGCAGTAATTAATAACCGTCAAAACAGTTTCAAAGTCTTTCATATCTCATGATTTCAGCTGCTCATCTCGGACTTTTGGCGCTTAGAGAATCGTTTTAACTGGTAAACCAGTTTCCATGCTTCCAAATATACTCACTCTATGGTCTTTCCTATCTGAAAGTATTTCTATTAATATTTTAAAAAATTATTTACTGCATTGGAAGTAAATAAAAATAAATAATTGATAAATTAAAATTTCACTTGATTTCATTGCTAAAAGACCAAAACAACCTTCAGAACACAAAATTAAATATTAAAAACACAAAAGTAAAAAATTAACTTCAACTGATGGAAGATATTTTCTTGCGATAACTGTCAAAAGTCTTAAAATTTAGCCGTCAAAATCGGTAAAATTTAACCGTCAACCATCAAAGCAACCCCCCCCCCCCCCCAATAGAGCCCCCATTCTCTAATAAGCTCCTCCTGTTAACACCCCCTCCTCTCTCCTCACCGAAGCTGTTTAAAAGAAATACCCCTCTCAAGGGCTAAATAGAGCTTTCATGTTGATTGACAGCTTTACTTCTCCAACAGATCAAACTTTTTTGTACTTTTTCAAAGTTGAAAAGGTATCCTGTTTCACCCCCCCCCCCCCCCCCCCCTTTCCCAATTTCCAGTGAATTTTTGTTCACCTACATTACAGCGAAAACATTTTTCTGGTGCTCGCGCGAGAAGTCGGCGTGGCAGTGGTGACTTCTTTGATTTTCAATAAAAGGCAGGCAGGTGCGAAGAAGCGGATTTCTCTCGCTCAACGGCATCATAGTCCAATGTGGAGTACCACGATTCCAAGGACGGACTTAATGTAACTGAGTCGCTGACACTGATAAGGAACTCATTTTTCAAATCCATTCCAATGAACCTGACGCGCGAATGTATAAAGTGAAACTTGACTGGCAGTCCGATGCGTGCAGGCACACAACTAACCTTACTGTGGACGAAATTATTGACTTTTTGGGATTCGTACAGAAAATATATTAAAAACAAAAACTGGTCGAAGGTCTGCTAACGATCACAACTCTGGTTGCCATACACATCTTCTTCCTGTCTTCCTAATAACGAGTAAAGCAATTTAATTAATTTACCCAAATTCAAAATGCACGTTCGAGTTGTCATTTAATTTGAACTCGATTGAAATAAACCACGAATTTAATTTGGTTTTGCGCGCTTGGTCAAGCTAGCTATACATTAATATGCTGCTGCTGGCTTCATTCGAACGCTTTGTTAAATTAAAAGGCATAATACCTTGAGTACGTTGGTGGTTTCTCATAGTCTTCCTGCTTAATGAATTCATATTCAAAGATGTGGTAAATTTAAGCCGCTCCTTGTTTGTTTACGTTCTCTAGGGTGAACCAAAAATTTCGGTCAAGTGGATTGCAGTTTTGCACGAGAGTTTACAACACGCGGGAAATGAACAATATATATATACGTGAATTTATGAAAATGGGGTCAAAGAAAAGTCTCCCTGGTCTCTTTGGCAATGTACCTTTGGGGCTTTAGTAGGCTTAAAAGAGGGCCGAGAAACGAAAAAAAAAATGTTAAACAGCGCGAAAGGGTTAAGAAGTCAAAGGAGAAGAGAGAGAAAAAAATGACGTTTCCTTTAGTTTTTATATCGTCTACTTTGGAGATAGTTTCTGGCAAGAAAAAAACGTTTACGGCGAATTTCGCACAGAGCGCTGAAAATAACGCTGACCCCGTTTTCATAAAATCAGACATATATATTTCAAAGCAAATGGTCTGGAGTACTATTGCAAACTCTCTAAACAGTATTATATATAAACTGGGTAGCGATATAATTACTGTGTTTTCGTAACAGCTAAAATGTGACAAAAATTTGTCATCCGTATTAGTTGTCAACAACTTAAAATGAAAACCCTAAAACGACTGCCAAGTAAAATTTATTTATCCCCATAAATTTTATTATCTTACTTTTGCATACCCTGGAAGGCTGGAAGAAGGCAGCACTTTAAATGAAAACTGATAACTGAATCTTACCAAAATATAAAGCGTGCATGAGCGGCATTAATTATTTGTTTTGACAATTAAACTTTTCAGTAGCATAAATAATTGGCCTAAAATGCATCTTTTAGGGGTTTGGTAGATCTTCACATTGACATCTTACCAAAGCCCTTAACATAAGCAGGGCTTGTAAAGGCTTATAAATATTTTTACAAATACTTTCATGTAATAGATCAAAAACGAGTGCGAGTTTTTCATCAGGGGTTCCAAACACCGAGAAACAGATGAAAGCACGACGCCGAAGGCGGAGTGCTTTTATTGTTTCGAGGTGTTTGGAACCCCTGATGAAAAACGAAGCACGAGTTTTTGAGCTGGCTTCTCAAACTAGCATGAGAATTTTTTTCGAAGAATAGGTAATTAGTAGGCGTGCTCAATAGGCTATTGTCTGTTTTTTATTCACATGGTAAATGAAATGAATATTTTATATGCGGCCATGTGGGCAAGTTTTAAAGGTTGAATTTTTAATAAACTAACATTATGCCGCGTGAAGGAGATCGAGTCCAGATCAGAACGTTTTCGAGTTCCAAAAACCTCTTCTCAAGAAAATGTTTTGGTGAATGATGCTGTTCCAGCTTCAAATAAGTATAAAAACAAGTGGGCTGTGAACATTTTTGCCGAATGGCAGAGGTTGAGAGAGGTTAAAGTTCCGGTATTAGATTGTGGCGGTCTCTTCAAGGACTACGATTTACACAAGGTTACCGCTGTTTAGATATTGCTGGAATGGACGCTCTGTCGCTGAACTATTGGTTGTCAAAATTTGTGATGGAGGTAGCTAAAAAGTCCGGTGAAAGATACCCTCCCAAGTCTGTTTATGGTATCATTTGTGCCCTCAAGCGTTATTTGGAGGAGAAAAATGGATCAGAAGCTTTGAATCCTCTGGACGCTAGTGACAAAAGGTACTTGACAACTTTTAGACCGAATTGGTTAGTAATTTAAAATGCACTGTTTCAGGACTTTAATTTTGTGTGTTATTTTTTGAAGGTTTGTCCTTTTCCGACGTTGCTTAGATGCCGAGATGAAGAATGGCGTTCGAGAAGGGCTTCACATTAAGTGTAAGAAAGAGGAAAAGGAGTTTGTGAGCGAGCAAGAAGAAGCAGTATTCTGGCAAAAGAAATTGCTGGGAACTACATCAGCTAAGTCGTTATTGAACACGATCTATTTCTACAACGGAAAAGTTTTTGGGTTGCGGAGGGGAGATCACAGAAATATTGTTGTAAACAACTTTGAAATTGGTCCAAATTTTATCAAGTTTGAAGAAAATGCCTCTAAAACTTATCATGGAGATCTTTGTGATCTAAAGTATGTGCCGCGAGTGGTCAAGAACGTTTGTCATTCTATTGAGGAAAAGCACGAGCCGTGCCTTGTTGAGATATTCAGATTGTATGTAGGGTTAGTTGAGACTCATGCAAAGGAAGTTACTGCATTTTTCTTTAAGCCATCAAAAACTAGGTTGGCATTCGATAAAGCGCCCGTAGGCATCAACAGCTTGAACAAGATTTTGCCTGACATGTGCGACGCGGCAGGCTTTAAACGCAAAACCGCTCACAGTTTGCGCGTTACTTGTGTTTCCTCCCTGCTCAATTCTGGGGTTGAAGAAAAATTGATTCGCGAAAGGTCGGGGCATCGTTCTAATGCATTGTTGCAGTACGAAAAGCCTACAGAAGAAAATGTGTCTAAAGTTTCAAAGATCCTAGGTCCAAGTGTTGTTAGTACAACTACATGTTCTACCACAGAGAAGCAGGACGAATCTTTAACGGAAGTTGTTTTCCAGAAAGGAAAATTCAAAAACTGTACAATTAATGTAACGATGTCTAAGAAGGAATAATATGTTGCTGTATTGTTGTTGCAAGCAATGATTTAAGCGGGAAAAATGCTGTATTTAGAATTATAATTAAGATTGATTAAAATTCAAGTTTCTTGATCAGTGTCTTGATCAGTTTTTGAACTAATCTACCGTGTCTTGATCGGTATGTTCATTGGGTATCAACATACATGCACCTGACCCAATTGATGCGAGCTGATTGGGTCATCAGCTCATGAATAATTAATGAGTTTGAGAAGAATATTTTCAAGTCTTTCCAACTGTTACATAGTAATGACATCGTGCTTGCTTGGACAAATGACGAAGGAGATTATGCTCATCCAAATCATTATCTAATATACCTATAATTCTGTTGATTTACAGCCATTTACCTAGTAGTAAATTTACTCTGACTTATAATTATAATAAATATCAACTAATTCAAATTTGCCAAAACAAGATATGAAAGGGGTAAATTTTAAAGAAGCAGTTTAGGCTTAGCCGGCGGTCATGAATATTGAAGTACAAAGAATTTCAACGGTTATATATCGTTCTTTTACTCAAATTTTCTTAACTCGTCAGTTGTAAGCATTCTGAGCATTATCATAGGTTCCAGATAAAAGACGCGCAAGAAAGATTTTCGACACTTTGCTAATATAAGTTTGTTTAAGTTATTTAGCATGAACTGCAATGGATATCTTCTAGAAAGAAGGAGGTTTATCAATTATTAAACGTGTAAAAGGTTTGACCAGAAATAATTAAGCCACTCTTATGCAGATAACATACAAATTTATAAACAATTGTTTTCGCAATAATAAGCCTATTTAGCCCACAAATCTTTTAAAAAAATGTCCAGAGATCGATTATAAATATTGCACTGACAAAAAAGTGGGATTAAAAGGCATTTTGCAACTTTATTTTCTATATTCCAAGTACGTTTCATATCCATTTAGCACTTTGTCGATCTTAGAAAGGTATTGAAACTTATGACTGATTCAAGAATATTCTGAAAGGAGAAACCTTGCATCTTAATTAACAGTTAAAACAACATCTGCACTGCCGACAGGTGCATAAAAAAAGTAGCAAGTTCATACGCACAAGAGAAATTTTCCAACAGAACAATGTGCATGAAATATAGAGAATAAAAAGCCTGTATCACTTTCTTTTCTTTTCTTTTCTTCTTTTTTCGTAACTTTCCTTTTCCATTACAAACTTCGACAGGCGATAACTAGGACGAGAACCAACAACAAACTCAACCGACATGTGACACCACGTCCGTTTATCGAACCCGGGCCACATTGGTGCTGACTTCATTCGAACCAAGAGAGTATTCATACTCTCTCTTTTGAAGGCTTGACTATTGATGCTGAATTCTGCGAAGATAATTTCGGCAGATGAAAGAAAATGCGCTGTTTCCGGGCCCCTCCCCTGGATCCGCCACCGGCAACCGTGCCAAAATAAACGTGCAGCTGTATAAAATTAATATTGACAATTCTGCGATGTTAATCAGCAAAATCGCCTGATACTTTGCCGACGAGGCCGCAAGATGAACAGCAAGACTGAGAAGGATATAAGTGTTTTATTACCTAAGAATTCGTCATCGGAAACTAATTATACTGGTAAGAAATACTGTTGCAAGATTTTGGACGAAACTTGTCTACGGATGACGGAAAAGAAGGACTTCTTGTATTGGCCATATTTGGGCTTCGTGACAATTTGTTGAATAATTTATTATTAGGAAAACAAATATTAACAAAATGTCTGTTCTTTGCGTTGTTTGAGAGCAAGGCTTCCACTTTGTTATTACATATTTTTGAGTCAACCAATGAAACAAACCTTTGACGGAACAATATTTACTGATTTCGAATTCACTTCCTATCGGTATCGCTCCTTATTATCTATTATGCTCGTCATTTTGAATAATGCTATTTTGCTCATATTTTACTTTTATAAATACCATCTATTGAATGTCAAACCCCAGGGCGAAAAAAAACAACAGATACGATTATTGCTCTTATACTTAAATTCTCCTGCGTGCAACAGAGTTTATAAAGCTATTTTAACATTTAGTTTAGCGTGACGCGGAATGGGTAACTTCTACATGGAAAGAGGTTTCTCAATTATTAAACATGTAAAACGTCTCACCAAAAATAATTACGCCATTTAAACGCAAATATACGAATTTACTGAAAAAATATTTTCCTAATTATGAGGTTATTTAGCTTATAAGTCATCAAATATGTCAACAGATGGATTAAATATTCCACGCACTAAAAAAGGAGCTCTCCAAACGTTTGGGAATAAAAAGAGCTTTTCTTCATATAATTTTCTATTTTCAGATACTACACTGTCGTTGTTCATTTAACACTTTGAAAGGCGGTTAACACTAATGGCTGATTCAAGGATGCTAATTAATATTAAAGACCAATCATGGATCTTTATTAACAAGTCAAACTTTAACACTTGCATAAACAACGGTAGTAAGTTCATTCGCACAAGAAATAATTCCCGAAGGAATAATGTGCATAAAATAAAGAGAATAAGAGTTTGCATTCATTTCTTTTTTCGTATCTTTCCTTTTCTATTACGAGCTTCGGCAGGTGATTTGATTATATGTTGTTTGCGTCAAATGATTAATTCAAGAATCTTTAACTAAAAAGCGAAGTCTTGTTCTTGATTATCAATTCAAACTATAACATGTGCTTAAAAGACTTCATTAAGTTTATACATACGAGAGCCAATTTTTGAAAAGAACGCTGTTCATTTCCAATTTCACATGTACAAAGCAAAATAATTTACAGGGGGATTGGTACGGGTTAAGCTATTCGTGATGCATGACTGCTACTTTAAAATGAGAAAACCATCCAAATAACCAGCCAGACAGTCAGTAAATCAATCAATCAATCAATCAATCAATCAATCAATCAATCAATCAATCAACCCAGGGCTGACATTTCCCTATTAAAGGAGAGCTCTTGCACTCTTTCTTCAATCGACACATTGTGGTCGCCAGTGGCCTCGCCATGGTGTTCCTACCGCTCCTGTTGTTTCTGTTCTCTCAGTTAATGATGACGTACTCTACGGAAGACAGTGCTCTTTATCGAAATCCAACAGGCGACTTTTCCGTTGGCGACTTTAAGCGAAATCCCTTCCACTACTTATGGGTAAAGAATATAACATGGTCCATGGTGGTAGATCAGTTGGATTGCACTTTCCTTTGTGTTGGTGAACCAAAGTGTTATTCGTTTAACATGGCGGCGTATCCTGACTCGAAAGGTCTTCATCTGTGTGAGTTGCTGCCCACTGACAAGTACAGAGCAACTAAAAAGTTTCACGCCAATGCTACCTTCCATCATTACAGTCCATGGGTAAGACAAAATCAGTTCGAGTCGTTAATCACAAAGCAGTGTTTAATGCTTTTCGTGTATTCTTTTCAGTCTCCCTGTGAAAGCGCTCCTTGTAAGAACAGTGCCGACTGTGTTCCTGTCTTTGAATTGAACTCCTATCGCTGTCACTGTAAACTGGGATTCTGTGGAACTCGCTGTGAAAGCGGAGGTATTGAAAGAATTAAAATTGCATTTTTTAATTAAAAACGATGGCCGTTGTAATTTTAATTACCTATCATAGCGTAATTGTGTGTAAATATTAAAAAGAGTTTCTATCACTAGCATGTGCTATGGATAATCAAGAAAGGAAAATTGAATTCTCGAAGTGGTGAGAACGCTCGCTTCCAAGCAAATGTGGCCCGGGTTCGATTCCCGGACCCGGCGTCATATGTGGGTTGAGTTTGTTGTTGGTTCTCGTCCATACTCCGAGGGTCTTTCTCCAGGTTCCCCAATTTTCCTCCCTCCACAAAAACCAACACTACTAAATTCCAATTCGATCGGGAATTCGAGGGCCACAGGTTTGTCAGTTTCAATACTGTTACGTCAGAATTTTTTTTATTAAAAAATAGGCTACAAAAAGTGCATTTTGCTTTGTTGCTATTGGTTTTGAGGTTCGAGTATCAGTTTTTTTTTTCGGATTTTTAGGACACGAAACCTGCAGTGAACTCAAATTGTGTTTTCCTAACGAACATATATAACGACTTATTTCTCGAAGTGAACTGGAAGGCAACAAACTAAGAAAATAAATGGAAAAGTTATTTACTGCCTCTATATAAGTGTATCCTTTAGGAATGTTATTCCCAATACCAAACATAGATTTTTGGAAACTTTTCATCACTCCCTTGCAGAATATAAAAGTTGCAGTGAGATAAAGCTGCGGAGACCCAAAGCTCCAAGTGGTTCTTACGTCATCGACCCTGATGGAGAAGGCGATTTGACACCTTTCACTGTTCACTGTAACATGACTGACAAGAACAAAGTTGGCGTGACAGTCATCAGTCACGACAGTGAAAACAGAACGCTGGTGCAAGGATGTTACCCACGCGGCTGCTATAGTCGTGACATTCAGTACATTGGGGCTGATCTTCTCCAGCTGGGGAACCTAACGGCCATATCTGCACACTGTGAGCAGTTTATCAAGTACGAATGTTATCACGCACAACTCTTGCGTAACATGTTTGGTTGGTGGGTGTCGCGTGATGGAGTCAAGATGACATATTGGGGAGGAAGTAACTCGAACTTTCCTTACAAGTGCGCATGCGGGTTATCTGGCACATGCGCAAACGCAGCCTATGGATGCAACTGCGACAAAAATGATTATGTGTGGCGCGAGGACAGCGGTTTGTTGACAAAAAAATCCCGCCTTCCCGTGATACAGCTGAGGTTTGGAGACAATAATCCCCCCAATCAGCTTGGTCATCACACTCTTGAAAAGCTTAAGTGTTACGGAATAACAAGCAATTAAGCTATGCTTTGACTTACTTAATTAAACTGCCACTAGATACATTCCTGTACGTCAGCTCGCTAAGCCATCTGCAACTCAGTTTGTAATTAATAGTAGTTGAATATAAATATAAAAATAACATGTGCATTTTATTTCTGGTCCTGTTGATTTATAGAAAAAGTGGGCCATGCAGTGCAAAGTTTAACATTTAGCTTTTCTGTAGTTATTTGAGGACAGAATCATTGCTGTTGTTTCTTTTTTGTTGTTGTAATGTTTCGTTAACTAACTTTTTGTTAAAGTCAATTTTGGTAGCGTGTAAAATATTAGCAAATGCAACTCTTGAAATTTAATTATACGTTTACTCTTAGAAGTTAAATATATGATTAGATAAGGTTTGGATAAAATGCGAAATAAAACAAGGGCGAATAGTTTGAAAAGCGCGCGATTTATCATTATTATCGTGATTTTGATAAATACGAGAAACAATTATGGAAGTATATCTATGACAAAATTCAATATTCAGTAGTTGAAATAAAATCATCGAAAGCAGAAATGCGTCAATCCAAAGCTGAATGGCAGCAAGCCGATTCTGAAAATAGCCATAACTCAAAAAGGCATCACAGAAGTAGGCATAACGCAAACAGGCATCGTGCAAGCAGGCATTATGCAAATAGGCAAAACGCAAGCAAACATCACGCAAAAGGGCATCACGCAAAAAGGGATAACGCATAAAGTTATCATGGAAAAAAGGTATAACGCAAAAAGGCATCACGCAAACAGGTATCACGCATAGGAGAACGCTGATGTGGAGAAAACAGCTGTGTGGATAAAACAATGCGAAATCTTTAATTAATGAACAACTAAACACTCGCCACATTATAATCGAGGGACTAGTTATCCAACAAAACAAACAAATTAATTGCTATGTTGCGCAGTTGTTCTTACCCTGAATTTTAGACATCTTGCCCTGTTCGGGCGCTCCCGAGAGAAGTCTTTTCTCGGGAGCGGGTGAACAGAGGAAGATCTCTGAAATTTATGCTGAGTTGCTCCCTTCAGGAAAAAAAGTAAAGTTAACAGTACGCAATCTCGAAAAGCTTTCTGTACAGAAACCCTGATAATGACAGCAAATAAAATAGTCTTTGAGCCTTGTTATAAATCATTTTTACCTTCTTAGCGAACAATATGTCAAATAAGTTCATACTATTAAATATTGATTACAGCCTGACGTGCTCCTTGGCACGAGGTAGCAAGGTGGAGGTGAAGGTAACAGAAAGAAGATAACTTCACAGATCATCTTTTTATCGTTTTCATAACTTGTCTTGCGTTGGAATTCATATTCCCATACCTAACATCAAACGGAATAAACGAACGATGATTCTTATTATACACACAAATGCCACTCTAGTAGCCATGGCAACAAAGAAACTATGCAAATTTAAAGTTTTGAAACTGTAATGTTAGCAAGAATTTTATGAAGCCTTTATAAAAACAAAACCGTAAAAATAAATTGACTGTACCAAATTAGAAATGGCAAGCAAAGTTAGAAGGTTACAATCACGATTGGGACATTTTAGTGTACTGTAAAATGCAAGTAGTTTAATTTGACTTGTGTCTATTCAACTCAAACAACTGGTTTTTAGTTAGTAGTGGCCACTCCACGCCATGGCCATTTGTTTGCCAAACACTATCTTACTAGGAATTAGCGATAACTTGAATATAGTCTTTACATTCAAGACGTTTACTGTCGATTCTCGTCGGGCGCTCAAATTTTTTTCTTTGCTTCACGCTCGTGTGTGAACGAGACACAGAAGGCGAGTGCGGACTGAGTTTTGGAAGATAAAAGAGCTCGGTACTAGTCGCGAATACTACAGTCAATGGTTAGAAGATCATTTTATTTAATTAAAAACAGTGAAAAGATATCAGGAATTTTTTAGGATGGGGATTAAAAACAAAACATCAATAGAGAAAAATGAAAAAATAACCACTTCACTGAAGCGAGAAATGAAGAAATAAATAATAGATGAGTCGAGTGATAATTTTTTAAACAGCCAACCAGCAAGAAAAATGGTTAAAATGACTTTAGAATAAGTACTATCCCTTATATATCTTATTTTCTTACTTTTGCGAGGAAGGCAGCGCTTTGAAAAAAAAAAGAAATAAAACAAGTGTGCCAAGAAAAGCGTGTTGCAGCCGTAGTAATAGTAGTAGCTATAGTAGCAGAATAATTACCTACATTAGCATAAATCATTTTGGCTGGAATTAAAATAAACAAACCTTTTTCCCCGTCCTTCGAAAAAATAATGCAATAGTTATTTTCTTTAAGGGCCGTGTTTTTTACTGGGATCATAATTATAAAAGCAGTTAAAGTAATAGCGCTTGAAAAGATCTACAAATTTGCTTTCCTATAAATCTATAATCTATAATCTTCATAACATGTTTCAATGCAGTAATCGTTCTTGACCTTGGATAAATTATGCTGGTAAATTTGTTTTCAATTTCGTGCCTAACGGCATTGACCGCCAGCAACAATTAATTAATTCCCTTCTATATTGGTATTCCGGCCCACTCCGTTTATTTAACTAATATGCATACAGTCCAAAACGTTCGTGAAATTTTCAAACAACGTTTTTGGTGGCACGGAAAAATCTTTGGACACTTTTCGTGTGAAAGTTTATCTTTCTGCTAAACATTTCTGTTTCGAAGATCATGTTGTGCTTCTGCTCAAACTAGTCAGCAGTGAATCATTTTCATTATAGGTACCAAATAAAAAAAAACGTGCAATAGCGCACAACAAGAACCGGGGATAATCGAGATTTTGCACGTTTTAGTTTGTTGTACGTAGTTGTTGGCATGGCAACCGTGATCAGCCAATCAATTCAGCATTCAATACATTCGTCAACCAATCAGAAATCAATCAATCAATCAACAGGGTTGACAGAATGCTACACAATTTAAAAGAGAGTTTCTCTCTCCTTCTTCAAACAATCTATCTAGTGGTACTACTGCATTTTGTTGCCATGGTGCTCCTACCATTCCTGTTGTCTTTGTTCTTTCAGTTAACGATGACGTACTCTATGGAAGACAGTGCTCTTTATCGAAATCCAACAGGCGACTTTTCAGTTGGCGACTTTAAGCTTTCAAATAATCCATTGGATCTGAGCATTACTTAAACGTTGTTGTAACAGCTCCCAATTATACACAAGCATAATATTTTGAAGCAAAAATTCAACAGTCAACTGTGCAGCAATTTCTACCCAGCCGATTTCGTTGAAACTTGCTCACATTAAAACTTGGATAATTTGAACTTGTTGACATTAAAGAGTCTGACCCACCCACTTTGCATTGCGTGCCCTGTTGTTGTTTACGAGCCCGGAGGACCACAAAAACTATTGTAACATGATGACGCTTCTTTCAAAAACAGCGATCGTTCGAATATAACAAACTGAAGAGAAGAGATAAGACTTGTTTCTAGCATTCACATTGCGATGGAAAAAGATTTTACTTCTCGGTCGCTATCACTGGCTTTTTTGGGGCCCCCCAAAATGGCGGATTGACAAAGGTGAGAAATCTGTTTGTATCGCGATGTGAATGCTAGAAACAAGTCTTATCGCTTCTTATAGCTTCTCTTCAGTTTGTTATCTTCGAACGATCGCTGTTTTTGAAAGAAGCGTTATCGTGAAAAGATGGTTATTGTGGGCCTCCGCGCTCGTAAACAACAACAGGCGCGCAATGCAAAGTGGGTGGGTCAGATTCTTTAACTAGAAAAAAATCTATCGTCACGTTTGGAAAATATTCGCGTTTTTTTTCATAAATTGATTTTTTAAAAAGCGCTAATATCTCGTGCTCGTTTATTTTGTTCGCCCTAAAGTTCAAGGCTTTATAAAATTGGAACATTTGTTATTTCGATTGCCAAAAATCAGAGAAATCGGTTAACGTTTACATGCCGAAAACTCGATTTAGAAAAGAGCACGTCCGTTCCCAGAAATAGCCGCGGGCCATCTTAAGCGAAATCCCTTCCACTACTTATGGGTAAAGAATATAACATGGTCCATGGTGATAGATCAGTTAGATTGCACTTTCCTTTGTGTTGGTGAACCAAAGTGTTATTCGTTTAACATGGCGGCGTATCCTGACTCGAAAGGACGTTATCTGTGTGAGTTGTTGGAAACCGACAAGTACAGAGCAACAACTCAAAGCGATTCCATCGTGAGACAAACGAATAAACGTTCATCTTTCCTATCTTACACCACGATGCACAACAAACACATCTTTAATGACAGCTTTACTTCTCCAACAGATAAAACTCTTTTTTTATATAAACTGCAGTGGTATAGCGAGTGGTAGCAAATCGAGAAAAATGGCATCACACATGTGGACGGGATGTGTGGATAGAAATAGTATCCACACGTGTGATATCATTTTTTACCAATCAGCTCACAGAGTTTGCCATGTTACAATGCTCAATGGGCCAAGGTTTATCGATATTAAGTCGAAACATCTTCGGATCTTCCTCGGCAATCTTCGGGAATCTTCGGAAATTTTCGGAAAATAGTCGGAAATCTTCGGAAAATCATCAAAAACCTCGTTATTAGTAGGTTCATAAAATAAACAGAACAATACATGGTTGCTTGGAGATATGAAATTTATCTTCTCGTGTTCAAATCGATATCTCACGGGTGAGCGCAGCGAACTCGTGAGATATCGAGTTGAACACTCGAAGATAAATTTCATATCTCCGCGCACAGCCATGTATTATCCTCTATGTACCTTTTCAATGTTGAAAAGGAATCCTCCTGGCTTCATTCGAACGCAATATGCTCATGAAAGTCGTTATGTTGAATTAAAAGCACATAATCCTTTGAGTAAGTCGGTGGTTCTTCAAAGTATGTCTTCTTGTTTAATGAATTCATCTAAGCAAGGGCACCCAACGAGAAAATTTTACTATAGGTGTCGGAACACCGTTTTTACGTTATTAGTGTCTTTTTTGTCCGATTAAAAGCCTTATTTTTAAACGCTAAGAAAAGTGTATCTTTTTGGATACGCTAGCTGGACATTCAAACTTCAGAAAATTTTAGGGAACGAAATATTTTAACCTAATTTATGAGCCGCTGTTGTCTTCTCGAAATTCGTAGCTGGCCTTTTTTCGTACCCAAAACGACATTTTTCTCTCTCCGAAAACAACAGGCACTCCTTTCCCCATGTCACGAAAGTTTGAGCTAAAGAGATCTCCTGTTTTTCATAACTCTTTAATCCGAAAATCGTAGGCGATTATACGTCTTCCGAACAGATATTCACCGAAACGATCTGTTGGGTGCCTCTGTTTAAAGACACCTGTAAAGATATGGTAAATTTAAGCCGCTTCATTGTTTGTTTGTTTGTTTGTTAGTTTGTTTGTTTGAAACGTTCTCTTGGGTGAACCAAAAAATTTCGGTCAAGTACATGGTTTGTAGTTTTACATGAGAGTCTTGCAACACCAACACGCAGGAAATGAACAAGATATGTATTTCAAATCAAATGGACTGGACTACTTTTGCAAACTCTCTAAATAGTATTATAAACTGGGTAGCGATATAATTACTGTGTTTTCGTAACAGCTAAAATGTGACAAAAATTTGTCATCCGTATCAGTTGTCAACAACTTAAAATGAAAACCCTTAAACGACTGCCAATTATCGCCTATAAATTTTATTATCTTACTTTTGCATACCCTGGAAGGCTGGAAGAAGGCAGCACTTTAAATGAAAACTAATAACTGAATCTTGCCAAAATATAAAGCGTGCATGAGCGGCATTAATTATTTGTTTTGACAATTACACTTGTCAGTAGCATAAATAATTGGCCTAAAACGCATCTTTTAGGGGTTTGGTAGATCTTCACATTGACATCTTACCAAAGCCCTTTAAATAAGCAGGGATTGTAAAGGCTTACAAATATCTTTTTTCCTAATAAACCTTTCCTGAATATTGTTTATAGTATAATGACATCGTACTTGCTTGGACAAATGAAGAAGGAGATTATGCTCATCCAAATCATTATCTAATATACCTATAATTCTGTTGATTTACAGCCATTTACCTAGTAGTAAATTTACTCTGACTTATAATTATAATAAATATCAACTAATTCAAATCTGCCAAAACAAGATATGAAAGGGGTAAATTTTAAAGAAGCAGTTTAGGCTTAGCCGGCGGTCATGAATATTGAAGTACAAAGAATTTCAACGGTTATATATCGTACTTTTACTCAAAATTTCTTAACTCGTCAGTTGTAAGCATTCTGATAAAAGACACGCAAGAGAGATTTTCGACTCTTTGCTAATTTAAGTTTGTTTTAGTTATTTAGCATGAACCGGAATGGATACCGGAATGGATATTCTAGAAAGAAGGAGGTTTATCAATTATTAAACGTGTAAAAGGTTTGACCAGAAACAATTAAGCCACTCTAATGCAGATAACATACAAATTTATAAACAATTGTTTTCCCAATAATAAGCCTATTTAGCCCACAAATCTTTTAAAAAAATGTCCAGAGATCGATTATAAATATTGCACTGACAAAAAAGTGGGATCAAAAGGCATTTTGTAACTTTATTTTCTATTCCAAGTTCGTTTCATATCCATTTAGCACTTTGTCGATCTTAGAAAGGTATTGAAACTTGAAACTTATTCAAGAATATTCTGAAAGGAGAAACCTTGCATCTTAATTAACAGTTAAAACAACATCTGCACTGCCGACAGGTGCATAAAAAAAGTAGCAAGTTCATACGCACAAGAGAAATTTTCCAACAGAACAATGTGCATAAAATATAGAGAATAAAAAGCCTGTATCACTTTATTTTATTTTATTCTTTTTTCGTATCTTTCCTTTTCCATTACAAACTTCGACAGGCGATAACTAGGACGAGAACCAACAACAAACTCAACCGACATATGACACCACGTCCGTTTATCGAACCCGGGCCACATTGGTGCTGACTTCATTCGAATCAAGAGGGTGTTCATAATCTCTCTTTTGAAGGCTTGACTATTAATGCTGAATTCTGCGAAGATAATTTCGGCAGATGAAAGAAAATGCGCTGTTTCCGGGCCCCTCCCCTGGATCCGCCACCGGCAACCGTGCCAAAATAAACGTGCAGCTGTATAAAATTAATATTAACAATTCTGCGATGTTAATCAGCAAAATCGCCTGATACTTTGCCGACGAGGCCGCAAGATGTACAGCAAGACTGAGCAGGATATAAGTGTTTTATTACCTAAGAATTCGTCATCGGAAACTATTTATACTGGTAAAAAATACTGTTGCAAGACTTTGGACGAATCTTGTCTACGGATGACGGAAAAGAAGGGCTTCTTGTATTGACCATATTTGGGCACGGTGACAATTTGTTGAATTATTTATAATTACGACAACAAATATTTATAAATACCATCTACTGAATGTCAAACCCCAGGGCGAAAAAAAACAACAGATACGATTATTGCTCTTATACTTAAATTCTCCTGCGTGCAACAGAGTTTATAAAGCTATTTTAACATTTAGTTTAGCGTGACGCGGAATGGGTAACTTCTACATGGAAAGAGGTTTCTCAATTATTAAACATGTAAAACGTCTCACCAAAAATAATTACGCCATTTAAACGCAAATATACGAATTTACTGAAAAAATATTTTCCTAATTATGAGGTTATTTAGCTTATAAATCATCAAATATGTCAACAGATGGATTAAATATTCCACGCACTAAAAAAGGAGCTCTCCAAACGTTTGGGAATAAAAAGAGCTTTTCTTCATATAATTTTCTATTTTCAGATACTACACTGTCGTTGTTCATTTAACACTTTGAAAGGCGGTTAACACTAACGGCTGATTCAAGGATGCTAATTAATATTAAAAGGCAATCATGGATCTTTATTAACAATCAAACTTTAACACTTGCATAAACAACGGTAGTAAGTTCATTCGCACAAGAAATAATTCCCGAAGGAATAATGGGCATAAAATAAAGAGAATAAGAGTTTGTATTCATTTCTTTTTTTTCGTATCTTTCCTTTTCTATTACGAGCTTCGGCCGGTGATTTGATTATATGTTGTTTGCGTCAAATGATTAATTCAAGAATCTTTAATTAAAAAGGGAAGTCTTGTTCCTAATTAATAATTCAAGCTATAACATGTGCTTAAAACACTTCATTAAGTTTATACACACGAGACCCAGTTATTGAAAAGAACGCTGTTCATTTCAAATTTAATTTCACATGTACAAAGCAAAATAATTTACAAGGATTGGTACGAGTTAAGCTATTCGTGATGCATGACTGCTACTTTAAAATAAGAAAACCATCCAAATAACCAGCCAGACAGTCAGTAAACCAATCAATCAATCAATCAATCAATCAATCAATCAATCAATCAATCGACCCATTAATCAACCCAGGGCAGACATTTCCCTATTAAAGGAGAGCTCTTGCACTCTTTCTTCAATGGACACATTGTGGTCGCTAGTGGCCTCGCCATGGTGTTCCTACCGCTCCTGTTGTTTCTGTTCTCTCAGTTAATGATGACGTACTCTACGGAAGACAGTGCTCTTTATCGAAATCCAACAGGCGACTTTTCAGTTGGCGACTTTAAGCGAAATCCCTTCCACTACTTATGGGTAAAGAATATAACATGGTCCATGGTGATAGATCAGTTAGATTGCACTTTCCTTTGTGTTGGTGAACCAAAGTGTTATTCGTTTAACATGGCGGCGTATCCTGACTCGAAAGGTCTTTATCTGTGTGAGTTGCTGCCCACTGACAAGTACAGAGCAACTAAAACGTTTCACGCCAATGCTACCTTCCATCATTACAGTCCTTGGGTAAGATTGGTATATAAGGTTATTACATTTTTTTTTGCTCACTTGTCAATACGTATTGTTTATTATAACCAAAGTTAACTTTATTTTCAGTCTCCTTGTGAAAGTGATCCTTGCAAGAACGGTGCCGACTGTGTTCCTGAATATGAACTGAACTCCTATCGCTGTCACTGTAAACTTGGATTCTGTGGAAGTCGCTGCGAATTGAAAGTCATGGGAGGTAAGTGAAATCCTCCAGTGAGGATGTGGGTAGGCGATTGTTAGTAAGACAGGGGGGTGGGGGAGGGGTGGGGGGGGGGGGGTGGGCAGAGAGAGGGATAATCAAGACTAAAATAAGTTAGGTTTTAATTATTTCTCTTGTTCTACCCCACGCGTCAATGTCAAACATAAATTGTTTTAATTTGAAATTGTTTTAACATTTCCTTTGTAGAAAATAAAAGCTGCAGTGATATTAAAATACGAAATCCCACACCTCCAACTGGTTCTTACGTCTTTGACCCTGATGGAGAATTGAACAGAATTAAAATTGCATTTTCTAATTTAAAAAAATGATGGCCGTTGTAATTTTAATTGCCTGTCATTGCGTAATTGTGTATTAACAACAGGTTCCTTCACTAGCATGTGCTATGGAAAATTGAATTCTCGAAGAGGACATGCTAAGATGGATCACAAAGTACATGCTCAAATTTACAGCTCAAATGCAGTTCACTCTCGGTTGAGCATTTGATAAATCGCATTATTAAGTAAAGGCAAATCAATTTTAAAGATTGATACTGTTTCAGAAGGAAGGGTAACTTCTGGGAGCAGGGATAGCACAGTTGGTGACAGCGTTTGCTTCCCACCAATGTGGCCCGGGTTCGATTCCCGGACCCGGCGTCATATGTGGGATGAGTTTGTTCAGTTGGTTCTCGTCCCTACTCCGAGGGTTTTTCACGGGTTTTTTCGTTTTCCTCGCTCCATAAAAACAAACACTTCTAAATTCCAATTCGATCGGGAATTCGAGGGCCACAGGTTTGTTAGTCACAAAACTGTTGCGTGCTACCCTCGTTAAACCATGTCGATTTATTTATTTTTATTTAATTAATATTTTTCCTTGGAATTTTTTTTTTTTGTTACTATTAAAACAAAAAGTACATTTCGCTTTGTTGCTATTGGTTTTGAAGTTCGATTTTTGTTTTTGTTTCGGATTTTTAGGAAACAAAACCTGCAGTGAAATCAAACGGTGCTTTCCTGAAGCTTCTAGTGGTTCTTACGTCATCGACCCTGATGGAGAAGGAGATTTGACACCTTTCACTGTTCACTGTAACATGACTGACAGGAACAAAGTTGGCGTGACAGTCATCAGTCACGACAGTGAAGACAGAACGCTGGTGCAAGGATATGACCCACGCGGCAGCTACAAGCGTGACATTCATTACATTAGGGCAAGTCTCCTCCAGCTGGGAAACCTAATGGCCATATCTGCACACTGTGAGCAGTTTATCAAGTATGAATGTTATGACTCAATGCTCTTATTGAATGGTAACATGTTTGGGTGGTGGGTGTCACGTGATGGAGACAAGATGACGTATTGGGGAGGAAGTAACTCCATCTTTCCCTACAAGTGCGCATGCGGGTTATCTGGCACATGCGCAAATGCTGCCAATGGATGCAACTGCGACCAAAATGATCCTGTGTGGCGAGAGGACAGCGGTTTGTTGACAGACAAATCCCACCTTCCCGTGATACAGCTGAGGTTTGGAGACACTACTCCCCCCAATGAGCTTGGTTATCACACTCTTGGAAAACTGAAGTGTTACGGAATAACAACCAACTAAGCCATGTTTTGACTAATGACTTTATTAAACTGCCACTAGATACATTCCTGTACGTCAGCTCGCTGAGCCATCTGCAACTCAGTTTGTAATTATGTAAAGTTGAATATAAATATAAAAAATAACATGTGCATTTCATTTCTAGTCCCGTTGATTTATAGAAAAAGCTGGCCATGTAGCGAAGTAAAATAATTAGCTTTTTTGTCAGTTATTTGAGGACAGAATCATTTGTTGTTGTTTCTTTTTTGTTGTTGTAATGTTTCGTTAACTAACTTTTTGTTAAAGTCAATTTTGGCAGCATGTAAAAAATTAGCAAATGCAACTCTTGAAAGTTAATTATACGTTTACTCTTAGAAGTTAAATGTATGATTAGATAAGGTTTGGATAAAATACGAAATAAAACAAGGGCGAATAGTTTGAAAAGCGCACGATTTATCATTATTTATCGTGATTTTGATAAATACGAGAATTAATTATGGAAGTATCATGATCTATGACAAAATTCAATATTCAGTAGTTAAAATAAAATCATGGAAAGCAGAAATGCGTCAATCCAAAGCTGAATGGCAGCAAGCCGATTCTGAAAATAGCCATAACGCAAAAAGGCATCACAGAAGTAGGCATAACGCAAACAGGCATAATGCAAGCAGGCATTACGCAAATAGGCAAAACGCAAGCAAGCATCAAAAAGGCATCACGCAAGAAAACATAACGCAAAAAGGCATCACGCAAAAGGACATCACGCAAAAAGGGATAACTCAGAAATTTATCATGCAAAAAAAGGCAAAACGCAAAAGGACATCACGCAAAAAAGGAAACGCATAAAGTTGCCATGGGAAAAAGGCATAACGCAAAAAGGCATCACGCAAACAGGTATCACGCAAAAAGGCATAATGCAAAGACGCATAACGCAAAAAATGGAGAGGCGTTATGGCTATTTTTAGAATCGGCTTGTTGTCATTCACCTTTGGATTGATGCATTTATGATTTCGATGATTTTATTTCAACTTATGAGTATTGAGTTTTGTCGTAGATAGGCTCCATAGAAGAACGCTGATGGGGAGAAAACACTGTGTGGGTAAAACAATGCGAAATCTTTAATAACTGACTAATTAAACACTCGTCACATTATAATCGAGGGACTAGTTATCAACAGAACAATCAAATTAATTGCTATGCTGCGCAGTTGTTCCTAGCCTGAATTTTAGACATCTTCCTTTGGTCGCGCGCTCCCAAGGGAAGTCCAATTTCTTGGGAGCAGGTGAACAGAGAAAGATCTCTGAAATTCATACTGAGTTGTTCCCTTCGGAAAAAATAGTAAAAGTTAACCGTGCGCAATCTCGAAAACCTCCCTGTACAGAAACCCTGATGATGACAACACGTCGAAAATAGTCTTTGAGCCTTGTTATAAATCATTTTTACCTTCTTAGCGAAAGATATGTCAAATGAATTCATACTATTAAATATTGATTACAGTCTGACGTGCACCTTGGCACGAAGTAGCAAGGTGGAGGTGAAGGTAAGAGAAAGAAGGTAACTTCGCAGATCTTCTTTTTATCGTTTTCATAACTTGTCTTGCGTTGGAATTTATATTCCCATACCTAACATCAAACGGAATAAAAAAACGACGATTTCATTTATATACACAAATGCGACTCTTGTAGAAATGACAACAAAGAAACTATGCAAATTGAATTTTTTAAAACTGTATTGTTAACAAGAATTTTATGAAGCCTTAACAAAAACAAACCTTAAAAAATAAATTGACTGTACCAAATTAGAAATGGCAAGCAAGCTTGAGGTTAGACTTACAATTGGAACATTTTAGTGTACTGTAAAATGCAAGTAGTTTAATTTGACCTACTGTGTCTATTCAACTCAAACAACTGGTTTTTAGTTAGTAGTGGCCACTCCACGCCATGGCCATTTGTTTGCCAAACACTTCCTTACTAGGAATTAGCGATAACTTGAATATAGTCTTTACATTCAAGACGTTTACTGTCGATTCTCGTCGGGCGCTCAAATTTTTTTCTTTGCTTCACGCTCGTGTGTGAACGAGACACAGAAGGCGAGTGCGGACTGAGTTTTGGAAGATAAAGAGCTTGGTACTAGTCGCGAATACTACAGTCAATGGTTGGAAGATCATTTTATTTAATTAAAAACACTGAAACGATATCAGGAATGTTTTAGGATGGGGATTAAAAACAAAACATCAATAGAGAAAAATAAAGAAACAACCACTTCACTGAAGCGCGAGATAAAGAAATGAATAATAGATGAGTCGAGTGATGATTATTCAAACAGCCAACCAGCAAGAAAATGGCTTAAACGACTTTAGAATAAGTACTACCCCTTATATATTTTATTTTTTACTTTTACGAAGAAGGCAGGGTTTTTTTTAAAATAATAATTATAATAAAAGTGTGCCAAAATAAGCGTGTTGCAGCCACAGTGATAGTAACAGCTATAGCAGCTGAATAATTACCTACATTAACATAAATTATTTTGACTGGAAAAAAAATAAACAAACCTTTTTCCCCGTCCTTCGAAAAAATGCAATAGTTATTTTCTTTAAGGACCGTGTTTTTTTCTGGCATCATAAGTATAAAAGCAGTTAAAGCAATAGAGTTTGAAAAGAAATACAAATTTGCTTTCCTATAAATATAATCTTCATAACATGTTTCAATGTAATAATCATTCTTGACCTTGGATAAATTATGCTGGTAAATTTGTTTTCAATTTCGTGCCTAACGGCATTGACCGCCAGCAACAATTAATTGATTACCTTCTATATTGGTATTCCGGCCCACTCCGTAGAAATATCAACTTTATTCAGTCACAGACTATTTACAACGAAAACACGCGGACTTACAATTTTTGGGCGATAAACCCTGGATACAAAACTTTCGGACAATATCGCTTGTTTAAAAAAAATGCCTTCATTTTTGAGTAGAGCAGTACCTCTTGTGAACCTCTAATTTCAGAGGCATTCTAAAACAATATTGCTCATTGTCTTCAGGGATATGGGCATTATTTGTGCCCTTTGTCCTATTGTTCTTATGGCCAATCATGTGAGATGTTCAATGAAGTGCTGGTCGACTCTCATTTTTCTGTTGTAAGTTTATTTACCTAATATGCATACAGTCCAAAACGTTCGTGAAATTTTCAAAAACATTTTTGGTGGGACGGAAAAATCTTTGGACACTTTTCGTGTGAAAGTTTATCTTTCTGCGAAACATTTTCGTTTCAAAGATCATGTTGTGCTTCTGCTCAAACTAGTCAGCAGTGAATCATTTTCATTATAGGCACCAAATAAAAAAAACGTGCAATAGCGCATAACAAGAACCGGGGATAATCGAGATTTTGCACGTTTTAGTTTGTTGTACGTAGTTGTTGGCATGGCAACCGTGATCAGCCAATCAATTCAGCATTCAATACGTTCATTAACCAATCAGAAATCAATCAATCAATCAATCAACAGGGTTGACAGAATGCTACACAATTTAAAAGAGAGTTTTCTGTCCCCTTCTTCAAACAACCTATCTAGTGGTACCACTGCATTTTGTTGCCATGGTGCTCCTACCATTCCTGTTGTTTTTGTTCTTTCAGTTAACGACGACGTACTCTATGGAACACAGTGCTCTTTATCGAAATCCAACAGGCGACTTTTCAGTTGGCGACTTTAAGCGAAATCCCTTCCACTACTTATGGGTCAAGAATATATCATGGTCCATGGTGGTAGATCAGTTAGATTGCACTTTCCTTTGTGTTGGTGAACCAAAGTGCTATTCGTTTAACATGGCGGCGTATCCTGACTCGAAAGGTCTTTATCTGTGTGAGTTGCTGCCCACTGACAAGTACAGAGCAACTAAAAAGTTTCACGCC
Source organism: Meandrina meandrites (assembly GCA_963693305.1). NCBI lineage: Eukaryota > Metazoa > Cnidaria > Anthozoa > Scleractinia > Meandrinidae > Meandrina > Meandrina meandrites. The sequence goes on from OY855903.1 coordinate 63,004,908, forward strand.
AATGCTACCTTCCATCATTACAGTCCTTGGGTAAGACTAGTATATAAGGTTATATATTACATTTTTTTTGCTTACTTGCTAATACGTATTGTTTATTGTAACCAAAGTAAATCGAATTTTCAGACTCCATGTGAAAGTAATCCTTGCAAGAACGGTGCCGATTGTGTTCCTGAATATGAACTGAACTCCTATCGCTGTCACTGTAAACTGGGATTCTATGGAAGTGACTGTGAATTGAAAGTCATGGGAGGTAAGTGAAAGTGAAAAATGTTCCTTAACGTTCATGTAGCCTCTGTCCTCCAGTGAGGGTGGGGGTAGGTGATTGGTAAGACCGGTGTGTGTGTGTGGGGGGGGGGGGGGGGGGGGGGGGGAGGTAATCAAGATTTTTGTAATAAAATAAGTTAGTTTTTAATTATTTCTCTTGTTCTAACCCACGTGCCAATGCCAAACATAACTTGTTTTAATTTTTAATTTGTTTTAACATTTCCTTTGTAGAAAGTAAAAGCTGCAGTGATATTAAATTACGAAATCCCACAGCTCCAACTGGTTCTTACGTCCTGATGGAGGAGGCGTGACACCTTTCACTGTTCACTGTGACATGACTGACAAGAACAAAGTTGGCGTGACAGTCGTCAGTCACGACAGTGAGGATAGAATACTGGTAATAGGATATGAAGATCCAGGCAGCTACAAGCGTGACATTCAGTACACTGGAGCAAATCTTCTCCAGCTGGGGAACCTAACGGCCATATCTGCACACTGTGAGCAGTTTATCAAGTACGACTGTTACGACTCTCGCCTCCTTCTTGACAATTACATGTACGGCTGGTGGGTGTCACGCGATGGAGACGACATGACGTATTGGGGAGGAAGTAACTCCAACTTTCCTTACAAGTGCGCATGCGGAGCAAGTGGTGCGTGCGAGAGCTGTAACTGTGAATATAATGATCCCGCGTGGCGTGAGGACAGCGGTATGCTGACCAACAAATCCCTCCTTCCCGTGATGCAGCTGCGATTTGGAGACACTGGCGGACCGGATGAGCTTGGTTACCACACTCTGGGAAAACTTAGGTGTTATGGAATGACAAGCAACTGATCGAATACATTTCTGCCAGTGAGTTGCGTGACCGTATTACGGAGGAAGAGTGTATTATAAGTTTTTGTCTCTTTCGGACCAAGTGAACTTTTCGTAATAGGAAGGTGCCTGTGTTATAGTCAGTGTAGGGGTGATGTAATGTATATAAAATGATTCATATGTGAACTGCGGATGTATATGAAAGTGATAAATGATCATCGCAGTGAATTTCCAATTTAAGCAATTGGAATAAGGAAGCCTGAAAAAAATTCAGGGCTTCAACGGGATTCGAACCCGTGACCTCCGCGATACCGGTGCGATTCTCTACCAACTGAGCTATGAAGCCACACATTGGGAGCGAGGTCAATTATGAGTTCATATTTTCCCGTGAGAGGAGTGAAATGATGTAATGTATATGAAATGATTCATATATGAATATGGTGTCCATAAGAAGCAGTTCGACTGTAGAAAGATTATATCTTCCTGCGAATATCATATTACATGTATCACAGCCAGTTGGTTTATGAAAGAACAGTTCGAAATGAAGTTTTAATGACATTCTGATCTTTGAGGACAGAGTAAGAACTTAATCGTGTACCATTCTCACTCATTAATTATGCCGCTAATTGTCCGGCGTGAATAAGATATGGGAAAAGATTGTGGCCGAGGCAATAAGCGGCTGGGTGCGAAAGCTGGTGCTACGTCGCCGAAGGGAGGTGGGAGGGTCGAAAATTTGCCCGGACTTCCCCGCTTGCGTATCTCTTTCGAAATGTCGCGAATCTCAGCAAAAAGATCGTTAAATATGAAGATACTGTACATAGCGATACAGCATTACATATCACAACTATCCATGAACAAACGGGGTTATGTAATCCACGCACTACGGAATTCTGCGTCATAATTATGAATGAGAATGGCAATCGAATGTTTGATTTCCATTTTTAGAAGTATGAAAATCACGTTTTTATATACGTCAAGAAAGACTTCAGTTAATAAAATCGCTCGGTTGCATCTTTTATTTATTCAAATGACTATGGATTTTAAGGCGAAAACTATATAACAGGACAAGTATGTTGTCATTGGTCTTAGTATTGTGAAGCACTTTTAACACTTGCCGCACTACGCTTTTAAGTATTCTGAAGTCCTGCACAGCGTTTCTTTGTGTACTTCTGATAGCTTTACTAGCTGCAGCTTTTTAGCTGATTTGAAAATGGCTGTCCTAAGGAAGCATGAACGCATACGCCACAATCCCGAAAGGTTGTGTTACAGATCTCGAACGATTTTTCCGTTGACGGTCTTTTAAGTCCCGAAAGGCACTTTAGGAGTGGTCGTTACTTTTTCTTTCGCGTACCTTTTGTACGTGAACGCGTTTGATCTGAGTTAAACGTGATGGCCAAAAGATCGCCCACTACCTCTCGGAACGAGTTACTGTACTTCATTGGTTCTTAAACAATAGAAAGAAGGTCAAACCAACGCCCCTAGCCCTGAACAACAATAGAGGAAGTGTTTACGGCGGGCGAATGAAAATGGAGGTTCCAGAGAGGTAGTGTCTTACTGCCCAAAAGCACTGCGGAAGAATTTGAGATTCGGTGTCGTTTTGCAAGCATAAGTGAAACGTTATTATGGGTTTCATTGTAACGTCTTGGCGTTTTACGTGTGTATTTAATCATCTATTTTTAGACCGGCACGAGTTTTAGCCACAAGCAGCCTCACGATACACATTTCGAGTAGCATGCCATGACGTGGGCCCACGAAGGACTCGATTTTTCAGTTTACACAGCATTTGGCGCGGACATCCAGGGTACATCAACAACCACCCACAGTTTCTACAACATTTAGGACTTTATTCATATTTACAATGTTTGGTTCCACTGCCTCTTCAGACTAGACGCATGCAGTTCGTAACTATTAAAACGGCCTAATTCAGCGAACACAATGAATAGTTGGCGGTGATGATCAGGGCACGCAATCATTTGGGCCGGACTGAAGAAATTGGTTGTTTCCCTCTCACGTACTGGAATAATTCTCGTTTGAGTTACGGTTCATTAATATTCTTGTAGATACTGTCGTTCTTGTTGTTTGTCAGCGCACTCCTTCCATGAACGATGCATCAAGGCTTCGTAGCAGAGTTCTCATGAAAGTCATTTCTTTTCGCGTGTTTTCGAAAATTTCCTTAGGATCATCTGAGGGACAACGGAGGCAGTTCGGCGCCCAAACCATCGACAAGTTATTAACATCCATCTTCGTTACCGCGCACATATCGGGAAGGGAAAATATCTACAAATAACAAACAGAAAACGAGGAATACGTCAGAGCGTGAATCATACAAAGGCAAGAAATTTGGCCACTAAAAGCACTGATAACTATAGACACAGCTTTGGTTTGTATAGCAAGGAGCAAGCAAATTTTTCCTACAAAATTGGTGAAGACAGTCAAAACCGCGGTCATTTTTCGAAATTGAACGCCCGCAATTTTGAAAATTTCTCTCCGGTTACTTCCAAAAACGAATACCAGCCGCCATGTTGTGACGTCATCGGGCACATGCAGTTTTTCATGGCAGCAGTTCAATTTTGAAAAACTGTTCCAATTTTAGCAGGAAAAATTTGTTTTTTCTTGCAATTATTATTCGGTAGAAACCTACGAGCTTCCATATTAATGACGTAGCTCTTAGATAAGTGGTAACATGCGCGCGAAAATTCAAAAACCAAGAAGCAACCAATCAGAGGTACTAAAACAGCTACGTCATCAGTACGTAATTCGTCGGGTCCAGTCCACTCTCCAGCGTGAGAAGAACTAAGCGCGCGGAAACAGATGTCTGCTTCATACCTGTAGAAACCTGATAAGATAAGAGAGGACGAGTCTGTTGACTTCAGGAAGAGCCATTGCAAGAGCCACCGCAACAGTAGGATCGTCACAGTTGTTTACGCATTTATCAGTAAGAAGGAGTTAAGGGAACATGGCGTTATGTACAGACACTAATTAGAAAAAGTAGATTTTAACAGCAGTGCATCTTAGTACCCCCATGATACCTCTTAATAGACACTCGGCGGTGCTCTATTAGAAATCCGCGAATTTGGTGGGTTATCGTATTGTTTTCTATTCGTAATTACCCGCCGAAATCGCATGGAGTAATAACATAAACACAGCCGGCGCTGGAGGTCGTAGGCCTAGTTGACTAAAATGAGACGATATTCAGCAAGGTTAAGAGGATGATTGCTTTATTATTCGACAAATTGTCAACGAACTACACTTTGCAGCTATATGAACAATTGTGGTTGATAAGCGCAAGGGCTTCCTGGCCATTTATAGGAACCGTAACGATTTATTGAAAGGCTATAGATCTTATGTAACCTCCCTCGAGTACCTAGACAGCAATAACTAATTCATTACAAAAGCCAAGCCAACTCTAATTTGTTTCAAAGGATATTAATATTGTTCCGGTATAAGCGGTTCGTGAAGTTCCCTAAACCAAAGCTTGAGTAGTGATGCCGGTACATGAGGATCAGAGATATCCGTGGGTACTTCCCATCTGTCCAGTTTGACCTTTTGAGAGTTCACTTCGTCGATGTCCCCAGGGACTCTGAAATGGACAAAAAGAAAACCGAATGACCTCCTCGAGTGGGTTTACAGTTACTTTCTCCACTTTATGTAAACAAGGTTCGTACAAGTTTTTATACGCAAAATTCAAAACTTCTTCAAAAGGTCCCAAAAGTTCTCAAGACTTAAGCGATGATATATTTCCGGCAAGACTACAACACTAGCGACGCATGCAATCGCAAAACAAACCAAGAACAAAAGAAAAACAAGAACAAAAAGATAGAAAAACATTTGGGTGGACACCGTGCGCTGACGTAGCCACAGCGCAAAAGACAGAGTGTAACGGGGCTTATTTACGCGTGCCCTACGTGGCATGAAGCGCAAGGAATCCGTTAGACCGTAATTTTAAGGAATACTGTCACTTGTCGTCGACGTTCATTTCCGTTTCGTACACGGCCGGTGCGATTTTTAACGGTCGATGCCATCATTGGTAACCAAGCTTTTCGGGATGGACGGTGCCATATCTGCTCTAGTTTAGGCCTGGATACGGTCGAAACTGTGCTTTGATTATAAGATGAAATTAGGCTTAGATAAGATGATTACTAAATTCAAGTTAGATGTACGCGATAGGGTCATCTATTATAATGCAACAGTAAGCAAGTCGCCTTAGATAATTAAATTTTCCGGGAGTTTTGCGGATCAACGTGGTGGTGCGGTGGTGAGAGAGGGCTGCTAACATGCCAGAGGTTACAGGTTCGATTCTGGGTGGTGACGTACAATTTTCATTTTTCTTTTTAGTGACAAAAATTCGATGATTGTGAAAGTGTTGCTAAAATGGCAGCGACCGTTTACGAAACGGAAATTTGCGTCGTCGACTGTCGCAATAGAGGTATACTTTGACATACATGCACTGTTTACAAGGTTTAATTTTCTTCACTTACCTAAAGATACCTTCCGTAGAAGCACCTTGGTGCTTCAGCACCGATTCAGCAAGAGTGGGTAAAATCCATGGTAGCTTAAGTGAAGGGAATCGCTTGGCTTGTGCCTCCATGATGTCATCCAAAGTAGCACCAAACATGGACGGGTGAAAAACAGAGGACTGGTGACAGAAACATGACATGGTAAGAACACGACCAAATTCATCTCGTTGCTTTATGGCTCAAGTGGTACGGACCGACTCCTGATCCTGGCAAGAGCTAGGAGCCGCTAACCACTTAGACAACTGGCTGCACACTGGTTGTTGGTTAACTTGGTTAAATTGCATTTAACCTCAGCAAACTTAACCAATCACAGCGCGCGTACTATCCGAGAGATAGTGATTGTGCCCGCGGCTGTGGTCAGCAGTTCAGTGAGTTGTGGTTGCTATGAAACATGACATCTAAGCAACATAATGTGGCAAGCTATTCCGCAATCTTACCTTAGCCTGTTGTATTTCATCAATACTTGGTTTTCTCAGGCCTCTCTTGGCACCAGTTCTAGCGATTCTCTTGAGCCTCACGGAACAATGTCTGGCGTACTGTGTCACGGGAATCTAGAAATAAATCACGAGAAAAATTATATTATTATATAGACGGATTACATGACGAAGCTGTGAAGCAATCTTTGTTTCTGCTGCTTCCTGTTGCACTCTTGTAACGCTTTTCTGATTCTATTCATTGATTGATCATTGAGTAAATTTTTGGCGATTTTCACTGGCTCACAGCACGTGAACAGCAAATGCCGCACAACTGTTTCTGTACTAGAGCATTAACACTCCACGGTATGGATAATCACGTGATAATTGTTAGACTACAAAAACAGCCGCAATTTTTGCGAACGCGCTCCAGCGGTCTTCGAACGCGAGGTCTGGAGTCTGGTCTGGAGAGGTTAAGCATGACGTTTACGGCAAACGGCAAAAATCGAACTTTTGGTGTCTGATTTTAGCCGCTTGTACAATTTAGGGAAATTGTTCGCATTTACTGTGATTAAGGGATTTTTTCCTATTTTTCGACTGGCTTTATTTAAGCGCTAAAGAAAAAGTGAGCAAAATCAGAATTATTTTTGCCGTTTGCGGTTTGCGGTAAACGTCATGCTTAACCTCGTCAAAATGGAACGTGAGACGAACGGGCGTCGGCGCTTCGCGACTTCGATACGCGATCGCATGTTTAGTTACGATTTTAGAAAAAAAACCCGACTGTTTAGCAGTCTAGATAATTGTCTATTAGAGTGTTCCCCTGAACGCGACCGAGATTTTTTTACCAGCGACACTATTAGTTACCGTGAGCAACAAAGTCCACTTCAGTTCTGTGGTTATCGTAAATTACTTTTAGTAAGGAGTTTTTGAAGTAGTTACAAAATGAGAGTTCTGAAAAGCGAAATTGTATCCAAAATGTAATATCTCAGTAATAATTATAAGTACTCGGTTCCTCCTCTGTCCTCGACTTTTTATGAAAATTTCGCCCAGCCTCAAGTTTAGTTTCTCGACGTATCCTTGCGCTTCTGGTAGTCCATACACAGAACAGCTTCCTGTTGTGATTTGTCTTGCTCGGTTTACAAATTGCTGAATTGTAAACAACATAAGCTAATTAACTAAAGTAGCAATTACTGAACAAAGAAGCTAACCTCTTTCCAGTCGGCATCGTCCAAGTGTTTGTTAATATACCCATCTAAGTACGAATAGAACTTGGTCGAAGGAGGAAACAGAGCGAGGCATATAGCCATGAGCTCCCAGCCACATCGTAAACTCTCCCTGAAAATGTCAGATACTTCAAATCAAATTCTGTTGCTCAGTGAAACAAGTGTAGTCAAATTACAGCAGAAAATTATCTGATATAACCCTTAAACTCGCTAATTAAACTCTTTAATACTTTACTGAACTAATCTTACTAGTCTAAGCGAGAAGTCACTTTATTTTTCTCATACAGTAATGCAAACGATTTTCTATAAAATTCCTGGCTTTTTGCTGCTTTTCGAGGAAATTTCGCTTGAAGCGATATTGCGGCGACGTTTCCCCGCATTTTCGCGACACCTACTTGTTTGGAACCCCGCGAACTTTCGAACGAAAGTTCGTTGTGCGCGGTAATTCGCAGCGAATTTTCGAGATATGATACATTACTTACGGCCGAAAATTATCCGTGGTCTGTTTGCAAAGCTGCAGGTAGATCTCGTCTCTCAGAACTGGCGTGTTCCAGCCCTTGGTGGTGAGTTCCAGAGCCAACTTCTCGGGAGACTTTCCTTTGATAGTTCGGTCGCCCATGTAACCAAGAATAAGCTTAAAGGTATCGATTGCATCCTTCTTCAACTGTCTGTCCTGTATCAGGATTAGGGGCTTCTTGATTGGCACCTGCCAATCAAAATAATAACACATTTATTCAGGGTCTTAAAATATTAACTGAGGAAAAAATGCTGCCTTTGCGATGACATTAAAATGGTTACACATTCTAGTCTTCTCAGATAAACCGTAGGCCCTGTCTCCTGTATCTTCACTGTTATGGAAAGCAGGGGACGTTAAAGAACCCACACACTCATCATAAAGCGCAGGACACGAAGTTCCCGGCGTTGTGGTCTGATCTTTGCCCACTGTACCGTTGAAATGCTTGGAGATATTAGCTCTGTTAGAGCTCTACTACAATCCGAGGTTGACTAAACTATTCACTTCACTCCACATTCTCTTCACATTCTGATTCATTTGGTGATTATTCTGTTTGACTTTGTGATTGCTTTTTAATCGATTTCCAATCGCTCCCAATTATTTGATTTTGACCTCAAGCATTTTATCACCAGTAACACAGACTCTGAGAGACTTGGCTTGTGTCACTGGTAGAATAACAACATCATGTTGACAAACCTTTGACCAGGACAGCATGCTCGCTAAAGAAATCCTCTTGCGTCTGAAGACACCTTTCTTATGATGGCTAAAATATTCTTCATATGCACCAAGAGCTCGCATCAGTGGAGGTTTGGAACCAGGGATCGAATGCGAACGTTCCTTCAAAAAGAGCAATAACATTGTTAATCTGGAACACTGGGTTTAATTTCCTATAACAAATTTATGTTACACGTCACACATCGGTTGCTCTAAACTAACCAACTGTGCATAACACATAAAACAGACACTAAAAATTGTCCTAGTTAATGTCACTCAGACGACATTCCACAAGATTGAGCAAGAAAATTGTTTTATTAACAAATTGTCAACGGAACGCATTATTTTGTTACTGCATGTTATGCAGTGCTTTGCAAGATGGCAAACAGGCTTCGTATGTTGCAGGATATCTGTTATGTATGAATGATGGATAACAATCAACATTCTGACCAAATAATGGGCATCATGACAATGATGAATAATAATAACAGGATATATGTAACATTTTGTAAAGAGAAGTGATATTTTAAACTGGGAAATTAAAAAGCTTTAGATAAGCTTACCAAGGTACTGTGTTTTGATGGGCCTGTTACTGGTGACGCAATGGACGATGGTCGACTAAGCCGAGGCAAAGTACTGGGGGTCCCCACTGACTTTGTCTCCTCCTCATCGTCATCATCATCATCATCATCGTCATGCCTCAGGTCCTTCAGCACACTGTCACTCACTTGCCGTTGATGCCTCAAGGATCGAATACTCAATTGGCTCTCGTTAAGAGAGGGTGGAGCACAGGCCTCCACTAAACGTGCTGTGGTGGCCGGCATGCCTCCTGCTCTCAGTTTGATACTCAAAGAGTCATCCAAGCTATCTTGGTGTCCTGTGCACGTAAAAGTGATTCATAAAGTGTTTAAAATCATGAACAACAGTAAGTAATAATGTGTCTTATCCTAGTTCAGGTCTTAGGACTGGAGTAAAATAATCCTTCCGGGAGGTACAAAGGAGCAGCAAATTATAGTATGACAGTGGAACCCAGTTAATACTATCACCAAGGGGACATATGCCAAAGTGTCCGTATCATCGGGGTGTCTGTATTAGCTGGACCATCAGAGAATCAGGCTAGCATTAAGCAGGCTCTCAGATAAAATGTCACAGACACATGTTTTCTTGACAGACTAAGGCAAACATTTTTATGGCAATGAAACGTTATTGTTATTGTTAACAGTAACTGTACCGACTTTAAACTATGGAAGCCTCATTGTCATTTATCATACTCGCGGACTATTTATTTATTGTACTGTTCTTGAAATCACTTGAAAACGTCCGTGGCTTTACTTTATACAAGGAATAAAGCAGATATTTTAACAGCATTTATTTAGTTTCTTCTGTAACTGTAACTGTAACAGGTTTACACTATGGAATCCTTACGCTCATCTACTCCTACTCTTGGACATTCTCGTCCCCAGAGGCTGCGACCATTCTGGTCTGCGCCAGGGATCGAGACCTCTGGCCACCTCCAAAACCAGAAGTCCGCGATTCACGGACTCATTGTCAAATAAGACAAATCTGATTGGCTAAAAACACATAACGAGTATTTTGCGCATGCTCAGAAATTGGGAGCGGCCAGAGGTCTCGATTCCTGGAGCAGACCAGAAGGATCGCGACCTTTGGGGACGAGAAGGACTCTTGGACTAAAATTATTTTGTTATTTTTTCAGACGACAGACAACGGACTCATTTGAAAAAGTCTGCCACTTTACTTCATTCTTCATTTGCTTCATAATCCTCTGGGTGGGTGGGTGGGTGTGTCCGTTCAATTAACCCACGGAAATTTGTCATTATTTGACCATGGTTCAATGTCTCGAATTAGCCGGCACATAATTGTGACAGTGACAAATGGACAGTGCACAGATACGTGCATATGTCAGGAATGTGTCTGTTGTCTAATTAGCCACTATCCATATATTTGTTATATGAGTTTTTCATTGAGACAAATGCAACTGTCCTTAATATCGGGGTGTCCGTATTAAGCAGGTGTCTGAAAAGTGAGATTCCACTTGTACCTCTTTCACATACCCTACAGGAGAAATGCTACATGCCCTTTTATACCCTTAAACACCCATATTCATGGCAGCCTTATGGTCTGCCAGCCGCCTGCCCCTCCCTCCCTCCCTCCCTTCCAAATTAGGGGGCTTTATCTCAGGAATAATAAAAATTATTACTAATTAAGCATGTAAAGATAGTGACACCTGTTTACCCTGCTCAATTTCTACTCTGGCGTACCTCCCATTACAAATTATTTTTAATCTTCCCAAGCCATCTACAACTCAAATGGACTAACTTTGTTTCATTATGTTGTCTGTAAATCCTGGAACTCCTTGCCTGACTCCTATAACTTGTGTAACTACAGTAATTTGGTATGGATTATTTTGATTTGAGTTTCTGCAGTTTGTATTTTTTTTTCTATCTAGACAATTTCGATTTTCCTCAAAGAAATTAGATTCATATTCATAATTGTAAATTCAAATTTAATAAAAAAGTCTTTGCATTTGCCTGCCCTACCTTTGTTAGTCGCAATCAATTTTCCACTCTCAACAAAGACCGAGTCATCTTCTCTCTTCTGGGCAGCAGCTCTGCTAGCTAAAATGCTCCTGGAGGCACTTTCCACTGCTTCCCGTGCTCTCTCAATCGTCCCTGAGGGACTCAGGTGATCCTCACAGGTGCTAAATGAAATTAGAAAGAACATGAGGTAAATAATAAACCAGCAATTCATTTAGAAAATTATGATTTCACAAAAAAATATAATAATTATAAATACTTCTTATATACATATATTACAGATATACAGTGACAGTTACAAGTTTTCCCTGTCAATAAATGGCCCAAGCGCAAAGCATGTGTGCCATAAAATCGGCAGAAAACATGAGTACCCATAAATGAAGTTGATAAATGGAAAGCATCCTACGTCAAGTGTATTGGTTCAGTGGTCTGTATGTCAGAATACAACCCGTTTGCCGTAAAATATCCAATCATGCACCGACACTATTTCTGGAAATATATCATTCAAATTATAACATTGCAATACGTAGTTGCTTACACATCAGAAATCAGTCTTACTTAAGGTGTGAGAATTCAAATGGGATTGGGTTGGACATTTTCATGGGAGTAGGCATTTATAACCCGACGAGGAGGCATCAAGATGATCTCAAATGGGTGGGAATAATTAAATGGAAGTTTTCACATGTATTTGACTGGACTGAAAAACAAGACAGTGGACAGTGCCAATGCTTGATGCAAAGGTAGACACTACTACATCATGCAATCAGTACAAGACCATGGTACATTGAACTACATGTGCACCTTGCAAGCCCAGTCAACACACCCCAAGACAGGTCCAAACATTGCTAAAGTCAAACCTCGATAATCTGGACTCATGAGGACTGGGCCTAATAGTCTGGATAATCGAGAGTCTGAATAATAGAAAATATAAATATTTACGAGCCAGATGATCTAATGCCTGGTTACTAAGCTACAAGCGTTGCACAAAAAAAAACATTCTTGTGTTCCCGCAAAAATCTATGGAAAGACTGTAATGAAGAAATACATGACAACAAATACCAGGAAAAGATCAGTCATAGTCAAAGATGGCGGAAACAGGGATGCTCATAATAATAAAGTGTTAAAAATGTGGGTAAGACTTCGATGTTCCATTTCAATGTTAATATTCATAAAAAAATAGCACCAGAGAAGCAAGTCCAGATAATTGAGAAATCCAGATAATTGAGGTTCAACTGTATTTATAACATGTACACCTGAGTCTCATACATCACTTACTCATCTATAAGGTTTCCATGTCGTGATAAAGTCCCTGATGGTGTAAACTGCCCCTCGTCATCTGTTAGATTCTCTCTTTTATCTTCAATATTAGTTGAGGGTAAGTCTGGTAAGCCAGGGAGCTCTGGTATAGGAAGCTCTGGTGATTTCCGTTTATCTAAGTCATCCTCAGCAGTATATTTTCCATCTTCTCCTGCTTCCTTAGAGTTTCTGTCATCAATCTTTTCAGTTGCATTGTCCTCAGAAGGCTTCCTGTCTGTTCCATTTTCTACTGGGGCGGCATCATGGCTAGTTTCATTAGCCGAGGTTGGCTGTTTATAAACAAAAAATGGTTACACATGTACTTCGAAAAGTTCAAACAATTTATTATTATAATTATAACACAATATTATGGACAAATCAAATTAACTTTGAAAAAGGACACTTGAATTGTAACCTGTCTGAAAGACTGAAAACACTATTAATAGGACTTTATCCAGAAATTAGTCTATGAACAATTACCATTGGGTGCATCTTAGAAGCGTTTTTGATGAAACAACATGTTCTGATTGGGTATCAATTGTCGTGAGATTGGTTAATGACTTGAGGGTTTGCTGAGCACTTGACTCTTACGTATACAGTCAAGCACCTGACTAAGTTTTTGACATTTTTTTCACAAGTTTTTGATTAGTTTGATGGCTTCAGTTGCACAATGGTTCATAGGAACAATCTGTGAAACTTTCAGTTTCAACAGGTTTTTCAAACTTATAAGACTTAAAATTGGAAGTTAGGTCTCACAAAAACCTTAAAAATGTTTTTCATGCACGAAAAGTTAAGTTTGACCAAATTTTTGTCACCATAAAATATATTTATCACCAACTGAACTTGGCATAATTGCTTTATGTGTGAAACGTTGTTTGAAACCCTTTCAAACTCTGACGTTTGATGAAGAAATCACGCTAAAGCAACCGGAAGCCATAAAATTCATCAATTAAAGTAATCAAAAACTTGTTAAAAAGATGTTAAAAACTTTGTCGGGTGGCTACGGTTTGAGGCGCTTGACTGAAAAAGGAGTAGATATTGTTAGTAATTAGTGATCAAGGGCCCTATAAATTCCTGTTGCCTGGGTTGGGCCCAGGCAACAGGTATACACCCTAAGTGCAACAAATACAGCATAACAGTTAATTATAATAAGGCACAATTCATTGGGTATATACCTGAGCACCACCCTCAGTGTCACGTTTCCTATGTTCTCTTGAGCTTGTTCTTTCTCTTTTCTCTCTACTGCCATGTCGGCGTGATGATGAGCCCTCTCTTGTGACTCCGTCCTTCCTTCCACTGTTTTCTCTTCTCAGCAGGGAACCATCACCATGACTACTCACACCATCTTTCCTAAGGCTTCCATCCCTCTTCCTTCTGTCAGAACCTTCACGCCTAGATGAACCTTCCCTTCTCTCTAACTCTTTGGCTTTTGCTGCTCTGCGCTTTTCTCTTGCTTTCAGTGTCTTGATAGAAAAAAAATTAATCAGACGACTCACTTCTTGCCGAAATACTGGTAATAATTCAATAGACCATTTCCGAGTTACCCTTTGCCTCTGTTTCAAAACATTAGTCTTTGTGCAAAACCATTCACATGAAAAATAGTTTCACCTGCACGTCCATTTTCACGCAAATCAAAGTCGTGTTCATTTGAATGGTTTTGCATGAGGACTCATTCTGAAACTGATGCAAAAGGCAACGCGGAAATGGCTTATTTAGCATCCTCCTTCTAATACATGTCTGCTTTCTAATAGGCACCCCCTTCAAATGTGTTTTTGTTAATATTTTAGCACTCCTATTCCAATAAGCACCCCTATTTTGATAAGCACCCTTATTACATATTAAGTGCCTTTATTCTATTCTAATAAGTGCCCCTATTCTGTAACAACCCCATAGGGTACACTGAGATCAATAGTGGTTCATCTTTCTTTAATTATTACTCACATACAGTAATGCCACATTACAAAAACAAGTTTCTCAACTAAGCCTATCGGTAACTTTCTCTGAAGCTATCAACATCGAGTAGACTAGTGATTTTCAAAATTCCCTCACATTAAATGAACATTCCTGGTATATTTGCTATTGTACAGTTTCTGTAAGTACTGTCAGTTCCTTTTCTTAGATGTGGGCAAGCAGTGTCAGCTGGGGAGAGCCGATTAGGAAGGCGAAGGACAGGCTGCAGTGCCGAGTGGCGGTCTATGGTTATGGCCTTGATGTGTGGCCAAAGAGCACAATCAGGATTGAGTGTGAGTGTTTTAAAAAGCAATAGGCATCATGAATAAGCACCCTGGCTGCCTCAATCGAATCAACACGCTCTCTTATTATAAGTAAACAAGCTACCAAGGCACACAGTTTTATTTAATGTCTTGCAGTGATGGGAGCATGCCTCCCTTTGCAAGACCCCCATAATGTAGATGTAGGTGTAGAAGGCACTAACAATTTAATCAAATCATTCTACTTGTACTCTTGTGTAGCAGTTGCTATTCAGTGTTTTTGGGGCTAGGGTCATTAATTGTTCCTGTCGTTTGTTCTCTTAAAAGGTTGCAAACCATTCATGTGAGACCTTGCAAGAGTTGCTGCTAAAAGAACATTTATTTTTTATCAGAATGCCAGCAAAACTGACTGAACCTCACCTGTAGTCTGGCAAGAGGGATGATCTCTGAATCTTTTGGTTTGTGCCAAACTGTAGTCTGTGTTCCAGCACAGTAGTAATAGTAACGCCGAGTCTTCTGGTCATACAGTTCCCACCACTGGCTGTCATTAGCTTTTCTACTGCAATTATTAGTATTTCTAATTACAAAAGTGTGATCAAAAGGGATTAATTCACAAGATAACACACCACCAAATAACAGCTACAATGCCTTAAGGGGGGAGACTCTTAACTACAGATCCAGAGCAGTTGCTAAGAGCTTGCTGAAGACTGTATTTTGAAGCAAGCGATTCTGAAGCTTTTTGTAATGCTAAATGGTGAATTCTATTTGGGGGTGCACCTGCTTTGAAAAATATATCATTGCGCATGGGAAACTAGTGCCAGTCCCTAAACACGCGTAAGAATTTAAAATGTCTAAAACTCCAAGGAAACAAGGAAAAGTACGAATCAGAGGTAACGTCTCCGTCTTTATAATCTGACGTACATGTATGCTTTTACCGTTTACACGAAAAAAGGAAACGCTACTGATGAAAGTCTGTGTATACGAGTGTTTATTACGCCATAACTCTTATAATAATGCGAATTTCCCAAAAACGATACGTCACATTACGCATGTGGACGTTCTTTATCTATTGACGCTCATTTAAATTTTAAAATCCATCTGCCGTTTGAGTTTTAGGGTTTTTTTATGTTCTGGTCACGTGACGCGTTAAATATGGCCGTGACTTGAAACTCTTTGAGGAATCTTCAATAGAACAAAATCATGCAAAAAGCTTATCCGTATGAGGTCTGATTTCCAATATATGGGAATTAGAAACCTGCCTTAGAAACAAATTGGTAGTTAAGAGTCACCCCCCTTAACTGTCTAACTATACAATAAAGAGAGAGGTTGATCCACATACTTTCACAGTGCCTCTCTCCATGCACCCAGATGTGTAATATATAACTGAGTATTGGCAGAGGAGCCGAGGGTTTTTAAGGTAGTCTTACAACCAAGCTTTAGTCACAACAAAAATTCCTGACCACCAAATTAATCCTGCCTCTTCATGAATGAATAGGAACACCCCAATAATCTGCACATTACACTGTATTCATTTCTACTGAAAATAAATGGCACTTTTTACAGTCATATTATAAAGAGAAATATAACTATTACAGTGTACTTAAAATTCACTTACACTCGAACACCAGCTGGTGGGTCCCATAAACACTGGCCACTTTTGAGATTGGCGTACATTGGTTCCCCAGTTCGGGGCTCAATTATCTCAACCCAGTCTGCCCTAAAAAGGTAATTTCAAGATAATATTTATTGATTAAATGCAGGAACAATCACATATCCATGTTAACACGTGTATAAATAGGCACACTCGATTCTACTCTACATTGCCTTTTTAAAATACTAAATAAACTGAAATAAACTTAATGAGTGTGTTGTTTGGCAACACATGTCATTGTAGAGCATTCTAATATAGCCACGTTTTATTTTAAAGAAAAAATGCACACACATTATACTGAAGTGTAGCCTGATGTTATAGTATACATCTAGTGGTTGACATGACATTTGAGCCTTTCTCATGCCTCCAAATAAATCAAAGATACGACGATTTCCACTGATGATTATTACCATGCGAATCTCAAGATTGAAGGGAAGATTTAAAATTTTGCATGATCAGATAGAATATTCAGATATAAAACACATAAAAAATATCTGTCATCTGTGCTCATCTCTCACTCTTCAGATTCTTAGCCAAATTGTACATGTTGTGGTTTAAATTTTTCTTTGGTTTAAAAGTTTTCAAACCAGTTTGATTTTTAGTTTTCATTGTCTTGTATTGATTAACATAATCTGAAACAAAGGAAAATAAAAATCAAACTGGTTTGAAAAATTTTAAACCAAGGTAAAATTTAAACCACAACATAGACAAGGAGATCTGCCTCTCCCCCTTCTCCAAAACATTTTTGAAATCTAGAAGCTCTGAAAGATCTGAACCACTATTTTTCAGCATTTTTAAATTTTCAAAGGTCACTTCTTCAGACAAAATTCATCTTGTTCAACTTGTCCAACTAAATGTACTTTGTTTTAATTTTGGGTTAAACTCTAGATGAAGCAAGTGCCTTATCTTGCATCTTGCCAGCTACAGCCCTGCTCTTATTTGCGTCATGTTATCTCTAAACATAATATTCACAGCAGTTTTCCACAACATTTTTTCCAATATAACTCAAATTCCCTGACCCTCACATAAAATGACTAGCTTGTATGGGTGCATAAATTGTACATGACAAAAAGTAATTTAAATATTGAGCAAGTGTTTGCTGGCAAATATTTTAATAAATTCAGGAATTAATATAAGGAATACTACTTTATCAGTGATCATGCACTTGTGAATCTACACTGGTCAACAAAAGGGCCTCTCAAAAAAAGTAATCTTGGGAGGAATCAGTAATCACTCATATGTTATTAAAATCAATATTGTTGTGTCCTTTACATATGCACTGACGATAACAGAAAGCTAAAAACACAACAGAAAAAATCACAAAGTTTTCACATACATACATGAAAAAAAAAATCAATTAAATTAAACATAACTGCACTCTTTACAGCTGATTTAGAAATATTAAAAAGCCCTCTAAAGGGCACATATATATGTACAATATTCTGTCTACAGATGAAAGATGGATTAATTTAAGGATTAAAATATTAATTAAGTATTTAATTTACGTGCACACAACTCTGAAGAGGAGACTAGCTTTGATAATCCATTGCATTTTACCACCACAAAACATTACCAAGAATACACATAAAAATGAATTAGAACTACATCGAATTAAGATGAAAAACATTAAAACAATTCAATTAACACAATATCACCAAACATCAAGTTCGAACTGGCCAGCTCAGGGACGTATACATTTATATTTCAAAGTTCTTAAATTAATCCAACTTTAGAAACAAATTGAACATAACTAGAAAAACAGATCAAGAATGAATGATTTCCTGCCTTAGGTACATGGTCACAACAACGTGAGCTAGGCTGTGTACCTCAAACAATATTTTGTCGTACTTTTGTACTTGAGTATATGATTTACATTTTATTGCCCATTTCTCATTGAAAATTTAACAGCCCGCCAGCCCACTGATGGATTATTTATATGATAGGCATACTATAAACACCACAATGTAACTTAAACTAGCTGCACATGCAGACTTTATAGAAGTTGAAAGACGAGATTCAGCAATGCCTTGGCTTATGGTCAGAAGCTGCAATTATGTACGGTTTCGTGACACGTCGTTAGGCACTAAAAATGTAAAATGTAATTAATTGTCCTTGAACAAATAAACCAACAGGTACTTCCGACACACCAATTTGTGTAGAAACCTAAATAATTCTGCGAGCCAAAAGCCGGATTAATGAGGTGAAAGAAGCCGAATTTGATCTTGCTATTTTGCCCACAACCAATTACACTTCTCGTGAACAAAATGAATTCTAGAACGGGTGGACTTTGTTTTCTATTTTAATAGTTCGATCGAGCATCAATTTCGTTTAATTTACACCATCAAATATTCAGTAAAATAAGCCCTACTTTAGCAATAAAAATATTTGACTCGTTTGATGCACGCGAGAAATAAGCTTAAATACTAAGTTACTTGAATCTTTGCAAAATGTGCCAAACAGTGTTAATTGCGTTTTGTGTATTCGATTGAGTGCGTTAACAAGTTTTACACTTCACTGAATAGCATCAGAAGAAACCATCTAACCACAGAATTAAACCGAATCAGAACTTTTCACAAGAGAGCAGAGCAGTAGGAAATCCTTCGTGTAATAAAAGGTGGATCCCAAAATAAACAAAATATTTTAAACAATGCTTCTGCGCAAATCACAATTTCATAATCTCGCTGTCGATTGTTCAGCTCCCCATCAAGACGTTTATGACTAAAAACACTTGATTGAGCTCGATCCAGGTAAATCACACAGGTCTATCCCTTATAATCCTAACTGAAGAACAACCCGCCATTGGAAAAATGTTGTTAAGCTTCGTAAATTCTGACAGGCGTATTTATTTTAGTACATGAAAATACTCTCTCGCTGGGGTTATCACCCCCAAGCGATACGAACTTCACCGCGTACAAACAACCCACTAAAACTTGAAATATAGAACAAAAACGGACGATTGATTATGTACAACTTACTTCTCAGCCATTGGAGTTTTCTTTGGTTACAATGATCCTACACAAGCCTCACAGTGTTTGCCATAAATTTGATAAAAATCCGTCGATTTTCGCCCATACTCGCCTTTGCTATGATTACCTTTCTCTGCGGTCTTCAGTTTACAAGGCGCGCCTCCAACAGAGAGGTCTGGACCCAACTATTCCCAGTCTTTATGAGTAAAAAGTCAAGAAATTTATGGGAGGAGAGGCTAACTAGTACGGTTTCAATACTATTTACAATTTTTTTTATTTCCAAAACTTTTACCCTAATTTTCTTTTAGAATACAAAATATGCACAGTCAATCAACATTTCTGTTTTGAAATCGAGTGTGACGAATTGTTATGATACATAGAACAAAGGAGAATTTAGGTTTCCCACCCCTCCCTGGCGGAAATTACGATTGCTTTCGCCGCCATTATTTCTCATGACGCAATCAGACTTTGGAACAACAAAACAAAACAAAGCAAGCCTGGAAATTTCGGTTTGGATAGTTTTCGTTGTTTTGCTTTGTTAATTACCTTCGGAAAGCATTTAAACGACTTCTCGCCATGAATGGTCAAACAAGCAAGCCGTTTAAACAACGAAAAACCTTCTGTAAGTAGCTTGGATCGCATTTTTCTCGGGAAAATGGCGAAACGGCGAATGCCTCGTCATCGATGAGAAATTGTCGCCATTCCTTCTCTTTTCCATTTGGTGCTGTTTTTGTAGTTTTCGCTTTGTTTTACTAATGTTTTCTCTTTCCTGGCAAAATTCAGCCGCAAGGAAAAGAGATTCGGAGTCAATCGTACGGCAATATCCAGATAAAGTACCGGTAAGGGAAAATTTAGGCTTAAAAACACAAGAAAGTTGTAAGTTCTTATGTAAATTAGGCTTTTGTTATTGTCGAAATCAAGTGAATTGTAATCATAATATAACGAGCTCAAGCTAACAAGTGTTTTTATTTCGTAATTTGTAAGCTTTGGTTCTCGTGTCTGCAGGTTATTGTGGAAAGATTGCGAACAGAGAAGCACTTGCCCGTACTCGACAAAATCAAGTATCTAGTTCCGTCGGATCTTACAATGAGCAGTTTGTCGAGCATCATAAGGTAAGGTGAACATTTATGGCAGTGTTAAGAACGGTTGCTTAGTAAGTGAACAAATACAGTAAAAAAACTTGCAGGGCAATCAGAAACTTTTGTCGGAAGGAACCGGTTGGAATGAACACTGAATGATGGTAAGGGATTTTCCAAAATCAGCAAACCAACCGAACGAGATGGCGCTTACCATTTGAAGTTCGGTTTCCTGTTATTGTTTTCCGTTGATGAGAGACTGGAACTGGGAAATCGTGCAAATGGTAAGGAAATTTCCGACTTTCCGTTCCGAACGGAAAAAGAGGACTACCTTTGGAGGTAGTCCACAATTTCCGAACGGATTTTCCTGAAAATTACTACATTCCATTTGACTTTCAACCGAAATCTCCTGATTTTTGGCTAAATGGTAAGCACCAACAGTAATTTTCTCGAAATTATGGTCAGAAATTGTGGACTGCTTTTTAAGGAAGTCCTAGGGTACTTACCATTTAGCCAAAAAATCGGGAAATTTCGGTTGAAAGTCAAACGGAACAGTAATTTTCCAGAAAATCCGTTCGGAAATTGTGACCTTCCACGGGAAAACAGGGAAAAAGGTGATCGCAGGCTCACAACACGCTCCACCTTAAAACAATAGATTTTGATTTTAGCACGCTTAAAGCGTGTTCTGAAACTTGCCTCATTAGTAAATCTTTTGTTTTACAGAGCACACTAAACACAATAAAGCGTGCGAGGCCTAAGAAAGAAGCGTGAGCCGTCAAACAATAAAAGCGTGTCAAGCTTCAAAACAAAAGTTGCGTGTCAGTTGTGTGCGAAAAAGCACAACACACTGAGCGTGCAAACGCGCACGCAAAGCGTGACCAACCTATTTTTCGAACAAAGATTGTGTTATTCAACAGAATAAACGAAAGCAGTGTCTAGGGTATGTTTTCAACCTACCATTCCTTTATTCATGAAAACAAAAATACCATCCTTTCATTTGCGAAAACGAAATAACCAAGTCGTCATAATAACTTGTATTGAATTGCTTTGATCGTTTTTGTTGCGAATTTCATTTCTCAAGAATACATCCAAGAAAGCTTCGGACTGTGTATAGTTTAGCAAAGGCTGCGACTTCGGTTCCTGGGAACTGCCCTTCTCTTGTTTAGTCTTTAGCTCCATTCTCTTTTCGCCAGCAACGCCATTTTCGAAAGGCAAGAATATTCGGTTCCAGGTTTTCTCGGCTTTTCTCTTGTACGTTTGAAACGCCTGGTCGTTCATGCTAGTGGCTGCGATAAATTTCAGCGATTTTAGCGAATTGGGCGAAAAACGCTAAGGACATCTAAGAAGTTGAAACTCAATGGGATTTTGAATCATGGCAACTGAATTTATCTTACGATGAAAGTTTAAGTAAGGAATATTTTTACTCTCAATTTTATAGTTGATTTGATCTTCAAGTATTTGTAACACTAGCGGCTCGGTAGATCGGTAGATTGTACATTTAACTCGAATAACTAAAGCGTTTACTTTTGATGTTGCTTCTTCGTTTCTCTCATAATTATAGTTATTTACTGATAAAATAATCTGTAGTGAATGTGTGGTTTCCGCCAAAATTCTAGCGTGTTCTTGAGTGTTTAGCATGTTAAGTTGCACGCTAAGCGTGACCTCGAGCACACTTAATGAAACAAAAGGTTTAGCATGCTAAATATCCCGAAACAAAGCTAGTGTGCCCTGCATTGTTATATTGATTAAATATGCACATATCCGTGACATTAGACACGCTAAGCGTGTTGTGTTTGTGTGTTGTGAGCATGCTATCACCTTTGTCCCTGTTTTCCTGTGGAGGGTCACAATTGTGGACTACCTCGAGAGGGGGTGGTTACCATTTGTCGGAAGGAACTGGGATTTTCCAAAATCAGGAAACCAACCGAACAAGATGGCGCTTACCATTCAGTTTCCTGTTATTGTTTTCCGTTGATGAGAGACTGGAACTGGGAAACCGTGCAAATGGTAAAGAAATTTCTGACATTCCGTCCGAATGGAAAAAGAGGACTACCTCTGGAGGTAGTCCACAATTTCCAAACGGATTTTTTGAAAAATTACTGAACATTCCATTTGACTTTCAACCGAAATTTCCAAATTTTTTGGCTTAATGGTAAACATCCAGGTACTCCTCTTTTTCCATTTGGAACGGAACATCGGAAATTTCCTTATCATTTGCACGATTTCCCAGTTCCAGTCTCTCATCAACGGATAACCATAACAGGAAACCGAATTTCGAATGGTAAGCGCCATCTCATTTGGTTGGTTTGCTGAGTTTGGAAAATCCCTTACCACTATTCAATGTTAATCCTAACTGGCAGAATTCGTTCCAACAAATGGTAAGCACCCCTAGCTTTCATGGCAGTTAGAAAATTTTCATTCTGTACCATTAGTCGGTTTCTTTCATTTCCAGTCTCCTACCAAGGGTGCTTACCATTTAGCCATCCACAAAATCCAGAAATTTTTAGTTGAAAGTCAAATGGAACAGTAATTATTCTCTGGAAAATCCGTTCTGTTGGTTTGCTGCTTTTGGAAAATCCCTCACCATTATTCAATGTTCATCCCAACCGGTTCCTTCAGACAAATGGTAAGCACCCCAAATTATCAATGGTACATGTAAGCTCCGAAGGGTGCCAGTTGGTTAAGTGAGACTGGAACTGGGAAACCGTACAAATGGTAAGGATTAATTTCTGGTGTTCCATTAGTTTTGAATGGAAAAAGAGGAGGCAGTCCACAATTTCCTAATGGATTTTCTGGAAAAAATACTGTTCCATTTGACTTTCAAACAAAGTTTCCGGATTTCTTGGATTATGGTAAGCACCCTGGAACTGGAAAACTGTGCAAATGGTACGGAAATTTCTGACATTCTGTTTTGAATGGAAAAAGAGGAGTGCCTCTGGAGGGAAATATCCGAATGGATTTTCGGAAAACTTACTGTTCCATTTTATTTCTGATTTTTTGGCTTATTCAGGCTAGCGTAGACTTGGTTTGCATGAACATCAGTTAAATACATGTACTTAAGGCTAATTGAAGGAAATTCTCTATTTTGACTGGGGGTCATTCTTTATGTACAGTGTAGTAGCCAGCTTTAGTTACGCCACAGGTCAGTAGTGTAGCAGCCCTTATAATCTTGTAATTCTACTGGCTCTCTAGTGTAGGCATTGCTAATGCTTTGGGGCTAGAGTAATTCTCCTGTTTGTTCTAAGTACTGTTCTCTCAAAGCATTAAGCAAGCCATTTATCCACTAGGTACGTTTGCTAAGGTATATAACCAGCTAGTTGGCACACGAACCAATTGCCTCCAAAGTTGAACTTAATTCAACTTGGGAAGTATGCTGAAACTACTTGTACCATTTGTGACAAGATCCCCTCAGTAAATCCCCAGGGCAATTTTACATAGTCTTCTCTTTGGAGTAAGCTCATCTTTGCTTAACTTCTTCCTACAACTGTACTTTGCTGCCAACAAGCTCTAAGTAACCATCCCCCAGCATTTAATCAATAATTTCCTAAGCAACTAACTGGATGTCTTAATCGACACGCCAACCACTGAGTATTTTGAGTATTCCACACACAAAAAAAGACCAATAATTGATAATGCCCATATGCCTCCAAATAATTCTTTGTTTTTCTGTAAACTTTATAAAACTGGCCCAGCTCACCCTGAGACGATTACCCTGTCACCAAGTTGGTTTGAGTATCTGACCAGTACACAAAAGGGCGTGGGTTTGAATCAATCAATCAGTCAGTCAGTCAGTCAGTCAGTCAGTCAGTCAGTCAGTCAGTCAGTCAGTCAGTCAGTCAGTCAGTCAGTCAGTCAATCAATCAATCATTTGTTTAACATGATCAGCATGTTTAGCTTGATTATTTAGCCTGGTCAGTATGCTTAGCTTAAGACCTGTTTATGGTTGATTCCTGTGAGGAATTCAGACTTGTCCTTCCTCCCAAGCTCATGACAACTAAAATATCATCCTTCTGCTTGTTTAGTTGGTTGCTTATTCCCTTATCATCTATTTATTTTTTTACTTACTTTTTTATTTTAATCTTTTTTTATGTATTTTTTGAAAATGTAGGAAAAGGCTTCAGTTGAGTCCAACCCAAGCATTTTTCCTTCTTGTGAATGAAAAAAACCTCGTCAGCATATCCATTACTGTTGGAGAGGTTTACAAAGACGAGAAAGATGAAGATGGATTTATCTACATGGTATATGCATCACAAGAAACCTTTGGTTCCTTGGATGTATAGTTTGCACATTTTAATTTGGCATGGTACAAATAGTTTGTTAATGTACAGTTGTGTAAATTAGTACTTAGAGAGTGGGCGAATACACTTATTTACTGTAGAAAAATATTTCCCATAGACAGTTATACTGGACTGTGTGCTTGTATTGTATCATAGATCCTAAATAATATATATTCTGTAGCTAATTATAATCAATACATCTACTTGAATTAATGTATAAAAAAAAAACCTGTGATCATACAGTAAGAATCGGGATTTGTGACAATTATGGTACTCTTGTGATGTTTGGAAAAAGTAGCCGGGCTGCAATTTACTTTTTTCCATAAAATGATATTTGATGACCGCTTCAAACTTCTCTTAATTCTTAAGCCAATGTTGTTGGCTGGGGAGATATTTGCAAGGCATAAGGAGGAATAGAGTTTTAACTACTGCTGCGAACCTTGAGCTGTTTAATGGCTACTTTTTATTTAAAGGCTTTGCTTATTTGAAGTCGGTATTAGGTAATAAATTTCTAAATTATATTGTAAGTGAGGTAAATAACGTAACACACTCGATTTTTCCGCTGACCTTTAAAAGAAATCATGATAATTGTAAACTGTAATTGTTTTTCTGTTGTTTTTATAATGTTTTATGATGAACTGTAATTTAATAGTATTACAGTAAAAATGGCAATTTTAAGTCACAGTTCCTATAATTTTAATTAAGATTTACACTCCCGGTGAAAGGTAACAATTTGCTGAAAATAAAAGAAACTCTAATAGTGAACATGTGTGAATTGGTGTTTAATTGAAAGTCTCTTGTATTGGGCAAGCTTTTAGCATAGAGACTTAAGGTTGACCAGGTTTGGTACATAAAAAAATTCCGTGGAGCCATTTCTGACCTGAAAATCCTCGAAAGTAAATTGAATCAACCGCAAACTCAATTCAAGAATATGATTTTGCTACTGAATTAAGCTACTTGCTGGCAGTCTATTAGGCTGCGCCAGTTAGAAAACTCGCTAAATCCGTAAAAACGTCACAGATGGGGTATTTTTCAGAAACAGACTGTTCACCGCATCGCCATTACGCAACAGAAAAAGCCCACTATGCAGCCCCTCCCGAATCCGTTTTTGCGCCCGAGTCCAGTTCTCTCGCAATTATTTGTCCGCTAATAAGAGCAATATTCCTTCAAGTGTTTCCTTTTACGACCAAACCACAGGAAAGTACCGGTTCTCGTACGATCACCAAAGTCAAGCCCTGAAGGGCGGGGTGCGTAGATGGCTAGGTGATTGGCAATACCCCGGTTTATGGGGCAGAGAGCGGAGCGCGATGCACTGCCAGTTCCGCCTGCAGGCTACAGACGACCAGACTTGGTCAGTCTCATTACTGACTGCCTTGACCTTGGTAGTAGCACAGAACATGGGAGCACGTGCACGCCCAGGCATGCAGCCCCTGGGAGCCGTTTATTGCTTCACCGGGCCCCATTCTCGAAATAACCCCGGGAAACTGTTACTAAACCGCATAGCTCCATCACCCCCTGGTAGGGATGAGTTTGTTATAGTACGAGCACATTCATGCCCATAGGTATGTCAGCCCCTCTCCCAGAACAACGCATGCATTTAGAACCCCAAGAGGCCCGGAGATATACTCGAGCCCCGACCGTTCGATCCGGAGTCCAGCGCGCTAACACCTAGGCCATCACGCCTCCAACGAGCATGGCTTATGCGAGGCCGAAATGTTGCTTGAGGAAAGAACTGCATTGGTGAATTCTGTACGCAACAAGACAACTATCAGCTGAACGAGGGAATAAAGGTGGTTATGCCTTGCCGTAATTGGAGTTCAAGCCTGGTTCAAGCAGATTATACGTTATGTACATTTCGAGCTTGAGGCGGAGACAAATTTAGGCAAAGACTGAAAAGTAAAAGGCAGAAAGCGAGGAAAGACTATGAACTTGTACTATAGATGATCTTATATTGTCCAGAATTGCCATAGGCTGCCATGGGTCAGAAACTGAAGAAGCTGAATGACCTACTATGTACGCCGAGGGTTTATCACGCCCAAGACACAGGCGGAAACCTACAGGGTCCTACAGTATGAGAACTGGCTCAGGTGTCCGCAGGCGGACGAAGCAAACGCTCTTTCCTAAACCTCGACATGCTGTAGCAACAGAGAAAAGGGATGTGCTTCAGTGTCCGGTTTCAAAACTTCGTAGAAAGCGGTCTATGTTCCAATACAAAATTATACACAACATTTTAGCCACGAACAGTTTATTATACAAAATGAAAAAGGTTGCTTCCCCTTTCTGCCCGTTCTGTCCCTCTGATAGCCAAACCATACAGCATCTGTTTATTAGCTGCACGCAGGCGTCCTCTTTTTGGAATAAGTTCCAAAATTGGTATATGATCGAAAGCAATGAGAATTTACTTCTTTCTGAGCTTGACGTGTTATTTGGAATTACTCGGTCTTGTGCGCACCGTTTAGCCCTCAATCATCTCATACTTCTGGGTAAATATTTTCTTTATGCAAACGCACTTAACAGTATCAAACACGTTTTTAATGACTTCGTCGCATTAGTGCACGAGAAAATGGAGATTGAAAAATACATCGCTGCCACGTCTAATGATGAGAAGAATTTTAGGCAGAAGTGGAAATTCCTTCTCACGAGTTAGACCGTTTTTTTTTTTTTTAGCAATCAAAATAGGTAGATAATCGGTGTGTCGTATAAGTAAAAGTGTGATGGTGTAAAGTAAGTCATCGGGGATTTGTATTGTATTGTGATTATATAAAACTGTTCTAACTTAAAAGCAAAATAGATTAAAAATCAATTATCAGTGTAAGCAAAGACGTAACGAAATTAAGTGAGTAATATTAATGTATTGGTATTAAAGGATTCGATAAAAAAAGTAATAGTATTGCAAGTGATGTAAATGTGTGTAGCTAAATTGTAAATTGTTCATTGTAAGTAGTGCAATTAAGTATTGTTAAAACATTGTACAAATAGATGTTGTAAGAAAGTGGTGTAATTATTTTATTTTAAGTTACTAGTTAATTAAGTATATTTTTGTAAGTAGTCTGTGTTGTAAATAAAGTGTTGCTTTATCTCGTAAAAAAAAAAAAAAAAAGAAAAAAAAGAAAGCGGTCTGTTTCTGTGCCAAGGAAAGAGAATTCCCTCCTTACCAGGAAATGGATTCCTGCTCTTTACGCATGACGTAGTGGATCGTTTTATAGATGACATTATGTCTGAGACTACACCCACTGAATTGTAAAAGGACCGTGTTATTTCCGTCGTCCACCCTTACGAAGGACAACTTTTCCTTTAAGGGCAACGCGTCCGCGCGATTCTGGCCTACAAGAAAAAAGTCAGTTATAATGGAAGTAATAAGGTTCGCGGATTTGCAATGCAGTGTGGGTAGGTAAAATGTGTGCATTCAGAGAACGGTATCGGAAAAAATCTCGATTTTCGTCAAAGCGACTCGCAAAGGATTGCCCAAATGCTCGAAAAGGATTCCCTTTGAAGTCTTTGAAAACAGTTGCGATAAAATCGAAGTTTAAAAGTTTTGCTATAACTAAAGTTTATCCTCGCCGAGATTACTCATAACACTAAACAGCAAAACAGGCAAAATGATTTCAACGGTAATGAAAAAACAGCAAAGAAAACAAGGACTACAGAATGTGTTTTCCCGATTTCAAGTTGTTGTAGTCATTGTCTTGTTTACGTGATCATCAATCTTTCCGAACTTTTGCATAATTTCGCGGTGAAGTTTCTTTCAAATCGCACGTCCTCGTCCCACCTTGAAGGACAGAGGGCCAAAAACCCCCGGGAAAAACCTTGTGACAGATTGTCAGGACACAGGACCGAACACGAGAAAAATTCAGAATACAAGCGCCACCATTGAGTATTTTCTTCCTAAACGTCTCCCCCCCCCCCCCCCCCCCCAAAAAAAAAAAAAATATATATATATATATATATATATATATATAGTTTGAGTAAAAGAGTAAACAGCGAACTTCTCACAGGTGACGGTTTAATATTAATATGTAGACGTTTCGCCCATTCGGGCTTCCTCAATACATCGGTGTGGTGAAGAATTAAAAATGCTTGGAATAAAAAACTAGTTTACAATGTTGGACTTATATATAAAAATGTATAATTAAAAACAAAGTAGAAATTTACAAACAATTAAAAATTAAAAACCTAACAAATATTAAAAATTTAAAAATTAAATCTCACTTGGCTCTAGAGTATTACGCAATGTTTGAATGGCGAAAACATAACAACAGGGTCCCAAGACAGGGCCGCTGAACAAAGCGCTTTCTAGCGCAACAAAAACTTGGTAACAGGATCCCGAAAGAGGGCCTTTGAATAAATTATTATAACAAAATCCCTAAATTAGGCCCCTGAGCATGAGTAATTGTATTGCGTGCTATACTCTCAGCTAAGTAACAGTATCCCTAGTTGGGCCCCTGAGTAACATGTATTGACCTAAAATAAAAAAAAAACATTACGTAATAAGAACACTTGTGAAAAAAAAAAAATTGATAAAACGTTGTCGGTTGCTAATTATATCTAATCCTATTCCTTGAATTGAATTCGGATCTTTTATTCAGAGAAGCTTATTGGAGTGCACAACTTTGCACCCTTCAGCCTCACGGATTGAATAAAAGATCCGAATTCAATTCAAGGAATAGAATTAGATATAATTAGCAACCGACAACGTTTTATCAATTTTTTTTTTTTTTCACAAGTGTTCTTATTACGTAATGTTTTTTTTTTTATTTTAGGTCAATACATGTTACTCAGGGGCCCAACTAGGGATACTGTTACTTAGCTGAGAGTATAGCACGCAATACAATTACTCATGTTCAGGGGCCTAATTTAGGGATTTTGTTATAATAATTTATTCAAAGGCCCTCTTTCGGGATCCTGTTACCAAGTTTTTGTTGCGCTAGAAAGCGCTTTGTTCAGCGGCCCTGTCTTGGGACCCTGTTGTTATGTTTTCGCCATTCAAACATTGCGTAATACTCTAGAGCCAAGTGAGATTTAATTTTTAAATTTTTAATATTTGTTAGGTTTTTAATTTTTAATTGTTTGTAAATTTCTACTTTGTTTTTAATTATACATTTTTATATATAAGTCCAACATTGTAAACTAGTTTTTTATTCCAAGCATTTTTAATTCTTCACCACACCGATGTATTGAGGAAGCCCGAATGGGCGAAACGTCTACATATTAATATTAAACCGTCACCTGTGAGAAGTTCGCTGTTTACTCTTTTACTCAAACTAAATCTACCGAGTGCAAGCGTCCCGTATCCTTTGGATCCTTCTCACAAGCATCCTGGTTGGCAAACCTTCTTCTTTTATACAATTATATATATATATATATATATATATATATATATATATATATATATATATATATATATATACTACTCTTCACAAACATCTGTCGCAACCATCAATCTTCATAAATTTACCCTGATGAAGACTCTTGTATGGAGTCGAAATATAGGTGTGTAAAAAAGATTATTGTTTGTCTTCATTTGTGATGACTTATATATATATATATATATATATATATATATATATATATATATATATATATATATATATATATATATATATATATATATATATATATATATATATATATATATATCAAGCGAAAGCATCGACAGTAGTATAAATGGATGCGTTAAAAAAAACTTATTAACAGCGGGGGCAGCTGTAGTGTCAAGCATTCCTAGTGATTAATTTACCTGCTCTCAGGCATTGACAGTGAAGTTAAAGGAGTTAAGTCACCTGGCAACTAAACCCATGAAAAAAATTATCTTTGAGCATCTAAAGGAAGCTATAACCATAATCTACGGAGAGAAATCAAACCACGGCAATAAATATCATTTTCTGGAAGATGCACGGAAACAACTTGAAAAGTTAG
Organism: Meandrina meandrites; assembly: GCA_963693305.1. Taxonomy (NCBI): domain Eukaryota; kingdom Metazoa; phylum Cnidaria; class Anthozoa; order Scleractinia; family Meandrinidae; genus Meandrina; species Meandrina meandrites. The sequence continues at coordinate 63,035,311 of OY855903.1, forward strand.
GCCTCAATTTTTCAAGTTGTTATCCATTTTCATCCTAGCCATCCGCAGCCAAAGTTAACAGTTGTTGTTAACAGTTAAGCTTATAGTTAACAGTTAAGCTTAAAATCAACAAGGAGTCTTCACGTTCGAAGCACATTTGCTCTTTTTTGAATATCAGGGACAACATTTGCTCTTGTTATTTCCAAGGATGTTTAGCACAGAGTTTTAATCCAGCTTGTCTCATTTGCTGTCGCTGTGATTGGTGACGATCGAACAAGTCATCGAGGGCGGTGCGCAACCTCACACTTAAGCATTATCGCTTTTTTCCCCATCCGATCGTTTTGTCCCGTTTTAGCAGCCTTTTGTGGAGCGTTATAGAATAAAACAATTGTTTCTATGTTGTTATCACGTTGTCGGAGTTTGCTAAAAAATAGTATGCCTAGCTGAATTATAATTGCAGAATAAGCTTTCCTCCAAACGTCTTCATCGCAACAACTTAAATTATCTTATATTCTTGTTATTCTTCGCGAAGAAAAATACCGAGCTTGAATTAATTAACACAACCAGAACAATATATTTTTCGTGAATATTTATCGTAATTATCATACCCCGTGGAGCTTGTACGTGACGGTGTGCGCGTTCTGTTTCTTGTCAATTACAGTGAAATTTTGACGGATATAATTGAAAAGTAAATAACCTCAGTGAGCACTCTCACAGCGTACCTAGCCCCTTTAAAAATGGACCATTATTTTTAGGTTGCCTACGACACAAATTTATATTTTGGCTGTTGAAAAACCTGCTAAAATCCGTGAGAAAGCCCTTTTAAGTTTCTCTGCTGTTTTGTTTTGTTTTGTTTTTGTGTTGTTTTATTATGACGTTGTATTGCGGGTCATTTCCAGTGTTGTTTTTAAATAATTAAAGCTATTTCAACGTAACTAAAAGAAAATTATCATATGACACAACGAAACTCCTTTGTATTTTATACAATCCAGGTGGTTTTTGCAACTAAAAAAAATCAACAAAGGGTTAAGGAAAGCAAAACAAAATAGCTTTTAATCTTTAATAATGTTTTCCTCTGTTAGTTATTGCAGTCCAAGTCATTCATATATAATTGACAAGATCAAAATCTACTTTTAAATCCGCAAAGCCGACATTTTTTGATAATTATAGAGTTAAATCAAGGTTAGTGCTAAGTTGAGAAGTTACGGACATGATTCGATGTACAGTCATCTTCAAAGTACAGTTAACTTTTCTAATTGTCCTTTCAAGAGCACAATCTGTCGAAGCTGGTAAGTAAACTGTAATGCGTCGTTTAGTCATTGTAAGAAATGTTGTAAAAATTAATTTAAAGTTTTACCAACTCGTAAGAGAGAAAAAAGGGGAATGTTCTCTACGTCCAAACGTACAAATGTCGCATCTAAATAGCGAGATAATAATATTAAAAGAGTAAAAAGCGTCCTCTGGTTAAAAAGGTTTAAGAAAATATAAGCTTTCGGCTATTTAACAATTAGACCCGTAGCCCGCAAGGGCTACGGGTCAATAGCCCATGAGGCGAAGCCGAATGGGCTATTGACCCGTGGCCCATGAGGGCGAAGGGTCTAATTGTTTTAGTATCACCCAACTAGTCGGACAGAAAAAGTAATAATAAAGTTAGCAAATGCAAGTTGAAGAAAGATTTATTTGGGAATAAAACGAAAGAAAGCGTCACGAATTTCGCTACTCGATGACTATTACTAATAGTCCTCTAGTAGCGTAGCCAATCAAAATGCAGGATTTGCATTAGTCCACTAGTTGGGTGATACTAATCTACTATAGCCTTTAACGAATATGAAAAATAGTAAGCGCGTGGTTGGAAATATATGCAGGGGAGGGTGTGAAAAGATTAAAAACTAAAAATACAATACAGTAAAAATTACAATAAAATAGAATATTGTCTTGGTAATGGTTTAGAATTGTTATCGGCGCCGACAGTTTTGGCAGTATGCCAAGATTCTAGAGTTCTTCGAACACGGTGATTGCCTTTGTCTATCACAGTAGCGCCATCAAAGTCAATAGAATGATTGTTATGCCAAGCATGGTTGGCAATGTTCGAGCCTCTCGTATAGTTTTTAAGATTTCGCTGATGTTCCTTTCTTCGGGTTTTAAAACATCTGCCAGTTTCTCCTACATAACACCAACTGCAGTCAGCGCACGGAATTTTGTAGACAACATTGCATTGGAGATCCAGGGGCTGCCTAAACTTAGGAGAAGGAAATTCTTGTTGCAAGGTTTTAGCTGGTTTACTTACAACACGAATGTCATTTTTGCGAAGTAATCTGGTAAGAGGTTCAGACAGTCCGCGGATGTAGGGAAGACATGCGAAACCCAGGGATGTGTCTGATGGATCGGCCCATTTGAAGAACATGGACACTAATTCTTCTGGTGGAGGAGTTGTTGAAGCTGACTTCTTTTTTAAAATGTTAGAAATAACTGTTGATGGATAGCCATTGGCTGTCAATGCGTCCGTAACGTGACTAGTCTCGCGCGCTTTTCCTTCACAGGTGCTAGGTAGGTTGGCTGCACGGAATAAGAGAGTCGAGGCCGCACTGACTTTATGTTTTATTTCATGATGTGAAGAAAAATCCAGATGTTTTCATTGATTTCCGGCCGCCATGTTGGTGCTCAACTGCATGGGCACCAACATGGCGTTTCCATACAGAGCTCTGTAAATTTGTGTAGAACATTTTGACGGATAACTCGAGTATGGAATACCGTACAAACCCGTGACTTGGACAAACAGAATATCTGGTAATTTTCTACGACCTATAATATCCTTGAGTTTTTTCACTCAATAGTTTTGGATTTATTTTTTGTGGCGTGACAGTGAAAACCAGCAATAGTACTAAGATATACCTTACTAGTCTTGAAATTTGATCTTCAGTTTTTCTGTTTTTCATTTACCTTGCAGCTGACACCTGTCAATTCCCACCGTTGATCCGTTTCAGTAAATTAATTCCTGATCACGTGCTTGAGGGGAGTATCTTATCATCTGTCCACGTGACAAGCGATCAGGAGTGTCAAATGAAATGCATCCTAAGTAGAGTGTGCGACAGTTTTAATCTCGGGCCCCAGACCTCCTCCAAACATTACCCTTGTGAAATACTGGATCGAAGAATAAGCCGAAAGAAAACGAAGAGGAAGGGATGGAAATTTCGAGGAGGAAAGGTAAATAGTTCATTCCTGATAAAAGGTATTTTTCTTAGTTTGCTTAAAAAGAAGAAAGAATGTAAAGCGGAACTCTTATATAAATATAGAGTCCTGGGCCCGGTTGCATAAAGCAAACTTAAGATTACGTGGGATTTTCTACAACTATTCCCTGCGTTGTGGAAGTTCTCTTTGCACACTATTATTGATAAATCAGCAGAAGGTGGATAAAAGAGTAGGGCAAGCACCACACAGGTGTGAAAAAATCTTCTGGGACACAGAGAACAGTTGCACAAAATCCCACTTAAACTTAAGTTGCTTTATGCAACCGGGCCCTGAACGTGAATGAAACAGCGAGGGTCAATTTTTGGCTTGGTTGGCAGTGACACTTTTTCTCATAAACGTTCGTTAAAAGATGAGCCGTGGGAGAGGGAAACTTAATCTGTTTCCGAGAAACAAAACAGAACTATAAAAAGAATTAAAATCGTTACACTGGTTCAAAAAAGTATATGAAAATGTAATAAGCGAATTAAAATCCCAACTTCTCGGCTGAACCTACAGCCTAAATCAGTGGAAAGCGATAAGAACAAAAAACTTTACATAGATTACTTGGTGTATTACAACTGTAAAGAAATCATGTAAATTAAGCTAATTAGGTCTTAACGTTCAAAGCAAAGCTAACACAAACATCAGAAAGCGGTATCTGGTTACTTGGCCATTTTTATACAAGAACCACTTTGCTTCCTAAGCAAATGTTCCATTGATGCGCCAAGGAAACAATTTTGGGAAACAAATTTTGTTTTAGCGAGTCGTCAGAGATAACGGATTATAGATATTTTGTGAAAATCTCATTATCACTTATGCACCATGTATTTATTTTCTTTTTATCTAGTGCCAGTCCTCTCCATGTCAGAACGGTGGTATATGCTATACCTTGACTACTGATGAGCCACTCTGCGCCTGCGTGGGCAATTGGAAAGGTGCCCTTTGTAATCGGTTACCAGGTGAGCAAAACTAACAGGAGCGATTTGTAGGTGAATTATAAAATGCAAGGACCTTAAAATGCAAGGCTGATCAAACAGCTGTAAACTGGTGTTATATTTAATTTGGCCCAATATTTTGGATGGACAAAATCAGCCTTCACAAGGGGTATAACATTCTAAGTGAGGATAATATTGCAACTGTCTGTTCCACAGTCACATTATTCTGATGAAGGTTAGTTTTATTTGTCTATCAGAAATATTGGCTCATATTAAATATAAATCACAGCTGTTTGATCGGCCTTGCATTTTAAGGTTTTTTTTTACCCGGTGAGTTGTCGAGCGGTCAATGTTTGGGAGGGGGAGGGAAGAAGAGGTAAGGAGGGAAGAGGGGTGAGGTGTAGGGGGAAGGGGGAAGGGGAAGGGGTAAGAGGGGAGGGGAAGGAGAGGGAAGGGGACAGTAATCTCTCCTATTTACCGTGTTCTATTGGAAATCTGCGAATCCGATTGCTTCTTCCACCGTTTTCTTTTCGCTAACAGAGCACTACGCGAATGAGCGCGTGTTGCTCTTTACTTGTTTACCTAATCCTCCTTGCTCCTCGTGTGGTAACCTGCGAACAAGATCGCGAACGCCTGACCGCAGGATATATTACTCGTGAGTAATAGGGCTCTCGCCATAACTCTCGACTGGGCTTTGTTTTTTCCGTCTCTTCTCCAGCTCTTTCAGCACTGTACGTCTCCACGACTGTTTTGGTGTTCACTTCTGAGGATGCATTTCATGGCCAATTTGAACTCGGCTGCGCCTCATTGATCAACTTTTGCTCATAGAAAGCTCGGGCTCGTCGTCTTACTGCTAAATGGTGTAGTTTCTGTTCTACAAAACGGTGGGTGTCATGTCTTGTACCAAATTTGAAAACAATCCATAATTCTTTATACTTCTTTTTGTTTATATAGAAACATCATGTAGTGATTGGAAAACCTACAATTCTTCGACACCGAGTGGGTTTTATGTCATCTCTCCCGGTATTCAAACCGGCGTGACACCTTTTACTGTGTATTGCAACATGACTGACAAGAATGGAGTTGGCGTGACAGTCATCAGTCACGATAGTGAAGACAGGACATCTTTCCTGGGTTTCGATCCTCCTGGCAGTTATTCACGTGATGTCAACTATCAAGGTGCCAGTCTCCTGCAGCTAGAAAAGCTCGTTGCTGTGTCAGGACATTGTCAGCAATTCATTAAGTATGAATGTGTGGCCTCGGTCCTGATTGGCCAAAGCATGGGTTGGTGAGGGGCAACTCCCGGAAGTGGCAAATGCGCATGCGGAATGACAAACTCATGTGCTTCCTCCAGTTTGAGATGCAACTGTGACATGAATGACCTTGTAAGACGAGAAGATAGCGGATACCTCACAGACAAGGCATCACTACCTGTCAGTCAGCTTAGGTTTGGTGACGCAGGACCAGGTGAACAGGGATGGCACACTCTCGGAAAGCTCTATTGTTATGGATTTTCGTAGTAATCGAGTCATACTAACATAAATTTACGTGACATTTTGCACGAATAGCTTTTACTAATCAATCCATGCACTGTGGTATCGTCGACTCCAAGTTAACAGTCGACATAATTAGTTACAAAGGCGGCAATCGAATATCGTGTGGCTAGCTTTTAGACAGACCATGTATTAATCAAAGATCTCTTCGAGATTCGACTATTTCGCATGGAGTATGCGTTGGGGAAATGTCAGTATTGAAAGCGATTTGTGATGCACTAACCCATTGACTCACAGTCCAGAAGGCTTTTATTAGCGCTCACCCCCCCCCCCCTCCCCCCCCCCCCCCCCCCAAAAAAAAAAATTCCTGGCTCTTTTACGGCTTTTAACACAAACGTGCGAGTGGGAAAAAATATACCATATGCGTACTAAATTCAGACAAACAATTCTTTTCTGAAGTAAACGTTTATTACAACTAGACACCAATTCATGGTTTGAAATGTTAATTATCAACCTTGATAAATTGATCCCAAACCAAACTTGAAGACGGTGAAAAAAATTTCTTCACCTCCGCGCGTCATTTTAACAACTCGCAAAAACTCTTTCTACAAAATATAACACTACTTCGAAACACTCTGGTGAAAGGTAGGCTTTCATTCTGTACAACTGTCACTGACATTTATTTAACCACCACCAGCGGTAACTGGGGATAATAATTTGCGAATCATGGTGCCGTGAGATAGCGGACAACTACTGAATTCCTTCCACAAAATTAACACTCACATTGCTTTTTATGAAAGGTAGGTTTTCATTCTGTATAACTGTCACTGACATTTATTTAACCACCAGTGGTATTATCTTGGTACAGAAAAGCGGTAATTGGAGATAAGCCGTGAGATTGCCGTGAGATAGCGGAAAACTACTGAATTCCTTCCACAAAATTAACACTCAGATTGCTTTTTATGCTATCCATCACTATAACTAATAACAAAAAAATACTTGTTTGCATTTTCCGAAGTACTGTAGTAAATCTTTGCATGTAAAAGGTCGTAAACTGAACACAATTATTAAATAAACAACAATGCGATGGTACAGTAAGTCGGCCGCATGCTGCATATCAGATGTCACCATGCGCTTTTCAAATCAATACGCTTCAGAAGCCTAAAATTCCAAACGTAAACTGGGCAAATGAAAGAAACTTGAAGGAAGTTTTGTTTTAGATTAATTCTCATTTCAAGATGTAGCTACTAATGTATCAAAGCTTCAAAATTCTGCATTATTCACGCTAAAGCGTAAGTTTAATGTCTTTAATTTTGGCCCGACGGGTTTTTGCAGTCCATTTTTCACTAAGTGGCTTTACCGATCCTTCTAAAAATTCCATTTAAGTTCGAAGCAATATTGTACATTACCATTTTCCTGTCTGAAGTCTTGAGAAGCTGCTGTCGTGATCAAGTCCGTGAATTGTGGTCAAAACAAAAGATTGCGTGACGAGCTAAAAATACTTCTTTCAATGAAGACACAATAGACTTGTAACAATAGAAAATAGCATTGGCCAATATCCTCTGACAATGAAGATTCGCAGCAGCTTTTAAGCATGTAAAACTAAGCAATTCAATCGATGAATAGCACAGATCTTTAAAAAATACCTACCTGTAGTTTGCAAAAGGCTAGACAGGCTAAATGACGAGCGACGCGTGAAAATAACATTTCGGGATCGAAAACTGCGGACGCATTCCTATCCAGTGACGTTTTTATCGCCCACAGCGAAAAGTATTCCCTTAACAAATTAAAACAGTCCCTTGAGAGTATACAAAAATGTGCGTCAGAGAGTGCCACCAATGATCCCAATTCTTACCATTTTCCTTGGTAACCAAGCAAAATAGTCGAAAAAAGGACCCAACAAAGAATTCGGTCAATAGTCTTGAAATTTCGTTGTACAGTTTTCCTGTAACGTTTAGGGCCTTTTAAAAGGATTTTTGTGTAAACTAACACAGTCAAGTCTTTTTGGATTCTCTAGCTGAATATTCAAGTTGCGGCCAAACTCACGCAACAGTTCAACGCAACATTGTTGTGCACAAAATGTTGCACACGTTTGGCCACCCTTGTTGCAATTATGTTGCGACATTTTGGATGGCGCTTTGAAATAGCAAATCGAACTAGTACGCATGCTCCGGCGCAACAATGTTGCAAGAACGTGGCCAAACGAGCACAACAGTCATGCAACATCCAAAAATGCTGCGAGAAAAATTTGACCATTTTTAAACTTGAGCCAACAACACGCAACTTGTTGCAACAGGTTGGCCAAACGTGTCCAACAATGTTGCGTTGAAATGTTGCCAGCGTTTGGCCAGCCAATTTTTTATAACTAGAATTTGCGAGTTGTTGTTACCTTTCCGCCGAAAATCTGGCGTTTTCCCGTACCCAAAACAACATTTAATTTTTACCTCCCTAAAAACAACAGATGCAATACTACCCATATTATGTAACACATTATAAATAAGTGATGTTTTTTTAGTTAGTTAGCAATTATAACGTGCACTTTTCTCAAAGCGTTGTATTACAACTTGATGCAATTTATTGTACTTTAGTGATGTATTGTGAGTAAGAAACATCTTGTAAGGTTTGTAGCATGAAGGTAAATAAAACTTTAATTAAATTAAAATAAAATATAATAATTAAAATATAATAAATGTTGTAAGCGTATGGCCGGGGCTTTAGGGAACAAAATCTCATTACCCTACTTTGCGAGCTGTCGTTACCTTTCCGCCGAAAATCACATAACATATAACATAACATATAACATAACATAACAGAACAGAACATTTCAGAAACAGAAAAGATGTCCCGTGTTTCTATCGAGTTTTAGAAACACGAGTGGAAGTTTGGGAGAACGAGAAATGCTGTGGGAACACGAGCCGATAGGCGAGTGTTTCCACAGCTTTTTCGAGTTCTCCCAAACTTTCACGAGTAGTTCTGAAAAGAACTGTTGTTGGTGACTGACATTTCGACAACCTGTGCGGAAGTCATCTTCAGAGTCAAGTGAAAAGTTGTTGTCAGTCGATGATGTTATAAGTCAGTCTGGTCAGTTGAAGCTGATTGGTCAGTTTAGCCGTGATGTTATTGGCTGTAAGACTCGTGTTAAGTTCTTCAACAGTAACTGGTCAGTTTCGATCCGTCTATTGTTAGTCAAATTAAGTCGTTCTGTTTGTGGTCTGTTCATCGGTTTTGCTAATATGTCGTGAATAAGTCTTTTGTAAGGTGCCGTTAGTTGTTGACATCTGTTGATAGGCGTTCGTTCTAAGTTCGTTATTTACGGAGCGAAAGTCACGACGTTTTCAAGAAAAGGTCAAACAGATTAAATTATTTCGATTACATTGATCCAGTGTTCGATAAGGTCAAACTAAGATACAAACAAAACGAGGGAACTATGCTTACCGATTGTCCTCTCTCTTACCTGAACAGTTCAAAGCGCACCAACGCAACTCAGTTGAAAACGCAGATAAGAACACAAATTTGTACTGAGTCCCGCAACAAAAAATTTCAACGCTCGTGGTTCTAAAAGGCGATCTATCTAAAACGTTGCTGATATTTAACCTAAGGCACTAAATTTCGTAACAATGGATTGCGCTAAAAAACGAGTAAATATTCACTAGCAGTTACATCATAAAACCCGCGGCCGATGTGCGCATGATTTCAGGCGGTACTGTACTTCAAATTCTGATACTTTATAACGTTACTATAATTTTGGCATTCACCTGATGCAAAATAGTCGTCGTCTCAAGGAGACCTTTGATTCCCTATCGTTTGGTCTGGTTTTCACAAGCGTCGCATCCATAAGGATCATAAGTGCACTAACGGTGTTCTGTTCAGCGAAAGCCGGTTTCTCATTTTCCTTACGAATTCGTATGTTTACGCTTGAATATGTTTGCGACAATAAAGACAATCAGAGTCTTTGAGCTTAGGAAAGGTTAAACTGATTAATTAAAGGGGAGTTTGTCATTTGTTGGAGGCGCGTAGGCCGAATAGTTATTGCGCTGGATTTCGGATCGGCAGTCCGGGTTCGAACCCAGCCGGAGCACTGTGTTGCATGTGTTTATGGGCAAGACACTTCATCTAATGCTGGGGGTAACGTTGGACTACCATCCCATCCACGGGGTAGTAGAATTATTTTTAGTCGCTTCATGCTACGTACGGAAACCAGGATAAGCCCCGGCCTGATGGGTCTGTATATAATACCAGTTAGTCATGAAATGATAAAAGATAAAAACAACATCAGTTGAACTTTCTTTATTCGTTTTCGAATACAACAAAGACAGCTACATTTTCTTCTAAAAACAACGCAACAAAATTGCTTTGCCGTCCGATGAAAACGTCAATTTGTTAATTCTTTCTTGAAGGAAACAATAGAACTACTTATCTAAGATGTAAGTATATATAACTGAACCTTTCAAGCAAAGGAAACAACAACAACAACAAATAAAATATCTACCGAATCTACAACTTTTGGGGTAATTCACCGCTGACATGAGTGAATAACCAGAGCCGTTTTTCATTAGGCAATTCCGGACAAGACCAGAGCTACAAGCGAAAACAAGACAGAAGCAAGGAAATAAGACTTGTTATCTTTGCTTTTACTAATGACTGGGACCGTTGTGCTTGGGGCTTTTGTGGCCGGACAATCATTCAAGGCCTCAAGGTCCGTCATGTAGTCGTCACCAATCAGTGCCTCGTAGGTCTCCGAAGTTTCAACGAGCTTGATGGTAGAGTCTTTGAACAACAGATCCTTTCCGTTGTACTTTTTGGAGTCAAACAGTGCAAAACTGCCTGAGTCGTTACCGTACATGGCTGAGGCTTGTAACAGGACACTGACGTATTTCGTCCTGTTTTTGTTGCCACCACTGGTCATTACGGCGTGAGTTGGAACTTTAGCCAGGCTGCAGTTGAGGTGGTGTCCAATTTCTTAAAAGAAAAAGAAAACATAGAGCTAATATAGAACAATTCAATCCATTCAGTTCAAAAGCTTCAGTTAAAGGGGCTTTGCCAGAGATTTTAACAGATTTTCGAACAGCCAAAATTTATATTAGTGTCGTAGGAAGCCTGAAACTGAAACTGTTATCAAGCGTTCTTGGCTGCAGATGGCTCGGATGGAAATGGATTTCAACTTGAAATTAAGGCTTAACTTTTCGATCATTTTCGAGTTGTTTCCGCGCGTCTTCAAAAAATCAATATTTATAGGCGGGAACTGAAGTTAAATGGTAAGTTTTTTCCTCTCTATCTCTGAGCTTGGTTTCTACATAGTCAGTCCCCTCTACTAACTATGGTTTCTAATAATGTAATATAAAGACACCGTTATACGTTTGTGCTGCAATTAAGTTTCAATCAATCAATCAATCAATCAATCAATCAATCAATCAATCAGTCTAGAAGCTGTTTCACATATAACAGTTGTTTCGTATTTTACTGTTTTTTACTATTATTATGTGAATGTCACGATGTACATCAAAATCACCTTCAAATCGAAGTAGACCTCATAATAGTTTTCTAAGGGCTCTTTCCATTAGTCAGAACTGGCCGGCCAGACCGGTATATTCGAGAACAGAGTTCCGTTGATAGTCAGATTTGTCCTGTCAAATCAGTCAATGCATAAATATTATCCATTGTTATGGTGGATTGGTGGGAAAATCTCGTGGAAAATTCCCATGTCACTTTCAAAACCACCGGACTGGCCGGCCAGTTCTGAGAAATGGAAAGCGTCTTAAGATAAACTTCGTCATCAGGGCGCTTTTCCACTTTGAGTGGAAAAGCGCCCTGGGACGAGATTGCAACATGACAGAAATAACCAAATTGATAACAATAAACCAAAATGGAACAAGGATGGTTGAGATTGCAGAAGTCGGAGAAAATTGAGATGAACTTGAAAATGCGGAATCGATCCGTGGCGGACCGTGGCGTAGTTCCAGCCGTCAGTGGTCAGCGTTCAACCCAAACAGTTTTAGACTGCGTGCTTTCAAAACTTAATACATACCACCTCGTGACCCATCTTTGCACAGGTATTGATAGTTTGAAGCTTGAGCCTGTTCAACATTCTCCAATACAGTTGTATGTTTAACAAATGCCACCACACCGACGTCATCGTTCATGCATTTGAATGCTCCACTATAACCAGAGTAGTTTCCCTTTTTCTTGCATTCGTCCGGGCACAACCCACACAGGTTGCTGGGGTTCTTTCCCGTGATATCGATCGACGGCAGTTTGACATCTGTTGCAAAAGATAACAAAATTACAATACAGGCATCAATTTTAGACAGCAAACAAATAACACGACGAAGATTTGCAATTACATCCCAAACACTAACCTCTAAGCTGATCCCAAACGGTTTTCACGACGCCTGCATGCCCAGAGTTTGTAATACCCAAAACCCCTTTCGAAGTTTTATGAGCCCAGGGCTTATAACCAGTATTTATGGTAACATGAATCAGACTTGAAAGATGAGAAACGTGAAACTAGGAGGTGAAAAATCACTCTGATTACTCACTTGGTACGCAGCTTTTCTCAAAATAATTCCCAGCTGATATGTACGGATTACAGCTAGAATCTTGTTCCATATATCCCTTGGCTAACAGGGTCCCGATCGGTACAATCCAACCTGAGGGCTTGCCAGCTCCAGTGTGACATGTTTTCTTGCCCTTCAGTGTTTTGATTGTAATTTCACTGTTATTCTTCTTTACAACAGCCACAACAAAATAAAAGGAGCCGTAGCCATACTGTTCAGCGACCACGGGAGCCATACCATAATCATTACCTGAAAAATAACTTCAGATTACGCCGCTCTTCTTGCATGCAATTATATCTCATTTCATACAACACTGTCACCTGTCTACGCTCGGGTAATTACTTGCGAGGTCATCTTGCTAATGGGAATATTAGCCATTTCCCTGGGAAAAGTCTCTTTCGCCTGTTGCCAATTTTTCCTCCGGAATATTCACCCAGGTATATTTTACGCATTGTTTGGTAAGTTAGAACAACTGAAGATAGCCTGTTGTGTGCTGTAGGATTGCTTATTTCCCCATATAAACCAACCAATGGGAAGCCAAACTTTTGGAAAGCGCACATGTAGAAGATGGCTTGTTCATCTCCATTATTCGGTGAGTGGATAAAGAAAAATATCAACACGGTCTGAAGACTTATCGTCAGCGCTACAGAAATACGGCAAACATGTTTTCCTAGACCAAACTCATACAGCTGGAAAATTTACCCCCATAACTTTCCTGGGTATGTATAGGTATATTCTTAATAACGTGGGTTAAAAAAAATCGTCGCCATTTTTATTCCCCCCCCCCCCCCCCCCCCCTTCACCAATCCATTTTAGTTCCGGCTCTAGTAAAAACATTAGGTACTTATTTCATGTAATATGTTTTTTAGCATTTACCTGCGGTATATAAGTCTCCACCATGTAGGGTTATCAGATCAGCGTCTCCACTTTTGATTTTTTTCATGCATTCGATAGCATTGGCGGCCTGCACGCACTCAGGTGTGGAATCACTCGCCAGTTTTTTCAACTCATCTTTAAAATCATTGCATTTTCTTTGCTCTTTATCAGACGTTGTGCACCATCGCATTTGGTACGCGGCGTGCCCATGGGCTAAAGATAAATAAACAAATATAAATAACAATATTCAAGGCGCCCTGGTGTCGTTAGTAAGCTTGCTGGAGAGACGTTTATCTCCTGCGCTATATTAGGGCAACATTACCCCGTCAGAGCTCTTTAATCGTTGACCTGAATCTCCTAGAGTAGTCATATCTATGGCTTCAAACAATGCGCTCAAAAGGCATAAATATGTTGTGGTTTTTAACAATTTATTTTTGGTTTTAAATTTTCAAAATCAGTCTGGTTTAAATTATTTTCCTTTGTTTCAAATTATGATGAATATGAAACAAAGGGAACTAAAAATCTAGCTTCGTTTGAAAATTCTAAACCAAAAATAATTTATCGTATTTCTGCAACTTTCACCTCTCATTGTAAAAACTAAAAATTTTTTTGAACCGCGTTTTTTTCTCTCCCCATTCCTCCGGCCTTGCGGAAGAGAGAAGCCCAGCGACTTCAAAAGTTAGCATATTTGCCGAATTTGCGATATTGTGCTTTGTTGTTTGGGCTGTGCTTTAATTTGAAAAGAAACCAAAAAGGAGATCGTTTGAGTAAGGATTTAGTCACTCTCAGGGAAGAAATGTCAGACAACCTAATCCAGTGGTGCGTGATGTATCCAATGTCATCCATCCGCCTTCAGGGTAATTCTCTGAAGATTTTTGTACAACCGGGGCCAGTAAATTTATTGCAATTTTTGATGGCCAACAGGCCTTATCCTCATATCTTATTTTTTATGATCCTATTATAAATAAATGCGTACCTGAATGGTAAAACGGGATCAGTTAATTAAATTTTGAAGTTCAAATTTGTTTTGTAATGTAATACACCGCATATGGGTCATATGAAGCATAGGGAGCCCGCGCGCTTATTTGTGGGCGGTTGTAAGCTGTACTGTATGTTAATTTCATTTAACCTTCGAACGTAAATAAAAAGAAATAAATCACCTTACCTGTTGTCTCCTTCAATCTGTTGTAACGCCAAAATGGGATACATTTCAAGTTGGGATGCATTTTGGCGCCGCGATCGTGCGTTTTCTTTGATATATTTGAAACACTACTTCGATCGACCGTTGCACAATGTTGCTCTGTGATGTGGCTATCGCGTTTCATCATTATCTCAGTGCAACGTCACACGGCTTATTAACGTCTACCGTTACATTCAAACTGTTAATAAATTAATAACCAACGGTGAAACACGAGACGCTAATGAGAGCCGCATGACCTTGCACGTTGCACTGAGATAATGATGAAACGCGATAGCCACATCACAGAGCAACATTGTGCAACGGTCGATCGAAGTAGTGTTTCAAATATATCAAAGAAAACGCACGATCGCGGCGCCAAAATGCATCCCAACTTGAAATGTATCCCATTTTGGCGTTACAACAGATTGAAGGAGACAACAGGTAAGGTAATTTATTTCTTTTTATTTACGTTCGAAGGTTAAATGAAATTAACATACAGTACAGCTTACAACCGCCCACAAATAAGCGCGCGGGCTCCCTATGTATGAAGCAAATGTCTAGACTTTATGCAAAGTAATGAATATCCAAGCCCTTGTCGATCGACAATTTAACAGTTCAAACAAAAACCAACACAAAACACTCAAAATGAAAAGACACCTCTCTAAGAGATTGTCTATTTTGCTCTACTTTCCTCTGTTTTAACGACTTCCAGCGAGTTTGGTCGAGTTTTTTCCACTGTTGACATATCATGCTAAAGCACATCCGTATAATCTTTAAATATTCATTTTAATTTCCCTGTTTAAACGTGAAGTTAGGAACAGTTGCCAAGCAGTACATTGAGAGGTTTCAGTCGCTGTGTATCTGTTTATGTGCCAGAGAGTTTCAGTAAGTCACAGTCAATGGGTATGCTACGAAGCAAGTGGACAATATGCACAAAAGTTTAGTAGATTCGAATTGGTGATAATTTAACATTCACACGAAGGGTGATCTGGTTTTAGATTAAACGACAGTCAGTAAACATTTCTAGTCACAACCGAACATAGCAAAGACACGCGACTTGTTTTATTCGGCAGTTTCAACCCGAGATCGAGAGTTCAGACATTGACAAGCCTATTTGTGCAAACTCGCCAAAATGATGGCTCAAGGTAACTAATATATTTGATACAAACCCGGTGCGCTTGGTTTATCTCAGGAGAACATTGCTCTTGTCGTAGTTGCTGTGCATGATATTATTCCGCACATGATTGCAGAAAGTCATTTCAATCTTTGATATTCCTTCAACAAAGTATGCAAATGTAGATTATGTACAGTATGTTAAAAAATCGACTTACCTAGCAGAAACACAAGAGTGCCTAGAAGAGTCAGTGATGTAAACATGTTGACACGCTGGGCAATGTGTTCGAATGATCTAACAGTGTGATGCGATACCCACGGAAGCCTGTAAGCGGTCAGTGTAAAACGTAGACTGCGGACTGCGGACTGCAGACTGCAGACCGGGGGTAAAATGCAGACCAGGGGTAAAATGCAGACTGCAGACTGCAGACCAGGGCTAAAACGCAGGCCGAGGGTTTAACAACGAAACACGAACCACAAGGTGAATAAAAGCGCATCTTATTTTTGTTTACGTGGTAGCCATTTTGAATTTTAAATACGCGGCTGGTACTGGTACCGACAAACCTTCGGAAGCACATTTTGTGTAGTTTGCATGACGTCTTACCCCTAACGCTGAGCCACGAAGTGTAAGATATAAGATTAAAAAAAGTTGATGTCACAGAGTTGCTTCGTTAAGACGGAAGCCCGTTTTTCCACCGCTAAACTTGGTTTAATGCGAATATTTCGTCCTCGTTTCAAGTAATCCAGAAACTCTATGCTCATTTCACAAAGCTATGTTTAGCGGGGTTTTGTAAATTTTCGGCAATGTTTGGGAAGAGATCAGAGGGAAGAGATAGTTTTTCTCAAAGGATTAGTGAAATTTGGAGAAATAAGAAATATTAAAGATTTAATGTGATTTTAAAATTAGAATTTGAAGTTAAAAGTTAGTATATGGACACCCAAACAGTCCCCTGACAACCTGGAGTGCTCTTGTGTGGGGGCCAACTGTCTGGTGGTGTTCCAAAAATTATTTTCTTTATTCTATCCCTTCTTTAAACCTCTTAAAATTTCACTCAAAATCGGGTGTGCCCCCCACCTTAATAGATGTTTTTTGAACAGAACACGGCAAGCAAAACTCGTAAGTATTGAGAGTAGTTTGGTTGCCATTTCACGCTCTCCGACATGTTTCCACTTCAGAGTCACTTGATTTCCCTCGTAACCGAGTTCCGGGTCATCTCAGTTAACAAAATGGCTCGGTGGATCGTGTTTCGTTATTTTACCCTCAGTCTGCAGTCTGCATTTTACCCCCGGTCTGCAGTCTGCAGTCCGCAGTCTGCGTTTTACACTGACCGGCCTGTAAGGGCAGTAAGACACTACCTCTCTGAAACTTCTATTTTCATTCGCCCGCTGTAAACACTACCTCTATTGTTATTCAGGGATAGGGGCATTGTTATAGCCTGTTATGTATTGTTTTAGGAACCAATGAAATAACTCGTTCCGAGAGGTAGTGGGCGACCCTGTAAGGGACATTCGAGATGCGACTTAGTAAAGAAGAAAAAAATTTCTAGAGCTAAATGCGAGATAAAAATGCGAGATGCGAGATAAAGAAATGCGAGATGCGAGATAAAAAATGCGAGATGCGAAATAAAAATGCGAGATGCGAGGTAAAGAAATGCGACATGCGAAATATGAACACTCCAGCCCGGTTACCGGAACGAGAACATTTTTGACAAATGAACTTCGCTTTCGAAACTCTGCGGCCAAAATTGCATAATTTTGCCGTGTATTCATTTCCACTTCAAAAGTATTCGAATTAGCTTTATTAGTAAAGCTACATCAGTCGATAAAGCTATGAAAGTCGCGAACGATAGTTACTTGTTTATGTGGCGCCATTTTGGTTTTGTTTCTTGAATTTCATGCCGGTCACCGGGCTGAAATTTTCCATACGGAACAGACGACAAAATTCATCCCGGTAACCGAGCCAGCCCGGTTACCGGGCTCATATACCGTAAAATTCCGGTTATAAGCCCTGGGCTTATACAACTTCGAACGTCAGGGGTTTTTGGTGGGCTTATAAGCGGAGGGGCTTGTATCCGGGGGAGCTTATAAGCGGAATAAAAAAAAACGTTTCAAAACGAGCCACGGCAGTGTTGATCGAAATACGTTTTTAAGTTAAAAAAAGTCATAATAAAGCAACATTTAGCCCTGTTCAGTACTGTCATCCGGCAGAGGGGGGCTTACATCCGGGGGGGGGGGGGGGGTGGGTTATAACCGGATGTATTTTATTGTTTCCAGGTAGATGGGCCTATAACCGGGGGAGCTTATAAGCGGAATTTTACGGTATATGAAGAGGCCCTGAACTGATTTCTAGTGTTGCCTCTAATTTTGGGGCTGAGGCTGAGCGTTCTTTTTTTTTTTCACGATTTGAGGCTGAAAATGTTCTTAAGACGTTCTTAAAAAAAGTTATTAATAACCTATTTTACATATAATTGTTCTCCATAAGTAAACCGTTGAAAATTCGTTAAAGGCATGGTGTATACGTAATAAAACGTGTCATCTCATGTAATTGGCCATACTCTAAACGAGCAGGGGACTGGGTACGAATATTTAAAATCGATTGAATTGAAAAATGGGGCCCGTCATCTGAACGAGCATCCAAATATTAGTAAGTTTAAAAAATTTCAGATTTATTGGCTTAAAGGCAAAGGTATAGTACACTTTCCAAAATGGCTAAAATAAGAGAGCTTTATGGATTGGAGGGACGCCTGTCCCTTCAATCCATACTAAGCTTCTCTCTGCCTCTCTCTGCCTCGTCCCCAGGCGCCGGTCAGTTTTCAGTTGACGCGGTAAGGCGGGAAAACAGGGGGCGCGGGGGTAGATGGTTAGGGAGCGAGCCGCGGAGCGACTGAGAACGTTGTTTAAAATTCACGTTTTTTGTATATTTGAAAGGTATTATTACACGACAAATGTCTGGATATTTATTATTTCTTTCAACTTTGACACACAGATGGGATATATAAGAAGCCAAATCAATTTTTTGATTGTCGAGTTGTTTCCCCGCATACAGCATGTCTGGACGGCGAGACATAATGCACGTGCTTCATTTCTTAACTTTTCTATTTTAATAAAAGTCGTAAATGTTTAATAACGCTGATCGCCGACCAAGCAATCTGAGCATCAAATTTTTACAATTGACCGAAAAACGTTACAGTGGAATAAAAGTTATTCTTATCCGCAAAAGAAACAAAATTTCTAGCGCTAGCCGAACAACAAATAAACAACTCGTTGGAAGAAGACGACATTTGCATAATCAATGATGAACGTTTCCCGAAAGATAACACATTTCCTGAAAATGTCATTGATTCCCTGATCTTCCGTAAAGCTTTAATT
Organism: Meandrina meandrites; assembly: GCA_963693305.1. Classification (NCBI taxonomy): domain Eukaryota; kingdom Metazoa; phylum Cnidaria; class Anthozoa; order Scleractinia; family Meandrinidae; genus Meandrina; species Meandrina meandrites. Next base: position 63,054,038 of record OY855903.1, read on the forward strand.
CGATCGTAGTAAGCGTTCACAAACTTAAGAAAAAATACATAAGTATCACTCTTCGAGATCCTGTTTGACTGGTATGGGATCAAGAGATTTCTACACGAAAAAAAGTGGCCGGGTATTCTGAAGTTGCTCCTACAGTGTCACACAGTGCATAAGCCCTGGCGATAAATAATTGCACTGAAAAGAAAGCTGGTTGAGCAACATTTTCATTTTGTAAATACCAGAACAAAGCAGTCAGCACTTCGGTTGGTCGAAGTATAGAAAGTGTCATAACAGAAATACCTAACTGACGCTTGAAATTTGAAAATTCACGCACATATATAAAGCATACCTCTTTTGACGCCACTGTAGCCACAGCGAGTGCAGTTCTGGCAACGAACACCTAACACGAATTGTCAGTAATATTAGTACACTACAGCCATACAGGTAACCGATTTCATATCATATTGACGATTGCAGCAATTTTAAAACGTGACATTAAATTCAAATAAACTAAATGTAAAAACAACCCATTTTCCTTGAACAGCGAATAAGGCAATAAGAATAACCGCGTATTTCATCATTTTCAAAACGCAGGTCGCCACGACTAGCTGTATCAAACTCACAGGAAGTTTCTATTCTCCAGCCATCCTGAGCATTAACTGGCAAAGCATCAAGTTTCGAGCACTCATCTCATTCCAAAATGACGTGACGTCATTCCCGATCTTCGGGTTCGTTCGTCAATCGACTTCGCGAATTCGGGCTTATTCAGTAATGCCATACACCCTGTCTGTATTGCCCTTTATTTTCCTTAGCAATGCAGGCGTTCGCTATCGTAAGAATAGTAATTATATTAAAGTGTTGTCATAAGAATAATATTTAGGGACCTTACGAAACCACGACGGCGACTGCAACGAGAACGTCGTCAAACAAAAGGCTTAATGAGCAGTACAATGGCTTAGCACGTGCGTTATCCATCTTGGTACATTTCTCCGTCGTCCTTTGCAAAACAACGACGTGAAATGACCAAATTTTGCGTAGACTGGAGAACATGAAACACGACAACGAATTTTTCTTGTTTTAAGTTTGAATTTAATAGTGCGCGTACATATTCAGCTACAGATTAGTTCTGACAAAAATGACGCACTAAATAAATTAGGATAGTTGCGTCGCCGTCGTGGCTTTGTAAGGTCCCTAAATCTCATGACTGCGCCGAACGAGGGGGCCATTTTAATTTACGGGCCCTTTACAAACAGTCTTTCAGAACATTTATCTTCAAGTTTATCTCTTATGGACGTTGGAAAAATGCTAATAAAAGCAATAACTTAAAGTCTGACCGTGTCTGAAAATCTGCTACTAAACTATTGTTTTAAAGCCAAATGGAGACCTGATTAGAAAAATTATTCTTAGCTCAGGGGTTCTGGCTACAAAATTTAATTTTATGATACTAAACTGATTTCACCATTGTCCCGCAGTTTCTCTGACTGGCCTTTCTTCGGGTTTGCGAATTCTTTCCCACGGCAATCGCATGATCAGATCGGAATTCGTCTGAATGCCATGGTAACACCACAATATACAGAGAAATAATTCGCCTTTTCGAATCTCGGATATTTGGAGAAGAACGTGTGTTAAGTGCGTTGTCCTTGAAGATCATTATCATCACTTTTTTTCATTAAGGTCGATCATGGAGTCCAGCAGCGACTCGGATTGTGACTCTGTTGTCTCTTACGCTGTACATCAAACGGGAGTCTTTTGTTAGTACTTCACCAGCGCGGCTTACCAACAGCTGTTGGTTTAAATTCCAAGTGCAACGTGAAGCAAATTGCTTTAAAGAAATCTGCCAGTGATGCCCAGGTAGCTGTCTGTTTGCCGCATGCATTGTTGGTTTTCTGATACGAGAAAAAGAAACACAACCCCTGGATTTAAAGAAACCAGCAAGCCACGCGTGAAGGTAAAAAGCTTTCATTTCGAAAACGTTTATTTATAATTGTTTGCGGTTGTATAGGAATGTACATAGGATTTGTCATAAAAGAAGTTAATAACTTTGATGGTCGACGGCTTATAGTCTGTGAGGCTCGTTTACACGGGCGATTTTTGTCGCACTTTTCAATCCAACTGTTGTCGCGCTCGAGCTCGCAGTGAAAATCGCAAGTGTAAAGTAGTGGCGACTTCGTAATGTTCAAAGCTTCTGCGATATCGAGGCGATAGAATTGCCGTCTGTTTACACTTGCAATTGTGATTTCGCGCAATTTTCATCGCCAGCTCGATCGCGACAAACGTTGCACTGGGAAGCGCAGCAAAAAAATAGAAGGCCAGGGGACTGGGTAGGTGGGACTGGGCCGGTGGGTAGGAGGGGGTGTGGTGGGTTAGGACACGAAATGTAGGGTAGCACAATTCTCTAAAATACAACAGTATCAGTTTTCCTGCTTATTTGGTCGTAAAAAGTGATTCGCACCTTAAATTAAACACTTTTTTAGCTAATACAAATGGAAAACGGTAACTCAATCTTAACTCAATCTTAACTCAAACTCAACTTAAACTCAACTCAACCCTTAACTCGGTCATTATCTTCTCTCCGCTCAGGTGTTCGCAGACGGACATGCAGAGCAAACGCCCTTTTCCTAAACCTTGACATGCTGTAGCAACAGAGAAAAGGCATGTTGTTCAGCGTCCGGTTTCAAAACCTCGTAGAAAGCGGCCTGTTTCTGTGCCAAGGAAAAAAATTTCCCCTTTACCAGGTAAAGAGCTCCTGCTCTTTACGTATGACAGTGAAATTAAGTTTTCCTGTTACGTTCTGTTTTTGTTTTAAAGTTAAATTGGAGGTCATTGAATTGTTGTTGTTTTTTTTTAACTAAAAGAAAATTATCATATGGCACAACGAAAAAACTCCCATGTTTTTCAGACAATCCAGGAGGTATTTTCAATTCAATAAAGGTTCAGAAAAAAAAGCAAAAACAAAACAATTGTTAATCTTTAATTATGGCTTCCTGTATTACATATTAGTTATTTACAAGTCCCTCATTTATAATTTACAAGGTCAAAATCTACTTATTGAATCCGCGAAGCCGATATTTTTTTTAGAAATTTTTTTTATAGAGTTAAAACCAAGTGCTAGGCTCAGTCAGAACTTACGGACATGATTCGATGTAGAGTCATCTTCAAAGTACAGTTAACTTTTCTGATGGTCATTTTAAGAGCACAACATGTCGAAAGTGGTAAGTGAAATGAAGCGCGTCGTTCACCCATTGTAAGAGATGTTGAAGCAATTTATTTTAAGTTTATGGCAACTCCTAAGAGAAAAAATGAGGGAGTATTCTCTACGTCTAAATGTATATATGTTGCTTCATATATGTGGCATCCTAATAGCGAGATAATAGATAAATCAAACACACACGGGTGTTGACTGAGAATGAGAATGTAACTCGGATAACCACAACGAACTTAAAGCTCTTTGTTGATAGATTCTACTCTATTTCTCTTTATGAAAGCGCATTCATCACGCCAGTAAGCCATGAAGAACATGTTTACAATTCATTCTACCAAGATAGTTTTCATTTTAAGAAAAACGTTATATTTGATTTGCAATCGATTACCTTTGTCAGAAATTTCTAATCTTCAATGCAACTGATTTCAAACAGAAAAGAGGGAGGATGCGATGACTATCCACAGTGTGACATTTAATTTGAAAAGAAATTTTATCCATCTTGAGTCCAATTCAATTCCACTAATCTTGCTGTCTACTGCTTAAAGTTAGCAAGGATGAATTTAGCAGTACTAAGTGATATTTTTCTAGTCTTGAAATTAAATCTTCAGGTTTCCACATTTCCAATTAATTATCTTGCAGCTGATACCTGTCCATTCCCACCGTTGATCCGTTTCAGTAAACTGGTTCCTGATCACGTGCTTGAGGGGCGTATCTTATCATCTGTCCACGTGACAAGTGATCAGGAGTGTCAAATGAATTGCATCCTAAATAGGATGTGCGACAGCTTTAATCTCGGGCCCCAGACCTCCTCCAAGCATTACCCCTGTGAAATACTGGATCGAATAATAAGCAGAAAGAAAACAAAGAGGAAGGGATGGAAATTTCGAGGAGGAAAGGTAAATAGCTCATTCCTGATACAAGGTATTTTTCTTAGTTTGTTTAGGAACAAGAAAAAATCAAATGGGAACTCATATAGAGTCCAGAACGTGCATTAAACAGCGAGGGTCAATTTTTGACTCGCTTTCAAGAGACAGCTTTTCTAATTAGCGTTCGTTAAAAAATGAGTCGTGAGATCGAGAGGGAAATCCTCCTAGCAGAAACAACTTAACTCCATATTAGCATGAAATGTTATAAACGTATTAAGATCCCAACTTTTCGGCTGGAACTACAGCCTTTAGCAGTGGAAAGTGATAAGGAAAAAATTACCTAGATGACTTTGTATATTAAAAAAAATCATGTAAATTTAAGCTAAATAGGTGTCGACATTTAAAGCGAGATAACACAAACTTCAGAAAGCGGTAGAACATGGTAGAACCTGGTTACAAGGCCATGTTTGTAAAAGACCGACTTTGCTTCCTACGCGTATGTTTGGTCGCTGCGCTTTAAGCCAAAGAAGCAATATTGGGAAACAAGGTTTGTTATCTTAGCGATTCGTCTAAGATAACGAATTATAGATATTCTGTGAAAGTCTCCTTGTTACTGATGCGCTATGTATATTTATTTTTTTATCTAGTGCCAGTCCTCTTCATGTCAAAACGGTGGTATATGTTATACCTTGACTAGTGATGAGCCACTCTGCGCCTGCGTGGGCTATTGGAAAGGTGCCCTTTGTAATCGATTACCAGGTGAGCTAAACTAATGACCTCCGTAGACCATGCAACGACCACTTAAACTAACAGGAGCATTTTGTAAGTGTATCATGCAAGGACCTTAAAATGGAAGGCTGATCAAACAGCTGTAAACAGTAGCACATATGCTTCGGCTCTTGTGGCAGGTTGAAGTTGAGTTGATAGAAATAATGCCTGAATTACAAATTCTACTGAACAAGAGAGATAAAACATATAATTATAAGAAAAAACGGAGATGATGCTTAAATTTCCCGTGCGCAGCCATTTTAGATTTTATGACGTCACTGCGTTGTCGCTATTGTTGGGAAGCAGAGGTTCTTTTGTGTGAAGTAATTGGGCATCTGGACGATGTTTACATAAAAGCACAAAATTTACCTTTGCCAAGGTCGATGGAAAAAGATTTTCTTCACAGAAATCAACTTTGAAGAGTGTTTCGTCGGATCAGAAATCAAATTTCTGTACATGCGCAGAAGTGTGTCAAAGGCCCTTTTTAAAAAGGTTAATTTGTCTCAGTGACTTTGCTTAAATGGGCTCGTAGTCTTACTGCTAAATGGTGTAGTTTCTGTTCTACAAAACTGTGGGTGTCACAAATCCGTCTTGTACCAAATTTGAAAACAATCCATAATTCTCTATACTTCCTTTTTTATGTAGAAACATCATGTAGTGATTGGAAAAAATCCAATTCTTCAGCACCAAGTGGGTTTTATGTCATCTCTCCCGGTATTCAAACCGGCGTGACACCTTTTACTGTGTTTTGCAACATGACTGAAAAGAACGGAGTTGGAGTGACAGTCATCAGTCACGATAGCGAAGACAGGACGTCTGTCCTGGGTTTTGATCCTTCTGGCAGTTATTCACGTGATGTCAATTATCAAGGTGCCAGTCTCCTGCAGCTAGAAAACCTCGTTGCTGTGTCAGCCCAGTGTGAGCAATTCATTAAGTATGAATGTATAGCCTCGGTCCTGATTGGCCATAGCGTGGGTTGGTGGGTATCACGTGATGGTACAAGAATGAACTATTGGGGAGGGGCAACTCCCGGAAGTGGCAAATGCGCATGCGGAATGACCAACTCATGTGTTTCCTCCAGTTTGAGATGCAACTGTGACAAGAATGACTTTGTAAGACGAGAAGACAGCGGATACCTCACAGACAAAGCATCACTACCTGTCAGTCAGCTCAGGTTTGGTGACGCAGGAGAACCAGGTGAACAGGGATGGCACACTCTCGGAAAGCTCTATTGTTATTGATTCCCGTAGTAACCGAACAATGTTAAGCTAAATTGAGGTCACATTTTGCACAAATCACTTCATTAATCAACCCGCACATATGTTAGCATCGACAACACGAAAATACACAATACGATCTGCCCTGTTTCAACAAAACATGCCCAGTGCTCTGTATAGCGCCGTCTGGACCGTCAGCTCCGGTGGAGGAGAGTTCCTTGAAACTAAGTAAACTGAACGACCCACAGATTCCACAAGGCTAAGGTTCGTTGTGCCAACAGTTACAGCGATCCTGCCAGTGGAAGGACGTGTCGTGACGAACGCTCATGTAGGTTCTGAGTTACGCTAATGGCGGACGAACTCGAAGGAACGACTTATTTTTCTACCCATTCCTCCAGCTTTGACTAAAACTTCGGATTGTCCAAGCACCAGCGATGGCTTTGAAAAGTGCTAACACGAGTAACAATCAGAACAAACTCTGCTTGATATAGTAATTTTACATTCTGCAAAAGTGAAAACCCACAAAAACGGCGGAAAGTCAAATTTCTGGAAAAAGTATAGTTTACGTTAGTCAAAAGAATCTCTTATTAGACGTTTTAGTGTGGAATATCGCTGTGCAAACTTGTAAAAATATACACATTACTTCACTATTATTGCCACTCGCTAAATACTAACCTTAAAGTCGTGCTACGAACGTTTTATGATGGTCCGAGTAATTACATCAAAACAGCCAACCTGTATTTCAGGCTAACGTACTCCCTGCATAAATTTAAAATCTGGAGGGTAAAGCTCATCGGAAAAAAGGGCGAGAAGACCAACCATCGAGCATGATGGCGGCCGGTCGTGCGTGCCGAGCTCCGTAATCTTCAAACGAGCTAAAAGCCCTGCGTTCACAAAATACGGCTCAACATAATGAAGTAACAGCATCTTGTTACATGTAATAATCGCGGCCAATTATAGCAACTTGTAAAATCTGATGGCCAAACGAACGGACACAGAACGATTATCTCCACTACAAGCACAATCTTCTCCTAAAAGAAACAGACTTCAAAGCGACGAGATGGGTTTGGGCGAACAAAATGGCGAATCTCCTGGCCTTGATACTTTCCAACAGATCCTGGACAAACTCTCCAACATGGACATGCGAATGGAAGAACATTTCGGTAGCCTCAAATCCGAAATATCTTGCTTAAGACACGAGCTGCGAGAGGAAATCGAAGGTGTGAAAAATACATTGCACGACGTCGAGAAATCCTTAGAAGGTGCATGGGACGCTATCAGTGATTTACAAAAAGCGGCAGAATCCCACAGTGACTTCAAGAATACCATCGAACCTACCCTTCAAAGTCACCAAGAAGATCTAGACAACATGAAGTCAAGTATGAAAAACCAAGAGGCAGAAATTCAAGCTTTAAAATGCAAGCTAGCGGATGAACAAGAGAAAATCATCGCGCTCGAAAGCTATTCCAGAAGGGAAAATCTACGTTTCATGAACATCCCGGAGCAGAGTGACGAAAGCTGTGTGGACACTGTTTATGATATTATCGAAAACGAACTGAACATCGCCGCCGAAGAAATTCAGTTCCATGCAGTACACCGAGTTGGAAAACCGCGTTCGACGATCGACGCATCCGATACCTCCCCGCGACCTATAATTGCTCGTTTTTTATGTAGGGAAGACCGGGACACAGTATTTAGAGCGAAAGGAAGACTAAAGAAGTCAACAAGATTCAAAGATGCGTACATAACTCAAGACTACGCCAGGGCTGTTTAGCTTGAAAGGAGAACTCTAATCAAAGCAATGTATCAAGCCAAAGAGAAAGGTTTGCAAGCCAAAGTGGTAGACCGAAATTTAACCATAGGTAATATGGTATACCATGTAGGTAACATTCCAATTGAATTCATGCCTCCATCAGCTAGTTAATTTTATGATGTTTAATCATATTTATGTCCTCCTTCATTATCAATTAAACAAATGAGAACGCACGGCTTAGCCCAGCATGCAAACCGAAAAATCACAATTTCGAGCTCAGTAACTAAGTCCGTCCTTTTTGTGTGTGTGTTTTTCTTATGTGCGTGTGTTCACTTATCTGATATATTTTCACATGGGCACCTTGCACTATTAATACTTAGGTTAATCGCAAGCTTCCACTGTCTCAACTTTATATGTATTACCGATACGTCTAGTTTTAAGCAATTGTTATTTGTCTATTGTTCAACTGTTTTGTCGCATCAGCCCAACAGCGTCAGCGTTATACTATTTCTTGATTCAATTCTCCGTTTGCGTTGAAAGAAATCTAGCCGCTACTCCGCCTGGCTTGTGTCTCTTAAAACCAAAAACAAATCAGATGCTGTGAATACTGCCAATGCTTTCGATCTAAAATGCCTGTCTTTAAATGTTAGAGGCCTCAACAAGTCGATCAAACGCCGAACCATTTTTCGTTGGCTACATAAACAAAATCATCACGTCACTTTTTTACAAGAATCATACTGCTCCAAAGAAAGCGCAGCCATTTGGGAAATCGAGTGGGGTGGCAAAGCTTTTTTCAGCCATGGAACAAATCATAGTAAAGGTGTGATAATACTAATTATTAAATTCTCAACCTCGGATAATGCAATTCTAGCCTTCTGATTGGTTCACTAGATCTCGGTTATCAGCCATTATACCTGCGTTTGACCTTATATGGGAAACGAGTGCGGCAAGAGCCGCTCAGTTTAAAATTTTTCCTGCGGAAAGCGAAAGTTCCATCAGAAAAATAGCAAATTTTGCGAGGTTTATAAGCTTATAAAAGAAATAATCGACAGTGCCTTCCCTAAAACCACACAAATACCACAAAATGCCATAGGTTACTCAACTACGTAAAACTGAAAGGATTGATGCGAAATGTTTAATTAAAAATACTTGTAAATGTACAACAAGAGCGACCGAACGAAGAAGAAAAGCAGAAAATAATTTACGGGAAGACCAGAAAACTGACACAATTTCATTCAGTGTTAGACGTAATTGTTGCTCAGCACTTCAGTTAAGTTTGTTACCTTTCAATCTTGATCTTGTCCTTTTATACTTCAATAAACTTCATCGAATCTGAGTGCAATTTCGTTTCAGCATAATGCAGTAGTCTTGATGACAGCCGTGGAGCCGTAAACAAGTACAATATGTAAACACTTGCTTCGCTCGTCTTGCACAAGGCGTATAATTTCCAGAAAAGCTATTGTTTCGTATCTTCCCGTAAACCTTAATTGTTGTCACAATTTTCCAGGATGAAAAGACGATTTACGAGGAGATTTTCCGAGGAAAATCTTCAGAAGAAAACTCTCTCGCTCGCTTTCCTCGCGTGTTTCATTCAACTCAAAAAGTGAACACCGCGCCACAAATTTTCCCGCCTCCTCATACTATCACTTCGTTTACATCAAAATGAAATGTCCAGTTGAATTATACTAAAGAAGAATTTAATAAAACAATCATTCTATTCACCCTTGTTGGATACGAGTGGTTATAGCCAACTCGGCGCTTCGCGCCTCGTTGGCTATTTACCACCTCGTATCCAACGCGGGCTCATGGAATAATTGTTAATTAACCCCTCTGTGGATTTCAAAGTTGAGAAACTTATCTCGGACAAACAAGGAAGGGTCATTATTCTAAAAGTCTCCTTTGATGAAAAAACCATTGTTCTCGTCAACATCTACGCACCTAATGACGTCGTCCAACAAGTTAATTTTTTCCAAAAACTTAATAAACAACTCGAAGAATTTGCCCAAGATACAATTATAATCGGTGGAGACTTTAATTGCGCACTTACCTCAAAAGACAAAAGTGGCGGAAACCCCGTTTCTGTAAAATCATCTGTCATTAAAGAAATCAACACGCTTTGTGATTCGTATAACTTAGATGATTTATGGCGAAACCTCAACCCAGATAAGCAGAGTTTTACCTGGAGAACAAAATCGTTTAAAATTCAGTGCCGATTAGATTATTTTTTTGTTTCACAAGAGTTGATTCAATCCGCGAAGAAATGCGATATCGTCCATGCACCTGAATCCGATCACTCCGCTGTGTTTTTTGTTCTCCAGTCTGACCACCAAAAGCAAAAAAGAGGACCTGGTTTCTGGAAATTTAACACTGCCCTTCTTAAAGATGAAAAATACATATCAGCAATTAAGTTAAACATTCCTATCTTCAAAAAGAAATACGAGGAGACGCAAGATTTAGGTTTAAAATGGGATCTCATAAAAATGGAGATAAGAGGATTTACGATTCAATACTCTAAACGAAAAGCGAAAAAACATCGAGACGAAGAAAAAATATTGCATCAAAAAGTGAATAACCTTCAAGCCAATGCTGAAAAAAACCCACATGACAGAAACATCATACTTGAACTTCAACGTGTCAGATCACGTCTTAAAAAAATCACTTTAACAAAAACCAAAGGCGCAATCCTAAGAAGCAAAGTGAGATGGCACGAAGAAGGGGAACGCAACACAAAATATTTTTACAACTTAGAAAAACGCCACCATGCCTTAAAAACAGTATCAAAACTCAAAGTGGGCGAAAACTCCTACATAGAAGATCAATTTGAAATATTAGAAGAAGAAAAAAACTTCTATGAGTTACTATACCGCTCAAACAATATCAACTGTAAGAAATTCAAGAATTCGCCTTTCTTTAATCCAGAAAACGTGACCGCACTCAGCGAAGAAGAAAAGGAAACCTGCGAAGGATTTGTAAACGTAGAAGAATGTACAAACGCGCTTAAAGACTTTAGCAACAACAAAACCCCAGGCACCGATGGTCTGCCGGCGGAATTTTACCGTTTTTTCTGGCCCGACATCTGCCTTGACCTGCAAGCCAGTTACAACTACGCTTTTCAACATGGCACGCTTTCTATAAGCCAAAAGCGTGGAATAATTTCGCTTATACCGAAAAAAAAACAAGGATAAAACGATCCTGGAAAACCTAAGGCCCATCTCACTTCTAAATGTTGACTACAAAATTCTCACTAAAGTAATAGCCAAAAGAATAGAAAAAGTTTTGCCAACATTAATTAACCCAGACCAAACAGGTTATGTTAAAGGACGCTACATTGGCGAAAACGTCAGATTGATTTACGACTTATTACAATACACAGATAAGCTAAATAAAAAAGGCATCGCTATTTTTTTGGACTTTAAAAAAGCGTTCGACTCGATTGAATGGAACTACCTTCTAGAAACACTACGGCTCTTTAATTTCGGCCTTGATATCCAAAATTGGATAAAAATTTTCTATAATAATGTCACAAGCTGCTTTTTAAACAACGGCCACGCCTCTACCTTTTTCTCCCTACAGCGAGGAGTCAGACAAGGTTGTCCATTGTCTGGCGTCCTCTTTGTTCTCGGCATAGAACTTCTCTCTCGATCCATAAGAAGTGATCCCACTATCAAAGGTATTCAAGTCAACAAACATGAGCTAAAAATAAGCCAATATGCCGACGACACAACGGTGTTTGTTCGTGACCTTAACTCCGTCACAAGCCTATTAAAGTTGTTGAATGAATTCAACGAGTGTTCTGGCCTAGAAATTAACAACACCAAAACCGAAGCAATGTGGTTAGGCGAATGGAAAGATAAAACAGAAGAACCAATCAATGCTCTCGGTGTTTCTTTTTCTTACAATCATGCAAACGCCGACAGACTCAACTTCGGCGAAAAAATACTTAGCCTTGAAAAAACACTTAACACTTGGAAACGGAGAAACTTGACTCTCTATGGAAAAATCAACATAGTCAAAACACTTGGGATATCCAAAATGATTTATTCAGCCTCCGTGCTGCCAGTTCCAGTTCACTATATCCAAGAAATCAATAAATTAATCTTTGACTTCATATGGGCGGGAAAGCCCCCTAAAATCAAAAGAAATACCCTGATTGGAAATAAAAAAGACGGCGGTTTAAAAATGTGCGATTTTAACATCATGGAAAAAGCTCTCAAAATAGCTTGGGTCTACAGAATACAAGACGATTCACAAGCTTCCTGGAAGATAATCCCCAACCAGCTCCTGCACAACCATGGAGGCCTCGCCTTTTTAACAAAATGAAACTTTCCAAGAAATATACTTGACCAAGAGAAGAAGCTTCCATCCTTTTATAAAAAAAATGTTAGAGTATTGGTGCGAGTTCAAAACCTCAACAGGAATCGCCTGTAAAACGCTTCCAGAAAACGAGCTTTTATGGAACAACAGAAAAATTCTTGTAGAAAACAAACCTGTTTTTTACCACAATTGGTATCACGCCGGTATTACCAAGATAAGCGACTTATTAAACTCAAACAGCGACTTTCTAAAACTGCACGAGTTTGCATTAAAATTCAAGCTGAATGTTCCTTTTACTAAATACTATGGTCTGGTTAATGCAATCCCAAAAGAATGGAAAGCAAATTTTAAAAACCCAGCTCCAATTGTCGAACACAATAATACCCCTGTCAACACTCTAAAAACCAGTTCTATTTACACCGCCCTTTTAAAAACCATCTTCATTTCCCCCACCGCTGAATCCAAAATTCTTCGTCATGGTTTCACAAAAAACACCGTCCAAAAAGTCTATCGCATGTCATTTGCGGTCACAAATGAGGTAAAAATCATAATGTTTCAGTACAAAGTGATCCACAATGTGCTTCCAACCCGCGTCACACTTTATCGAGACGGCCTCTCAGAAAACCCCATATGCAACTTATGCAACGTCGAACAACAAACTCTGCATCACCTACTCATAGAATGCACTCTTACAGTCGATTATTGGACCTTGTTTCAAAACTGGTGGTACCAAAAAACGAATGAAACAATAAAGTTATCCGAAACCAATGTACTTTATGGCTGGCATGATAGAACAAAGCATTGGCAATCACTCAATTAATTGAAATTCTTAAAGAGATCGCGACTGCGAAAAAAGCACTACCAAAATTTTTTCGCACTTGGGCTGCTGTACTTTAATTATTTTTAGTCACTCTAATTACTTTATTTGCGTAATCTATACAAGTTGAAAATATGTAAACTGTAACTATATAATTGTAATAATCATAAACTGTACTTATATAATTTGTAATCTGTAACTAGTGTCTGTGTTTGAAATAAAAAAATCTTCATTAAAAAAAAAAAAAAGTACTTTTTTATAATACTATATGTGAACTTCATGCACGTGTAGTCCACTTGAAGGCAAATGTTCATGGGGAGATTTCCTGCACTGGATACATTATTATAAACAAGCACGATCCGCATGCTAGAGTTAGGAAAGGAGCAAAAACATGTAAGCGATAAAATTAGTATTAGGAACGGCTGCACGTAGACTGCAATAATTATAATCGGTGAAGGCTCTTTCCGGCAATAACGAAATGCCTTACATCAATCAAAATGTACAGAGACTTGATGGCTAAGATGCAGAAAGATTTGGCGCCTTATTTTGGATAATGAGCAGTTTTCAACAAAATTTAGGATCCAAGGCCGTAGCCAGACTTTTTATATAGATGAGGCAAAAGTTGCGAATGCCGAAGGAAAAAAATTCTAAAATCTAGGAGCTCTGAAATCCTATTTTCAGCATTTTTCATGAGGTATTTCTTCAGAAAAACTCAATCTTGTTTTAAATTTTGGGTTCGAGGCAACTCAGGCAAATGTCTAGTCTGTGGCCATGGGATCGCTACAGAATGCTAGACTCCCAACCCCTGGAATTACGTCTGTTTAGCGAATGCTATTTGATGTGTGTGATGCTCCTCGCCTTGCTTGGAGGTGTAAATGATTGGTTTCGATCTCACTTTGGGCGTTCTGCGCAGAAAAAAATAATTTTTAGCCGAGGATGGCTGGGAGGCCGAGGGAGGTCGAGGTTGCTGGGAGGTCGAGGTTCCCCCCCCCCCCCCCCCCCTCGCAAAAACCCCGCCACGCCCATATTGATCTCCTTTAGGGGATTGAGCATCTCTGCTCTTTCAAGCCAGGACGCGAACCAGGATTCTAAGGCCCATTCCAAACGTCGTGCTGCTGCCGTGCCGAGCTCAAATGAATCTGGACTGGCAGTGGCATGACGATAGCCTGCACGGAGATGGTTTTAATCGTCAAATTTAATGCAGGCGCGCAAACAACAGAAAGCAACAAACAACAAAAATCTGCAAAATACTTAAAATAATTTATCCATTTAGCTCGATCGGCACGACAAGAGCACGCCGTTTGAAACCAAGTCGCGCTACTGCAGTGCGGCACGGCAAGGCCTGCTGTGCTAAGTAGTCCTACAGAACTTAATTCTGCCTGCCGAACTGAATGGTTTCAAACGTCGTACTACCGTCGTGCTGAAGTCGAATTTGTATAGGTAATCACATGATTTCGAGTGCAATTAGGAATAAATAAGCACGAGTAAATTTTTCAAAGGCTAACAAAATTGCACGAGCCCGTAGGGCGAGTGCAATTTGTAGGCTTTGAAAAATTTACAAGTGCTTATTTATTCCTAATTGCACGAGAAAAATCATGTGATTACTTATTAATAATATACATAAAAAAAGGGACAGAGAGAAAAAGAAAACCAGTTGAATTTTGACACCGCGCGCCTTTTCTGATTTTTCATTCAATTGATTGGTCGAAGCACAGCAAACACATGTCAAGTTCAAACTTTCACAAGAGCAAAATATTCAGATTCATTCAGTTGTACTGTAAAATTGGGAATTTGTGGTTTTTCAAACGTTTTTGAAGCACAACTCGGTTAACAATGACCGACTAAAGACAATGTACATATTAGACTGTGAAAGCTCGGTGTAAACTGAAGAATTGGACGGCGGCCGTTTTGGAAACCGAGATGTAAGCTTCGAGCGGCCAAAGATGAAAGAAACCTGGCAGTTGATAAATGCAAAAAGCCACCACAAACTACAGATATGTAAGTGCTTCTGGCGTTTTGGCACCAAAAAATTGCTACTGTCATAGCACGTTCACTTCTTCTTCGGTTGAACTTCGTGCTTTTATAGTTGGACGTTTTCCCATGACAGACCGGCGAAGAACTTGGTCGGCGAAGAACTTGCTTGCCGGATTGAAAAACATGTATCCTTGTTTATCTATATGCCTGCCGAGTGTAGCTATTATCATTCTGTAAGCGGTCTGGTTCCAAGACAAGTCGTCACTGTTTTGTCCTTTTACTTTAGGGCAGAACTGTTAGTTCGGCTTGCCGGCTCGTTTTCCTCTATTTTGTTGGCGATATTTTTTTCTCTTCGCTTGACGTTTTCCGTACATTTAGCCAGAATGAGGTGCTAATAATTGTATTTGGTTTCTTAGAACTATCTTTTAGGTGTTTTACTGTTGTTTACCTAGCGAAAACCCCGATCGTTGTTTTCGTCCGCGTCTATTTGTAATTTGCACTGGTGTTACACTTTTTGCACTGGTGTTACCTCTGAACTGCACTCAGTCTCAGCCAATCAGAATTGAGTAATTTTTTCATGTATATTATTAGATTCTTTAATTTAGTTTGGAACGGCAATAACACGACGTTTGGAACAGGCCTAGCAGCGCTTCAGTTAGCAGTAAGCTTTCACTCCGGTTTGCCTTTTTATTATTAATTGAAACATCAAAGCATACATACAATGCTATACTGGACATAACTCCGGTTTGCTTGCGGTTAGCTTTTACTCCGGCATACTTTTTTTCTTGCGGGTTGCTTTTATTTTTGTTTTGGGCAATACTCTATATTTACTAAGCATGTTCACAGATAAGACGGCCTAGCCATATCTAAAAATGCACTTCTAAGTTAGCATGAAGTACAATAATTGGTTTCCACAAGTATATGTAGACTCTGCGTCGCTACCCTTTAAAAGGCTTCACTCTAGGCACTTTGCACAATACGTCTTAATAGTTTATTTAAATGCTGGATCCTGTGGAAATGCAGTCGGCGGAGCAGACGGAAACTGGTAGTTATTAGCAAACGGGTGCGTTGGTGTAAATGAACTGTCGCCCAAGGCTTTGCCAGAATCACCTTCATTAGTTATCGAGGCACCTCCTCTGACACATTTGGCATAAGATGGGGGAGCTACAGACAAAATAATACAAGCAAGGCTCTGTGTTACACACAAATACGCTAAACTTGCCTCCCACGCGTTTTGACTTAAAACGTTTTTTTTTTCTTTCACTTCATAAAACTAACACATCCACACTAACATACTTAAACGTTAATTATCTTCTCTAATTTCTCCTGATAGGAGAAAGAAGAGAAATTAGATAATATAACAACCACTTACCCATGGTGGAATATGGCTGTGATCCCTCAGTGCTGTACTGTGTAGAAGGTGTCGGATAGCCTGCTGCTGCACTAAATCCTGCTAGGGGTGGAGTGGGGCACTGTGGCGGCATGGGTGGCCTGTACGGCACTGAGCCAATAGTGATTGGGATGTTTAAATGTGAATTGAACGCACCCTTCACACGCACTTTCAGCTGGTAAAAAAGTGGATAAAAAATTAGTTGGTTGTTTGTGCTATCTGCTGGTTAGCTATAATCAATTTGGTTTGTTTTTACAACTTGCTGGAGAGAGGCACTTGCTGTGAAGAACACAACGCTTGCAGGCCCTTTAAAGACTAGACCCCAGTCCTCTACACATGTACACAGTTAAAACACCAACCATGAAACAGCAGTCCATGAAACACATTGGATGACACTAAACACGACCTTAGACTAGGAACAAAAAATTGACTGCTTGTATGTAGTCTATCTTGACCTCTCAATTCTTAATATACATTGTACAATGCAATATTAATAGGAACTTGTTAAAAATCCCAACTGACAGGAGGCTGACCAGTTGGCTATTTACAAAGTGTGGTAGGGAGGAGGATTTGAATCCGTGACATCTGGAATACAACTCCAGCGCCCTAACAACTTTAATACCAAAAGCTACGTACATAAACGTTTCATGTATGCTTTGGGCTGCTTCTAAAGAACTAGTTGATTGCAATTAATAATGTATCAGTGAACAAAGAGTTACCCTTAGTATATATGACATTTTCAAGCAACTGCAGCTCAACATGGACGGAGGTAGAGAGGGGACTGGAAATGCCACCATTGGCATACGACTTTCTTCACCAGGCTTCAATCCTTCCTGAAGAATGGCTGCAATTTTGTCTTCACAATGTTTCTGCCTTCCTGAAGATAAAAACATTTTACTATTAAAAACAGTATTGAGATAATAGTAATAATAATAATAATTATAATAATAATTATTAATAAATAGTTAATCTTATTAACAAAGCGTGAGGGCTAAACTGGAAGAATATCGACCCGAGGACCAGAAATGGCTTCCCTCGGTTACAGCGGAGCTCCCAGCGGCTCGAAGGGCCGCAGAGCGGAGTCCCATAGCTGTCGTGCGAGCATAGAAAATTGGAAAACTTCATGGTCATCGTGGCTAGCGGCAGGGCTCGCGGGCGCGTGCGCTCTACATACATAAGTGCGAACGACCGTGCGAACGAAGTCGCCCAAAATGGCGTCCATACTCCAGAAAAAGCTTGACCTGGGCATCTTACATGTTTGATATTGACCAGTCCACCATTCGTTAAAAGTTACCTATCATAGACGCTTGCAGGACACTGCACATTTATTTTTCCTGTTGAAAATCGACTAGGGATATTTCATTTCGCCTAAACGAATCGATTGCGTGAAAAGGCGGCAAACTCGTTGGCGGTTGCTCACCGCGGGAAGTAAAAACTTGTGAAGAAAGTGAACAGCAGTAAATATTTCTTCGTTATTATTTTTCACCCCCATCACATCTAAAGTTTTTATATACTTCAGAGATTTTTTCTCACATAAAAAAAAAATGATCTGGACATTTCATATCAACTTAAAGGAAGCGATTGCATGAAAAGGAGGCAAATCTTTGGTACCCCAGTACGCTCGCTGTTCACCTTTAAAGCTGAATGTGAAAGACGCGAAGGAAGCTGCTGGAGAACATAGATCTTCTATTTACTCATCTACATCATGGAAACTTATGCCAAATGATTTAGGACAACCTTTTAACGGGAAGATCCGAAATAATTGCCGACCTGAAAATGATATATCGGACTACAAATCAAAAAGAGCGATGTCCAGGGTTCGACCTGCGGCTGAAAATCACTGAATTGAGCTCAAATAAAAGTGAGCTCAGAGCCGATCAAGTTCACTGAAGTGAAGGATAAAAGACTGTTAAATAAGGCTACACCGATGGAAAGAAAGAAATTGATCTTCGCTGATAATTCATATAATCAGATAGTGTATATGTCGGTGGAGTTGGAGTAAGCTTTTAACGAAGCTGGATAACATTGCTTTATCAACAGTACAAAACGCTTTAAAAAATTATTTGAGTTGATCAAAGATTGTCTGAAAGAAATTTTTTTGTGTCGGAGCCTTATTTAAGATTGAGGATTTAATTGATTTATTTTTTATATAGTAATGTAAGCGCATTGAGTTTTTTAAATGCGCCCAAAAAACTCTATTATTATTATTATTATTATTATTATTATTATTATTATTATTATTATAACACTGCTTGTATATACCAATTTGTATTGTATTGTTTATGTACAACACTGTTTGTATATACCAATTTGTATGGAATATGTTAATTAATGTTATGATGATGATAGTAGTATTAGTACTAGTTGTAATAACCATGATATCATGACATATATGATATGACGATGATGATAATGATGATAATAATAACTTTTTGTGCCATTATTATTATTATTATTATTATTTATTATTATTATTATTATTATTATTATTATTAAAGTCTTGCCGCTTTTAACTTACGGTGCCGAGTTCAATCTGTGAACCTAGGGCAGTCATAAGTCTGCTGGATTACTTGATGGATAGAGTCCTCTTAAGTATGTGAGCAGTTCCAAGGAGGACGGTCTTCTGTAGCTCTGCTATTCTAATATTGCCTGAGATCTTGTCGATGTAGTTTTCCGTTCCTTTCTTGACAAGCCCGAAAGCTTCAATGATCACTGGGACAGTTGTTGTTTTCATTCCCCACATTTTCTCGATTTCAATCTCAAGATCTTTGTACTTTATTATTATTATTATTATTATTATTATTATTATTATTATTATTATTATTACATATTATTAACATGATTCACTATTATCATGGTGATTTATTCAGCAAATCACTGTGCTGACTAGCAAATGTGCACTGCAGAGTGGCATCAATTTTATTCCCGAGACTTGCAGCGTACTGAACGTAAACAATATATTTTCCATGTCATCACAAGACTTATGGATCAATCCATGTCACCATATTTAGAATGACCGAAATCATTCAGAATTTTACACCTTGTTGTGAAATAGTTTAACTTGATGTTTTACAATTCCTTCAATCAATTACTAATTCGATCCACCGCGTCGTAGGAATCATAGCAGTATCTATCGCTTGTCACAAAAAACCTCGGTAAAACCGGAGTTAATTCACAGCACGCCGCATTTTTCCGAGGCGAGAATGCAGTTTGACTGAAGTAAAACTGCAGCAAATGTGTGAATAGATTTGGTTAGTACTGTATAAAAAGTTGAAATACTTTAATTACCGCAAGAGGCAATGTAAGTGGTAACTTGAATAAGCTGAATCTCCAGACCAAGAATTTCATTCTTTGAATGATTATTGATGACTGCAGAGACACCAATGGCTTCGCCAGGGCAGTAGCCACCTCTGTCGGTATACACCGCGGCACTTAGTGGACCAGACTTACAGCAAAGACATCCAATGTTACGATCCTCTGACATCTGACAAGGTTGCTGGTCAGAAATTAAATGCAAAAATATTACTGCCATAAATATATTTTTAAAGCATTAACTGATGACCAGTGATAACTTCTTACTAACCGAGTGCGAGGGCCGTACTGGGGAATATTCATATTGGCCCGAGGTCGTGGCAGTACGGACAGAGGGCCAATATTCCTCAGCACTGCTCGAGCACGCTAGGTTAGTAAGTAGTTTATTGTATCGCACTCGTTTTAGTTGTAAATTTTGAATTTGCCGGGTTGTAAAATCAAAACAATACAAGGATTATGACCGTTTCCACGGAAACGGTCCGTATCGCAAAATCCCGACCAAGAAAGAACCAATCATAAAACGCTCGGATTTACCTCAAAACTACCTTGCCATATACTAATAGTAAATATTTCCTTATTAATAGATAACTGCAAGACTATACATTAATTTTACAATAATTATATATAAATTAATTACATGTACAGGTCTTTTCTCAAGTGGAGTGGACACTCTATTAAATAAATTATAATCTGCAACTCACTACTTTTGTTTACAAGACAGTATACAGCTATTTCGAGAAACGTTGTCGGAAAAAAGCACAAAACTGCACAAGCCAATTTCGAAAAGTAGTATGGGTAGAGGTATTGAGCTACTGCACGTGTTGCATACTAATGAGATATAACAACAAAATAAGCGCGAATTTCAGGTCTTCTTTCTTTTCAGACATGTAGAAACAAGGTACGTTTAGCCCCTCTGAAGTTTACAAGGATTTTCCTCACTCAAAAAGATGCGACAGTAAAAGTAAAGCTAAAGATATTGGCCCCTGAGAGGAAAAACAAATTTTCCACGTGCAAAAATACAAACTTGGCCAATATGCAAATCTAGGCCAATATGCAAAATTCCAGTGAATACCCATACCACCTTTCGGTCTTGTCGCATGCACTTTGATGCTTTTTTTCCGACAACCTTTCTCGAAATAGCTGTAGACGTTATGAGTAACAGAGTTGAATAACAAGTCAAAATTTGAATTAATCAGGTAAATGTACATGCAATTTAATATTTAAATTTTGTTTGCAGTTGATTTAAGGGTAATCTGACAGACTGCATCAGGATTAAGAAACATGTACCCATGCTGTAAGAATTGAACTACAGTAATTTGAGTGAATTAGATAAGGCGAGCAATTAATATCCCACTAATTATGGAGAAAGCTTTAAAGAAATTCTGGCAGGACACACTGAGACATGTGTTACTGCACGCACTTTTTTGTTCTTGATTTTTAACAGTATGTAAACGATTTATATTTAAAGCTGTACATATTTCACTATAATATATCATAGTAATTTATTATAATTAATATATTAATTAATAATTATTATACATTATATCTCAGTTCTGCGGATTTTTTTAAACTCATTCTGGCTTTCAGGAATAAATGTTGGTCATAGTGGATTGTGACTCCCTTTAAATGATTTATTAGGTAAAGTCTGCATACGAGCCTAGTGGCCCATCAGGCCGGAGCTTATCCTGGGTTCAGTAGCATAGAGCGACTAGGAGTATTTCTACTCCCCCCTGGATGGGATACTAGTCCATCGCACCTGTGTGAAGATAGTCACTATCATGACCGGCCGCATAGATCGCGTACTGTAAGTACCTTTAACAAATCCTTAGAAAAAATTTCTAAGGATTTCTACCGCAGCTAACATTCCTGGGGGTTAAGCGCTCCAGGTTTCTTCACCTGCGGTCCCTTCTAGGCGTCAAATTATTTTTTCGCTGTCATGGAAATGTCATTTCGCGGAAAGGAAAGCAGAACAAGACAGATAAAAGAGCCAGCTTTTATCAACTTTTCTTCACTCTTACGTGGACGCAATTATCATTCCGACATACGAAACGTGTTGTGACATACTTTTGCGTTTTCGCCTCAACCTTTTGCTGTTTTTTCCCTACAATGTTGTTGCGTCATTTAAACTCCCGTATTATTTTCTTGTATCTTTCGTGTCAACGACGTCCATCTCTTTGACAGAGGAAAGAAATGTATCAAACAAATCTGTTTGTGGAAAGCGAGCTACAAAAATAGACAAAACATATTGATGCGATGATGTAGCCGATCTTTTTTCTACCAAAAGCTTTTTGCTTTCATAACGTTTGGAAAAAATTTCTCAACGGCGGGGTTGTGTTATTATTGTGATATGAAGAGGCCAAACTAGTAGCCAGATCTCTGCGCGGCACAATTCGCAAATCTCCGATACACCCGCTCCGCGGTATGAAATTCACGTTATTCTTTCTTAAGTTCATTAGATAAGTAAAGGTGAGAAACTTGCGGTCTCCATTTGGGGAGATATATATTATGGATGAATTTAAATATTTACAATAAATTCAATAAATTTTGCAATAAATTGCTTATCCCTTTGGATATAGTCGCTATTTCAACAACAACATCAATTTAGATCACATGGTTTTCTAAAGAACGGAGGGGGGATCAGCTGGAACTGACAGGCATAAAGGGGGGACCAGAAAAAATGAGAATTTCAGGTGGCGGTGGGAACACAACCCTAACGGTGTAGCAACAAAAATCCACCCCACCCTCCCACCCCTCCCCCGTCCCGCCCCGCCAACCCAAGTGGATAAACAATGACTGGTCCCTTATTACCTTAAAGATTTTCTTGATGATTACCTTACAATGATCTGTGGAAGGAGAACTTACTGTATTTGGAGAAATTAGCTCGGTCCTCTTCTTGTTGGCAACAGTTTCTTATTTAGTGAATCTAACACCTTTTTACTGTACGAGCCGTTCCAACAGCTAATGGCCAGATGGTATCTGACTCAAAAACCTTGTTCGAGCTCTTTTGTTGGGACCACGCATAAACTGTCAATCATCTGTCAAAATGTCAAAATTATTTATTTATGCTTACGCAATGACCTGCGCAGTCCATTCTAGGAACAGGTGCAGCTGCGTAGTAGACTTCTTTCATGTACGCCGGTTTCTTCCCTCGAGTAAACGTTGTCAAAATCTTTTTCTTTCTAAAGGTTTACTACGATCCCTAAAATGCCTGGTCAAAACAAAACAACACGTACAATATAAAACTTACAGAGAACATTTTTACAGAATAAAATTTAACTTTAGCAACTAGATTGTACAAAAAAAGGGAGCTAAAGATTGTTGTGAAATCAATTCAAACGAGCTACTTTACAAGATACTTCGGAGAAGAAAAGGCGTGTCACTGCACTAGCTCTGATCCAACCCACTTCCATATTTTAATACTAAGTTGTTTACGATTTTCAAGTAGAACCAAAAGTGGTACCATCTGTTCCTGTACAAACAAAATCCTAAAGAATACTTATCTTTTAATTTACACATCATACCAATAATTTATTCCTGGCACGTTCAACTCAACGTTTAAGGATAATTATTTTGAATATTGCAAGTTACTAAGCTCGCTACAGCTTCGCCTCGAATAAAGCATAGTTTGAACTAAGAAAAAGTTAATTGAAAATATTATATTCTGAAAACTACATCAATATTCCGCATGGAAAAGTAATTTTTTCATGTACAATAGATCTCTTTTGTACTAGAAATCAATCGTGAAAGGCAAGTATATAAGCAACGCGCAAACTGTTTATCGATTACTTTAGTGATTACCTTAAAGAGGATCATTATCAGTGTCTAGGCCCCGTCCTGTATATAAAAATCACTAAAACGGACACCGAAAGTCGCAAATTTACATCCAAAAAGTGACACTTTTTAGAGCTTTTAAAAGTGGTACTTTTAAGAGCTGTTAAAAAGTGGCACTTTTGAGTACGCTTGAAAGTGGCAATTTTAGGGACGAACTCTTAAAAGTGACAGTTTAAGAACTGCTTATTTAAAGTGCACTTTTAAGAACTCTTAAAAGTGACACTTTTAAGAACTGTTTCAAGTGGCAATTTTTAAAACAATTTAAAGTGGCACATTTAAGGACTCTTAAAAGTGGCAATTTTAAAAACTGTTTTAAAGTGCACTTTTAAGCACTCTCAAAAATGGAAATTTTTTTAAAAGAACTGTTTATTTTAAGTGCACTTTTAAGGACTCTTAAAGGTGGACATTTTAAGAACTGTTAAAAGTGGCACATTTAAGGACTCTTAAAAGTGCCAATTTTAAGAAGCACTCTTAAAAATGGAAATTTTAAGAACTGTAAAGTGGCAGTTTAAGGTGGTACTTTTAAGGACACTGGCTTAAGAGTGCAAGATGTGGCAAGTTCAAGTTAAATTTACGACTGTTGTTATCCTGCATTATATAAGGCACTTTTGGTAACTTTTTTTAGTGATTTTTACATAGAGGACTTGGCACAGATGCAGATAATGATCCAAAGGTTGCCTCAATGATTACCTCGATGAACCTGCCGATTATCTTCAGCAGTTTGTACTAGTCTGACGTATCGTCGAAGTTTATTCTACAATAAAGAAGATTTGCTGAGTTCCAAAGAAGTTTCCTGGTTTTCTCCTGCGTTGCGCAAGGTAAAGCAAAGGAACAAGTTCCCTGTACCGCTGGCATACTAAAACGAGTACCGGCTGCCACTAAAGCCTGTGTCTCTACCGAGTTATTTTCCCTGCTAAGCAACGGAACGCATTGTTTGCCGAACCATTATGTCCGCTCACCCGTCAAGAGCTTACGCTGTTAACCGAGATGTTTGCCGAGTTCACGATTACAGGCAAATAAGCGTCCAATAGCCATAAAACTTATCTTTACATTTTTGTTTCAGCAACTGTTTATATTAGTTTTCGTGATTTCCAACAGTTACGTACGCAATTTAGCTCAAT
Organism: Meandrina meandrites; assembly: GCA_963693305.1. Lineage (NCBI taxonomy): Eukaryota > Metazoa > Cnidaria > Anthozoa > Scleractinia > Meandrinidae > Meandrina > Meandrina meandrites. The sequence goes on from OY855903.1 coordinate 63,078,582, forward strand.
TTGTTACTGAAGAGAGATACTTATTCGGCTGTGACCTACACTGACTACACTGTTTCACAGTGATTTTAATCCGTAAAACGAATATCTGCTTAAAAAGGGGAAGATTTGCAAAAGAGGTGCGACGAAAACGAAGTCTCGGGGTACCCATAGCGAGAATCACAAATTAAACTCGAATGCTGCGAAATGTTTCGGACGATAGACGATAGATCTGAGCTCTCCGTGACGTGTGTGACATACATGTAATTACTGCGACACAAATAGATAGAAGTTCTCGTTTCAAACAAAATTGCGTTTAAATGCAATCGTTCTGTGCATCGTATAAGGAATTACGGCATTGCTGATGGATACGACACCTCTATCATCAATTATTGCATCCAGGTTAAATAAAGAAGAAATGGATTATTTTTATTATAATCACAACTATAACAAAATTCTCGAATCTGATTGGTTCTTAGCACGCCCTATTTTTTACCAAATTGGAGCGCGCGCGGCTAAAGTGTCCAATAACAAAGTGTCCAATAACAAGGTGTCCAATAACAAGGTGTCCAATAACAAAGTTCGCATGTTGCGCATGCGCGCGCTCTTTATTTGGTTCCTTGTTGTGACTGAATACTCCTTGATATTCCTAAAACCTTCAACTTCAAGAATGGCTTTTTTGCCGTAGTGATGATGAGTCCTTAGTAGGCTTCGCTTTATCTAATTTTTTTCTCGAATTTTGTTATACTTATGATTAATTGATAATAGGACTGAGTGTCGTCCAATTCTGTCTGTAATCATACTCGTGATTAAACAAATCGGACTCCCGCTACGCGGTCGTCCGATTTTGTTAATCACTCGTATGATAACAGACCGAATTGGACTCCACTCAGTCCTATTACCATTACTTATCATGCATGTGCGAAGACTTTTTTTTTTAATCCTTCATGAGCCACCTTTTTTACAAACAATGCATGGAACAGACTTACCTGGAATCCTCCTTATAACTGATTTACCCGATAAATGATACACAATGTGAATGGAAACCAACGAGCGAAGACAAGGCTGGGACTGTAACACAACATTTCAGTGTTTCATGCATGCAAGTAGCTTAGGCGCGTGCTTCTACACTACTTGAAAAACAAACCTGACCTTCACCATCGACAGGAGTACCTAGCGGAGCCGCTCCTCCAAATACCCGCTCCGTAGACCGTACTGAGCTGGCTGGGAAATTTCTGTTTGAGCCAGAACCTTGCTAGCTTTTTTTCTGAAAAACCGATAAACTTGCTCGCATATTGAATTAAAACATAAAAACTTGCTGGGAAAAGAATGGAATGCTTTATTTCTAGCTGACCTGCAGCCTTTTGCAGTGCTCTCTAGCTAGAGATCTCTAATCATGTAATTTGGGAGTCATGTCACGTTAAATGAATTCAATACCCACGCTGGCAATTAAGGCGTGTCACTTTTTTTTCATACAAAGACTATTTCACGAGAAGCCTCGTTTCCAAACAGTTTATAAGTAAATACAGATTATCGACATTGTTTGAATTATTGTTCTGCCGTCACTTTAAGTCATTCATTGCTTTTGTTCCGTAAAGATATATATGTTATTTGCCGGCTGGGAGGTCCGTATCGTTTCACGGTACGGACCGACCCAAAGCCGGTAAATAACTTATTTATTTTTTTCTTACTTGGTTAAAAAAAAATCTAAAAAGATTGGCTTGCAAAATGTAATTGTATTATACGCGCACATCCAGTGTGCATGTTGAATCGATCGCTAAAAGCTGCGGCTAAAGTGAAGAATGATCTTTTTCCACCAAACAAAATAAATTCGCTAAACTGAACAGTACTCACGGAAAAGGTCATCAGAAAAAAAAAGAGAAAAGTAACTTTAATAATAAAAAGAAGCACAGTGTAGCAGCCGAAAGAGAGCATAAAAAAATCTCGAGTCACGAA